>JBBYHK010000018.1:8745031-8813483 GCA_038382065.1 Adansonia grandidieri | reverse complement strand
CAAAGGCTCATAGACATCCAGGAGACAGAAAGAAGACACAAGTGTCCGCCGTAGATTAGCTAAAAGATTGGGTTTCCCTTTTTTATGTTAAAAATGTTAACCAACATTTGAAATTGTACATTATAAATGGATTAATTCTGTTACTCATATCTCAAAATTAGAGGGAATAATACCCTTACCTATTCATATTTTTTTAGGGCTTGTGTTTTTCTTTCGTTATTAGCAACGACCCAAATCATAAGATTTGGACAATTTAAAACAACTAAATATAAATAAGTCATAATTTCGGTTATTATACATGAATATAATTAGAGTCGATAAATGAACGAGTTTGTGTTTTGGTTAACATAAATTTAATAATTAAAGTTTACATTTTAAATATTAAATTCAAGTTATTAAAGATTTTAGACGGGTTGATCATGAGTTTGGATAATATTTGATTCAAACATTTTAGTTTTTATTAATTTAGGTTTGATTAGTTACGAGTTCAAATTTTGTTGAATAACTTTTGATATTCGAATTCATTTTACCACTTTTAAATATAATTATTGACTAAAAGAAATTAACATTATTTTAGCAAATGTATTTTACATAAAAAATTTTTAACTGTTGATATAAATGTACTTATACTTAAAGAGCTAGGGTATTTTCAACCCAAAAAAATTTTAACTCAGAATAAAAAATAAAAAAAATGAGAATGAAAAAAAAATAAAGTTGTTCTTACTTCTTATTAGCTTAATTTTATTCCAATTTCCAACAAAAAAAAAATAATTCTGAAAGTGCCAAAACAGTCTAGAACTATATGGACAGGCAATGTAAAAAAATCGGATCGGATCGATCAGTTCAATTGATTGAACTAGGAATTATCTGATCCAACGGTTCAATGATGGCTTTTTAGAAATTGGATATAATTGGTAAAAAATGGAAATCGAAAATCAAAAAATTAATAAAAACCGGTAGAACTGAATTTAACATATTTTCAATATTTTTGGTTTTTTTTTTTTTCCCAATCCAATTTCAATTCATTAATTGGGCTTTTAGTTTTATATTCTAAATAAAATTTTTAAAGGCCATTATTTTTGACCCAAAGCCAAATCCTATTTTTTCCATTCAAATCAATTAATCAAATTTAAATATACTCATTTCGGTTAGACACTATATTATTTATATTATTTATTTTAATTTTTAAAATTTTTTCTTATTTTTCCTTATTTTTTATGATTTTTTAAAATTTTTTAAATTTTTTCTTAATTATTTTTAATTTTTTTGAAATCAATTGAACAAAAAACTGAAGGTTTGACTAGTTCGACCTCTGATTCGGTCTTTTATTCTTTGTAGAAAGGCTTAGTGCAGGAATGTCTGGGGGATTATTGGCAACACTAAGATAGGAGCATAAAAATAAAATAAAATAAAATAAAATAAAATAAAAGACAATTATCCCTTCTATATTAACTACACTTATCTGCTTTAGTTTGATAAAAAGATACATTAATTTTTTTGGATGTTATTTACTAAGAAAATTTTAAATGAAAAAAGAAATGCATTTTTTTCTTTTACCCCTAAAAATTTTGTAACTACGACATGAGAATTTAAATTAAAATATCTATAATTATCATTAAATTAAATTTTATTTATTTATACTTAAATTCAAGTTCATTTTAAATATTTTAAACTTATATTTTGTTCACATTTATAGTAATTTGAGATGAATTTATTATTTTATTTTTATTTAAAGTAAATAAATCACCATTATTAAAAAAATAGTGATAAAGAAATTGATTGAAACAAATAAAAGAAATGAAAAAAATAAAAGAAAAACAAAAGATACTTTAATATTTAAAATAAAATTTGAACAAATATTAATTTAATTAATGCAATCCTAACATTACTTATTTTAAGAAAAAGATAATATATATATATTTTCAAATTAATAGGGTAAGTTTGTTATCAATAAAGTATCACATGTACCAGAAATGATAATTATATATTTTTTTCTTTTTTCCTTTCTTTTCCTCCAATTTTTTTTCTTTTCATCTTTGCTTTAATTAAATTTTGGAGATAAAATAATTTAACAACTACATCTTAAAATTAAAAATATTTACCATGCACTTTGTTAGCTCAAAGGAAAGATTGAACCAAGCACGGGTGAATTAGTTCTACAAAAACTTGATAAATTTGAAGTAAATTGAAAATTAAAAATAAGTTAATGATAAGAAAAACAAACAATCAATGTATAGAGGTTTGGTCCTTTAACTCGGCACCTACGTCTTCTCTTCTTAGTACTTTCTTACTAAGGTGATTCCATAATTCACTAAACAAATTGTTTCCTTTAAGGCTAAGGTATAACCTTACACACTATCTTTTATGGCTTAGATAGAACCTTTCAATCCCTTTGAGAATTCTACTCCAAAATCTCAAATATTTTCACTCAATTTTACACAACCCCTTTTGTGATTTGAATGAAGTATTTTGCAAACAGATTGAACCTCTAGTAGGTAGGTGTTTGCCAAGATAAATGAGATACAAATAGGCTTGAAGAGTATAAATTTGATACAAGTGGAAATGAGGAATTTGATGATTTTTGAGCTTTTGTTGTTCAGTGATTCAATGATTTTTGTATCTCTGCTTCTTCAGCTGTTGGAAACCTCCATTTATAGCTAGAAATTGATTTATAGACATTGGGTATTTAATGTGGTGGTTGGAGAGCCGTTGTAGCCTTCATAAATGCTTGCTTCTGTTCAATCCCATGCTATAGTATCGATACAATACCAATAGTATCGATACAGGAATAAAAAAAGTGACTGTTACAGCTTGTTGTATCAATACAGGGAGCTGAGTATTGATACTAAGCAAGCTGTATCGATACAAACACTCTTGTATCGATACATTTGAGGGTTTCAGCCAAACCTTGGCTACTGCCAAGCCTTTTATCGATACACATGGGGTGAGTATCGATACCAAGTAGGCTATATCGATACATACACACTTGTATCGATACATTTGAGGGTTTCAGCCAAACCTTGGCTACTGCCAAGCCTTGTATCGATACATATATGGTGAGTATCAATACCAAGCAGGCTATATCGATATATACACACTTGCATCGATACATTTAGGGGTTTTTAAGCATAATATCAATACATTTGTTCTTTGTATCGATACCAACCTTCAAAAACGTTTGTAAAATGATTTTTGTTAAGTCAAACAAATTTAAAAAATTATTCTAAGTATAAATATTCATTTTAAAGCATATAATTTTTGACAAATTACAAACTTAGTATTTTTCAAAATGCTTTCAATTTAAACACAAATGCCAAGTTGAGTATTAATTTAACTTAAGTTGTTTATTATATCAAAACTGAAATCAAGGTTTACAGTTTCAATGTGAATTGAATTGTTAATGGCTTCGATAATAAGATTATCATGAATATGACCAAAGTATATTCTCATAATAGTACTAGAGCTTCATCCAAATTGAGAATAGTACTAGAGTTTCGTCCAAATTAAGACACAATTGCTAATTGAAAGAGTTTAGCATTAGATGTATTACTAATTGGCTTAGTGAAGTGGGAGATGTTAGTGTATGCCCTAGAAAGGCATATATTAGTTAGTAATGCAAACCAATCACTTAGTTTATTAATACAAGGTTTTCCTTCAAGTTAGCAATATGACTGACAATCATGGACTACTAATTGGATAAAGCCCATGGAACACATTTGGCCTTATAAAGGAATTACAATGAATTACAATTATGAGATCTTTATGCATTAAAGTTATGTTCCTAAATTAGTTCCTAGTCTTTTTACTACTAAGACTGGGCATCGGCAATGCTTAAAGACTAGCATGTGTTTTGCCTTTTTGCTTATGAAGTTAGCAACCGATCTCATGGTTGAAGTATATGGGATACTTGGGATGGCATATAGGTGTTTGTTTTGTGGAAATAGTTCATTGAAATGGCCCATGTAAGAACTCCATTTGGTATTGTCACTCAAGTGTCTATGGAAATGTTCTCACATGCCAGTCATGTAACTAGTCCTCTAACATGTGATTCTAAGTTATCTTGTATGAGGAGTGTCATGCTTTGATTCAATGAAAAATGAGTCCACAAAGATGGATGCCTATGTTAAGGTGGTTTTAGGTATGACATGAAATGGATGAAGATGGATTAGTGATCTAGAGACTCACCATTCAAAGTGACATCAAAGATATTTCCTATTTGCTCTCAGCGATGGTTAATTGATAAAGTCATTGGCCAACATATGATGAATTTAGAAAGAAATGGTTTCTCCAAATTCATGAGGCTAACCATACGCTACAGGAACTAATATGGATTGAAACATGAATAGGCACTGCATCATGCTCATAGTGTTTCTAGGATATTTGGTAAAAGAACCAAATTACACTGCAAGGCTGGTCACTAAAAGGTTTCTCTAAGGTCATATTGACTCTTTAACATTTGGGTGGTAATGATGGGTTGCTACACCATGCTCTTAATTTATAAATATAATTAATTAGATTAGTTATATTCATTTGGTACATGTTGAGAACCCACTATGTTACACATAATAAGATGACCTGTTATATTAAAACTGAGGAGAACTTAATTGAATTAGTTTATTAAGTATTATTAAAAACATAAATTAGATTTGTGAAATCTAATTAGAGATGTCTTAATGTGGCAATAAAGATAAGAACATCTAATCAAGATTATGTCTAATAGTAGGCATGTCATACAGATATCTTGGTTTTAGGTTAATAAATATTCTTGGCAAATTAAATAATTATTTGATAATTATTTTAATATAATATTTACATGAAGCAAAATTGTTTTACTTTGGTGAGAAATTTAATTGAGAATAAAATATTATTCTTGCATGTAAATAGGGGTTTGCCCAAAAGCCTTAATGATTAAGTTAAATGAACCTTGTTTTGAACAAATCCTATTTGGACTTGATATGAGTTACGCACAATAGTGATGGGCCTTATTAGTGTTGGTTAGGCTGAGATGTTAAATAGTTAATACTTGCGCCCAATCCTAAATGGATTAGGTAAAAGAATTTTATCTAGATCTCTATAGAAACACCAAAGGTGGTGCCACCCACTGGGTTTGGTAAGAATGGGCTTGGTTGACCCATTAATTAAGCCTAACATAATTTTAGTTGTATAAATATACATCTATAAGAGTAATTAGATGGCTAATGCACTTTTTTTCCATTTAAAAAACCTTAGGTGCCTTTCCCCTTGAACCTTAAACTAAGTTGGCATAATCCCTAGTTCTTTCTAAGCTTCGTGTGCCACTTTCATGTTTGATGATCTAGAATTGTTCTTGATCTAAAAAAGTGGGAAAAATATTTTCTTGCATGAAATTAGTTGCCACCATAAGAGGCAAAATACTATCTTTGCCACATCCTTATAGCTTCCCTGCAGTGTTACCTCACATACCTATGACTCTCTTGCAGCTTCCTAGAATTGTTCTTAGTAGTGTTGGATTGAAAGAGTCTCGGATGTGGTAGTCTATCTGAAGAGGTCTCCCTATCTTTCTTCTATCTTTAAGATCTAGTTAATGTTAGAACTTTCTCGACCATTCTCTTACGCTACATGTTATCTTTTGATTAAGGCATCTGAAGCCTTTTGGCTAACACTAGAGAACTACTGGACCTTTTGAAGGCTCTAATAGATATATGTCTGGACCACCATTAGAAGCAAGATGCTTGTACTGCTTGTGCCCTCAAAAGAGAGGTTTAAGTAACTAACTTATTGCAATGATTATGCAAGGATCTAAACAGTTAGAGTTATAAGTCTCTAAGTAGGTAAGATCCCTACCTAATCTATGTTTTAAACTACTAAAATTGACTAGATCTATATCTCTACATAAGATCTTAAGGAAATTTGGATATTTCTCTGTTTACTTTCCACTGTGTATGTTTAATTTAGATTAAATATTTTATGTTTATTTTGATAAGCCTGAGCCTGGAGATTGTTTCATCATAGAGTAGAAAACACTTGAAATTATAGCACCTAGTCTTCTTTAAAGGTGGGTTAGATAATCCTTCAACTTCCTTAATTGGATTGAGTAAACTTCCTTGTATTGAAAAAAAACCATTCTTTGATATTTCTGAATAAGAATCAAGGGAGATTCAAGGCCAAGGGAAGGTTATTGAAACCTAAGCTGCTTTATCCCTTTTGAAGGTTTTCTGAATCACCTATGTGGATAACCATCAGAGGCTAAACACTTAGACAACTTTGGTTTACAATAATCAAGCTCGATATCCAAGTTTTTATGGATATGAAATTACTCGAAGACATCTCTTGGCTAAGGTATGAGAATTCTTGAATTATTGTTTGAGTTCTTGATTTGAAAGATTGATAAAAAACCATGTAAGATGATTCAATTTAGGGAATCTCAGTATTATTTGTTTATTACTTTTTCTATCGCTATTTATTTAATTTAATTAAAACTTTTTAGGATCTATTCATTCATTGACCCAAAACTTTTTGCATTTTCCTTTAATATTATTTTTTTATTTAAATATGTGTAAAATTATTTTTAAATTGTTAACACTTATTTTGGCTTAAAGAAAATTAATTTCAGCCCTAGTGTGCAGTGATCTCAAAGCTAGAACTTTTGTGGCATTTTTAAAGGTGTTGATGCACAAATTGCACAATGTAATTGTTGTGGAAAATCCCACAAATTTGCCACACCTTAAGATAGCATGTGAATTGAATACAATTTAGTTTATAGGTTGGTTTTGGCACTGGAATTTGTTGCAAATGTTGCTACGCTTAGTTTACGCCAAATTGCGACTAGGAATGGCAAATGGTTGTCATTTTAGTTTCTACTATGGGTCAATCTTTGGTGAACCATATAGATGTTTCCAGCACCTAGGAACAGCCCCTACCATCCTCCAATGCTGGCAGTAAAGTGCCATTTTTATGGCTAAAGAGACTACCCATGCCAAGGATATCAAGTGTTAGAGTTTGATTTACATTAGAACTAGTTTCCTAGTGGGAAAAATCCTCAAAATTAGGAATTTGATTCCTAAAATTTTCGTATAGATTCTAGTTGGATTAGATAAGAGTTTGTCTAATGATGAGATCTAAAAGCAAGGATTGAAAAGGAAAAATAGGGCTCATTGATATCGATATAAGCATAAAAAATTAATCAGAATTAAACTTGCAATGCGGAATTAAACAAAGAAAAACCTAAATTTTCTCAGGATCTTAGGAAGAGATATACAATTAATCTGACTAAAATTCAAAATTCAAAGATCTGATAGAGACCCTACCTTTTTAGAGACTTGTAACTCGAGGTGTACAGATCCTTCAACGAACACACCATAGATAGATTACTATGATCTCTTCTTGAGGCCACAAATAGTGCAACTATCTTGCCTTTAACGATGATCTAAATAAATGCCTATTGGAACCTTTATGAGGCTTGGTGCTTCTCTGGTGCTAACCAGAAGGCTTCTCAAGCCTTGACCAAAAGATAATAGCCAATAGATTCAAATATGAAGTGATTTGAGAACAATTACCATGCTTATTATGCTAAAAAGGAGAAAAATAATTCCATAGGGAAGTAATTATTTTCTGCAGATGCAGGCAAATGAATCCAAAAATCTAATTTTTGATTTTGGTTAATTCCTTTAGTATGGAAAACTGATTTTCCATCTTTGATGTATCAAAAACACTTTCTTATCACCTAGAATACAAATTTGCATAATTAGGATTAGTGAAGCAATGATTTCAAGATTTAGCCAATTTCACATTTTTTTGAAAAATTAATCTCTCAATACTATAAAACTATTTTTCTATTTTCATTGTGTTAAAAACAATTCAAGAACACACAGAAAATCTTTGAAAATGTAAGGAAAGCTTAGGAAAGCATATGTGTTGTGTCAAACCCTTTAGAGAAGTCTAGGGTTGGTGCCTATTGTTTTTTCTAATGCTTCTTTTTAGCCAAAAAAACCTTGATATGTATTTAAATATACGTGGCTAGGTTAAGCTTAACTATTGGCTTAACTTAGCCAATTACTAACATACCTAGAAGGTAGCCCCAATTTGGAGTGTTTCATGGAGCCCAATTAAAATTGTTTTAATTAGCTTATCCAATATTGGGCCTTAATATTAACTTATTAATATTTTAGCCCAATAGCACACCAAAGATAGCTATTCCATGCACCTAGCCCATTATCAAGCTCAACTTGGAGTAGTTCACAACTAAAGTTTCTTAACTTGATAACTGGGGCTTTTAGCCCAACCCTTAAATTTATATGTTAGATAATTTAATTCATAATTAAATTTTCTAACCCAAGTAAAATAATTTTACTTCATGTAAATATTATTAAATAATTAATTAAATGATTATTTAATGTTACCAAACACAATTGTTTGGCTTTATTTAATAATATCCCTAAAACCATGTCTACAAATAAACATTATCTTGATAAGACATTCTTATCTTTATTGCCATGTTATTCTTAATTGAACTTATTCAATTAAATCCTTCTCATTATACCTTTTATTTAATTAAGTCATAGTTAAATCCTCACTTTAATCCAATAGATTATGCTATTGTGTGTGACCAATTAGGCTTCCATCATAGTAGTAATAAATATAATTACCTAATTAAGCCTATTTATATTTAGATTCCAAGAATGACCTCTAGTAAGGCATCATGGCCACCCTATATGCATGAAGAGTCAATATGACCTTTTAAGAAACCTTTTAGTAACTAGCCTTTTATTATACTTCAGTGTTTTCACCAGATATCCTGGAAAGACCATGAGCATGGTGCAGTGTCTACTCATGTATCAATCCATATCAGTTCCTGTAGCTTTCAGTTAACCTAATGAATTTAGAAGAACAATTTCTTCTAAATTCATCATGCATTGGCCAATGACTTTATCAAGTTAACCAAACCAAAGAAAATATAAGATATGTCTTCAATGTCACTCCAAATGGTGAATTCTTTCTAGATCACTCATCCATCTTTGTATGGTTCATGCCATACACAAAACCACCCCACCATAAGTATCCATCTATTATGGATGCATTTAAAATGGAATCAAAGCATGACACTCCCCATAGAGATAACCTAGTATCACAAGTCTGAGGACTAATATACATGACTGGCACATGAGTACATATTCTATAGACATTTGAGTAACTTATATCAAATGGAGTTCTTATATCGGCCATGTTCAGTGAACTTGTTTCTACAAAAAAAGCTCATATATGCTACCCCGAGTATCTCTATAATTCAACTTCTATGAGATTAAGAACTTGCATGCATTAAATGCATGAAAGCTTAGCATATGCTAGTATTTAAGCATTGTCAATGCCTTATCTTGATTACACGATGATTAGAAATGTTTTTAGAAACATGACTTTAATGCATAAGGATCTCATCATCATAACTCATTACTAACTTTGCAAAGCCATTGTGTTTCATAGGCTTTATCCAATTAGTATTTGCATAATTGCTAATCATGCCTCTAACATGAAGGAAAACCTTAATCACTAACATAAGTGATGGTTTATATTATTAACTATTATATGCCTCATCCAATCTGATTGGCTCTAGGGCATATACTAATAAGTATTGGCTTTATAAAACTAAAATGGTTCTAAAATAACATGTGTTCTCAAAATAAACATTTTTGAAGAATTAAAATTTGAAAACCATTTTTATTTAAATTTTTTCTTCAAATAAGTTACCATGGTTTTAATTCTTAAAATAATATTTAGGTAGTGATCAAGGATAGGGATTCTCGGTTCATCCCTATTCATAGTGGATACAAATGGAATTGGAGGAAAATCATGCAGCTTAAATAAATGGATTCATGAATCATTGCATAAGGGGATAATGGTCTTATTTGGCCTTTCTTTGGGAATTCCTATTTAGTGGTAGCTGTTTGGAGTGCCCTAAAGCCATGAGAAAATAAAATAATATAGCATAATCTAGTGTGGTTTAGATTTAACATCTCAAGATATTCTATAATTTCCTGGTTAGCAATTCTTAAAAGATTGCCTATCGAGGAAAAACTTGTTGTATATGGGATGACTATTAATGAGGAGTGCTAACTTTCCAAGTGTAAGGTTGAAAATAAGGGATCATCCATTTTTCACTTGCAGATATTCGAAAGTGATTCATTAGGAAGTGAGTGCTCAAGCTATTCAAACTCTCTAGAAGAACTATTACTTGGGAGAGAAAGTTACGATAGGCCATTCTAAACTTGAAAGGTAAGGCACTGATCACTGTCATATTAACTATAGCATGGAATGCTCCTATTTACCTGATATAGAGGGAAAAGAAACAATAGGATGTATAATTAGGCTAAACTTGGAGAAGAGAAGCTGCTTGAGCAGCTTAAAGAGTTGGTTGCCTTGCGACTTCATAGGTTGAGTAATGTTAGAAAGGATCAAGTAAATTTAGACTTATGTAATTTAGGAGGCTTAACCTTGCTATCTTTGTTTGAGTTTCTTACACTAGTTTTCTATGCTTTTGTACCAGATTGTTGCTCTTTGGATAAAAAGATTTTACCTATTTATCTAAAAAAAATCACTTAAAATTTAGGTAGTGTCTGTTAAGACAAACTTCTTAAAAGTTAGAAATAAGGTTAAAATTGTTTTAACTAACATGGTCAGTTTGTTTTATGCTTTGATGAATGATTTTAAAATTTTTATGGACATTTATGCATGGAATGCATGTGATCACCATGTGATATTAATTATAGACAAACTATGCTTATAATTTGATTATCTAAGCATGATGGATGGTTATGGACTTAGACCTTATTATGACTAAATGAATATATAGTTGAAATTTTCTTATGGTAGTTATTTTAAATAAAGACTACGAGCCTTGCCTTATCTTCTATTTTATTTTGGAATTGTGAAATTCTCTTTTCACCTAACTCCATTTTCTAGATTTAGGATTATGTTAGTAAAAGAGAATTTTACAATCTTGAATGTAAATTAAAGATGGCTCCATGAAGAAATGATCAAGGTCACCACTATCGATGCTTATGAAGACTTGGAATGGTACACCTAGGATTTTGAACTAGTTTCCTAATGGCTCAAGGAGACAAGATAGAAAAAGTCTATAATTATCTTTATAAGGTTGCATATATTAGATTTATTTTATAATTACTATCTATGTGATATATGCTTAAAATGAATATGCAATCCAATGTAAATCAATAAGAATAAATTAAACTTAAAATCCCTCATAAAATATTAAGTTCATGCTTAAGCCTGATCAGACGCCTTTTATGGTTTATAGCAAAATACTTGAATTCTGATCGTAGGAGATTTGTTGGGCTATCACTAAGGTCAAACTTGCCATTTGAGCTGTTAGAGTTATGAATAATGGGTTGTGTTGCTCGGATGCTTACAAACTTTTGATCGTATAACATTAAAGGCGATGATTAGGTGAAATACTTATGATGCACTTAGGTAAAAAGTTGCCATCTAACTGCTTTAAGAGTTGCATAGAGATGCAAATGGTATGCTAAGTTACCTACTCAATTAGTTCTTGCATAGCTTATCGAGTCACTTAAGCTTAGTTCTTGCTAAAAAGTTAAAATGTTAAATTTCTCTATTATAGTTATAGGCTATAATTTTGACAAAATAGAGTGAATAATCATTAAAATATCAAAACCTAACTTAATGATTACTTTTATATGCAATTAACACTATATATGTTTTCAATTTCATATAGGATGTAAACGAGTAAAATAAGTTCAAACCTGTTAATCCATAGCATACTTGATGCTACTGAATTAATTAGCCAAACTCCACTGTCTAGTCCCACATTATTAAGATTCTATTAATCCAAATTAAATGACATATCCAAGAATAGCCATTAAGTCTAAGGCAGCTTATCAAGCTCATATAGATGACCTTAATCAGGTCACATGGTGATAATGGCTAATATGGCACTTGAATTTTGAAATAAGCAAATGGCAATTAATGCTTATGAAATCATTCAAAGCCTTATAGAATAGTTCAATAAGGATAATCATGATGAGAGGTTTAAGATCCTTAAGGAATTTATTCCTAAGCAAGATGTCAGAAGGTAGCTTATTCAGGCCTTATGTGGTAGGATGTACTTCAAAAGTTGAACACCTTAGATGGGTCATGGATCACAATCCATGAAATTATCTCTATATTTTCTTATGAAGATAGATAAAGGAAATGACAAAGATATATGCCAAGATTGTGAATAGCTAGATCACTAGAGTAGAGATTGTATGTGATAAGTTCATAAATCACACATTTTATACACATTTTATTATTAGTTTTTGTTATGTTTTCTATTTTTATTTTGGTTACTTATATTTGTTTTTGAATTTCAAATTTATTTTGGATAATGAATCTAAAAATGTAAATGAGGATGTTAATAAGCTTATGACATTAGAATCATAAGATGGAAGAAGGCACTTGAGTAAAAAAGATCAAAGTCTTTGGTAAAAGCTTGATTCTTGCCCTCTAAGTAATAGGTAGAATCTTACAGCCCAAGCAACAAGGTCACCTAATTCTATTTTGAAAGTCACATTTAAATTTCCTACTTTAACTAGGGTTCTACAACTTTACCTAAGGTTTTTTTTCTAGCCACTATGAATAGAGACTTGACTTAAACATTCAAGGGAGAGAAAGATAAAAAAAAAGAAAATGCTGAGAATAAAAAAAGGTAAAAAAAAGGAAAAAAAGGAAATGAAAGAGACTAAAACTAGCCACCATCCTTAAGTTTCATTTTTCTCTCTTTCTTTTCTTTTTTCTTGTTCTTGCTGGATTTTTCTTATGAATCTATTATTGAACACATCAAACACGTGTAACTACATTCTTTTATTGGTTAAAGGTGATTTCAAATCCCTTTACATGACTTTGCAATTGATTCTTAAATATTATTCATCAATTATCTATTGAAATTTTGCTTATGTTCTATAGAAACACTTTATGACTCTTATCTTGATTTGTTTAGGTTTGAAACTAAATAAACCTCGATAATTATTTATTGCTAGATTAGGAATCTTGATTTGTAATTGTCTTGTTTTCCTACTTATTAATAGTAATTTTTGATAAATGATTATGGTCAAGTTTTTATTGATTGCAATGCGAAACATAACGTTGGTTAAATAATCCACGCTTATGTGTTTATTGCTTAGATCAACCTATGTTTCGTATCTTAAAGCTTCTACTAAATTAAATCTAGAGAGCTTGTTCTAGGTTATTTAATAGTTAGGGGTTAAATAGAGAGCTTGTTCTATTTAAAGATAAACTAAAGAACAATTAGGGTAACAAATCTTATGGCTATCTATAATTAGTAGTTTTAAGAGATAATTAGAGATAATTCTAATATGGATTCATAGTTTATGTTTAGAGGTGTCAAATGATTCCTAACCATACTTTTCATCTTTATTGTTACTTGTTAGATATAAAATTTCATTTCTAAATCTTACTGTTACTTTTAGGTTTTTTATTTTATTTGCATCTTAGTACAATTAACACTCCATCAAAGTTTAGTTCGTGTCCTTGGTGAATTCTTTTTATTTTGTGTGGTCATATTAGATAAGAATTTTGCATTAATAACTTATAAATTGAGAACAATCTCTATGGACATGACCCTTGCTTACTACTATACATAATAACAATCAAAATTAGTGCAAGGTTTTAAAAGATACATTATTTAGTGTACAATAGGAAAAACATTGATATGATCAAAGTAGGAAGTTTATAGAAATTTCATAATTAGACATGTTTTAAGATTAATTCACTCTCTTGGTATAATACATAGATGTTGGCACTTAAATATGTGCATATTAGAATCAAATGGAAAGAGTAGTGAAGATAGACCATGAGAATGGTAATCTTATTGATATTGATTAATGCTAGCCTTTTTATTAATGTTTTTTAAACATTATGGTGATTTAGTTTGGCTATCACATGCTATTTGAGGATGATTGCTAGCATTTTAAATGATGTATTTAGATTTGTTCCTCTTTAAATAAATCATTAATCATAAAATTTGTCCTATGTCATGGTCTCTTTATTCTCAAACATATACTTGTAGCAGTTTTGAAAATATTAAATGGCCTATGATTTATTAGATTTAAGATTAGTTTTTGAATCCAATTCCTTTTAATTCCACACATGTAGACATGACTTTTTAAGAGTTAATAATAATGTTGAAAGAGATAGTTAGCTTAATTACTTGGATGTAATATTAAAAGAGTTCCAAATGAGAGATTAATATTTATTTCTGTGAGCCATCAAACAAATCATTTTAGTTTTGGATCATTAGCTAAGAAGCTAATTAGTTGACCTTAATAGTTGTAAGAAAATTAAGCCACATGATTGGAATCAAGGTCTCATTGTGATCCAAACAGTTTAATGACTTGATAATATAGATTATCACATATAAGACCTTAAAGTGATATGATTGTCTTAAGTACAAGTTGCAGATGTTAGTATATGCTCCTGAACTAATGAAATTGATGTATAGGATATACAGTCAATTAACTACATATCAGTCACTATCTTAGGTGCACAAGGTTTTCGTTCATGTTAGTGGCATTACTGACAATTATGAAACCACTAACTGGATGAAGCCCATGAAAGGAGTTGTAATGAGTTACAATTATGGGATTCTTATGCATCAGAATGTTCACAATCGTTGTATTGCCAAGACAGGGCATTAGCAATTGTTAAAGACTAGCACATGTTATGCCTTTTTACTTAAAAAGTAAGGAACTAATCTCATAGATTGAAGTATAAGGGATACATGGAAAGGCATGTAGATGCTTGTTTTGTGGAGACAAGTTAACTGAACCTCACCCATATGAGTACCCCATTTGGTAGTAGTCACTTAAGTGTCAATGAAATATGTTCTAATTTGCCAATCGTGTATAATATTCCTTAGACTTGTGATACCATATCATCTTGTATGGGAAGTCATACTTTGATTTCTACATGAAGTGGTCTACTTTGATGGATGCTGCAGGTAGGGTGATTTTGGGTATGACATGAAGCATACAAAGATGGATGAGTGATCCAAAGGGGATTCAACACTCTTAGTGACATCGAAGACTTATACTAATTGTTCTTAACTATGGTTAATTAGAATAAAGTCTTTAGCCAAAGTATAATGAACTATGAGGAATTGTTTCCTGTAGATTCATGATCATTAAGCATAAGTTGTAAGAACTAACATGGATTGAAGCATGAGTAAACACTGAACCATGCTCATGATCATTCTAAGAAATTTGCTGAAATGACCATATTACACTGATCAAATCACACATGACTTTACAACATTTAGGTGGTCATGATGAGTTCCTATATCTCGCTCTTGATCTATAAACATGATTAATAAGATTAATTATGTTTATTGTGAACATGTTGGGAACCTAATAGGTCACACATAATAAAATGGTTTGTTGGATTTAACCTAGATTTAATCAATTATGACCTAATTAGATAAATGGTATAATGAGGAGGACTTAATTGAATAAGTTTAATTAAGTATTATGAGACATAAATTAGGTTTATGAAATCTAATTAGAGATGTCTTGATGTGGCATTAAAGATAAAAATATCTCGTTGAGATAATGTTTACTTGTAAATATAATAATAGGAATGTCTTGGTTTTAAGTTGAAAAAATTATATACAATAAATAAAATAATTATTTGCGTTAACATGAAGTAAAATTGTTTTACTTGGGCAAGAAAATTAATTAAGAATTAAATATTCTTGCATTTATATAGGGATTGGATGAAAGCCTTAATTATTGAATCTAATAAGCCTTGTTTTGAACAAAACCTATTTGGACTTGATCTATGGTTAGGCTCAAGTATGAAGGCCCCATGATGTGTGATTAGGCCAAGATATTAAATAGTTAATTGCTGAGCCTAATTGTAAATGGAATGGTTAAAAGAGCTTTACCTGAATTTGTTTGAAAACATTAAGTGCGGTGCCATTCCTTTGGGTTTTTCGGTAATGGGCTAGATAGACCTATTTTTTACGCTTAACTTAATTTTAAATGTGTAAATATACATCTATAAGTGTTTTTGGTAGTGTCAGACTCATTAGAGACTATAAAACCTTAAATAGATAAATCTTTAAAAACTATATGCTAAAAGTTGGTGTAACTTTTCCTCTTGTTTACTGGTATGCATTGTTTACTTCTATTAAGATTTAGATATGTTCTTGATTCGAGCAAAAGATAGCAAATAGTTCCCCAAAACTTGTGAGAATAGCTGTCACCCATAGAAGGCAAGAAACCACCATTATCACCTTTTTGCAACCTTCTTGCAATGTTATCTCACCTTCTTATGACATTTTTGAACTATTCTTGGTTGTGTGAAAGAGAAAGCAACTACATTCTACCTTTTGGTTAAGTCTTAACAAGCCTTTTAGTTAGCATCAGAGAATCATTGGACGTCGTGAAGGCTCTAATAGACATTTATGTGGATCACCATTAGAGCATGACATGTGTGCTACTCATGATCTCAGGAATCTTTCAAGGGAGCTTGATCGTAGATCTATAGGCATCCTTTGGACTTCAAATTACTCCAGATTACTAGATTAGTGAGTCAGATAATTACTAATCATATGTGTCATGACATTTGTGCTCCCCCATGCACACACATGCTTGGTGCTGATGTTATGACTTAAAAATAAAAAAGGGAGACGAAGTTCGCTTTTGGATCATCCCTTGATTGGGATTTGAATTAGGCATGATAGAGTAGAAATTGAAGGAATAATCATCAGACGAATCGCTTATCCAATCAATCTTGAATGGCCATTATGAAATGACCAAGACTTGGCATCATTACTGATCATTTTAGGCTAGATATGACCGGATACCTATTAAAATCAGTGATTTCGAGTTATGAAACTCAAAACACTATTTTTATGAACTGCATACACCAGAGTTCATTTTAAAAGGTTCAAGGAGTTAGTTACGCATGAGGAAGGATTAGCACCTAATAATGCCCAAAATTGGTACATCTAGCCATAAATTATCGAAGTCTTGATTTTCCTCGATTTTTATATGATCATTATTTATGTCTAATCCACTTTATATGAATGCAAATTTTTTAAATATTCGATCTGGGCTTTTATGATAAAAGTTTAATTAATATCTCTCTATATAACCCACGAGGGAGGAAAAACATAGAAGATTTGGTAAAATAAGATTCGGATTGTTTTAGAAGAGGATACTCTACGTCGAACACTGAAGGGATAATGAAGAGCATTCCCTCAAGTTTGACAAAATTTGATTTTTTTTGAAGAAATAAATGCAAATCATCATTAAGAAGAGAAACCTTTTTTGTAAGACATAAATAAATATAATAAAACTTGCATTAAAGATGAATATGTGGAAACGAAAAGGAAGGACAGTCAGGATGTATATCATAATTGACCCTGGTCATTAAGGAATAGTCAAATTAGCATGTTTGGATTCGGTAGCTATCTTAGGCTTGAAAAGGTTGGAATATCCCTCAGAAAAAGATATTTGGAGTGGTTTTTGTAAATCAAAATTTTTTATATATTTTTTGAAGAAACAAGATTTTAAAATAGAAAGTTGGTTTAAAAAATAAAAAAAAAGGGAAATTAATTTTGAAAATAATTTTGGGTTTTGATCCGAGCCTAAAGGGACTATGTCTTAACTCATGACACCATAAGAGAAACCATTTAATATATTTTGAGTCATTTGAATGACTAGAGAAAATGGTTTAGGAAAATCTAAATGAATTTTCTTAAGTTAAGTAAAAACATGGGACAAACATCATGCTACCCACATTCCCGAATTTATTTTAACTTGGTCCGATGGTCTCTAGTGGAAAAGGAGGCATTGTTGTAAAGGTAACTTGATAAAGATTAATGTAAAAATATTCCAAAAATCCTAAAAATTGGCTCTTTAGATAGAATTAATTTTTGATACCGGGTTTGAGTTAGTATTGACAGCAAGTGTTAAAAGAAAGCAGTAGTGAAATTTGAAAAATCATCCTGGACTCATTCGGAATCATTAAATCACAAATGATACCCTTTCAGAAAGGGAATTTTATAGACTTTTCAAGAAAAATGTTTAAAAAATCTAAAAAAAAATTAATGGATCAAAATCCTCCAAATAAAATTTAAATCACTGATTCTAAGAGTTTCGTATAGCGAAGGTTCAAAAAATCATAAATTCTACATTTGAAATCATCTAAGGAAAATAAGGTATCATTGTAAAGATAATTCGAAACCTTTTCTAGGAAAAATGCAAGAATTTTTTTTAAAAGAATTTGGGTCTAAGAATTATTTTTCAAATAGGGATCACTATACTACTAGTACCAAAATAGGGGTTTCTTTGAATGAAGGCTTTTATGGTCAGGTATCAAGGTGTCGGACATGCGAGTGTCCAATCACCAAATTTCATGGCAATGAAGTAATGGACCAATCCAACTCTTATAGAGTAGTTCCCCGAATCATCCATTATCCAAACCAATGGTAATGATAGGCTTGAAACAAGACTTAACCTAAATATTTGAAAGCATTTTTTGGTTTTAGATTAAATCAAAATTTATTTGGCCTAATGAGGCCATGATTCCAAATATGTGTTCAATATATCCCCAAGATTGGAGAACAAATATAGTGAAAACATTAAATCCATGCTAATCTCCATTGATTGCAATTAGTATAGACTTTGGGTTTTCTTTGAAAACATATTTTTATAAACATTATAAAGCATTTCAACAAACATATAATGAACTAAACTAAGTGAAAATATTAGAACTGAACAACCACTCAAAATAGCAAGCTATCCATGAACTTTATTAAAAAAATCATAGTGAAAATGCATCCCAAGGTGTGTCAAGATCAAAATATTCTAGGCTAAACATTCACATATGAAATGAGCATGTTACGATGAAGAAAAACATGGCAAGAATACAAGAGCATGGGTTGTTTTAATTAAAAAAAAATATGGCATCTAGTTTATCAAAGAACCATTAAAGCATTAAGAAAGTCATCAAAATCCTAAAGCTACTGCAAACAAAGCCATAATAATGCATGACAGCCTTAATGGGGTCATGAAAACATGGAGGTTCACTAAAATGATAATGATAAAGGAAAACAACAAAATAAAAAGAAGCAAATATAGAAGGTATACGCAATAGAAGCTTAGACTCCTAGCTATATTCCTAAGCAGTACTTCAACAACTTCTAGTTCACTTTCTTCCTATTCTTTGATATGGATTAGCAAGAAAAGAATGAAAAGAAGAAGCTTTTGGCTATGGTGGTTATAGAGGATAGTTTTTAGGGTCGAGATAAGAGAAATGGGAGGTTTTCAAAGGGTGGCAAGAGAGCTATAAGAACAAGGAGTTTTGAGAGAACTTAAGGGTTTTTTTTTTATGGCTGATGCAAAAAAGGATTTCTTTCTCAGTTGAGTAAATATTGGATTATATAGTCAATAGTTTTAGCCATTTAGATGACCTAACAATAAAGGCATATAGGACTTTTGGTCTATACAATATGATGACTTATTATACCAAGGTGAAACCTTTCAGTATTTGATTAGTTAACCTTGATTCTTATTTGAAAAGAAATTCATACATTAGCTAATTAGATGAGTAGTCTCAAGTTTGTCCTTCATAAAACCATATTTTATCTTAAAATACCCTCATGCCATTCCAAAATATATTAATCCAATGTTTGGAGCCCAAAAATTAAATCCACATGATTTGTATAAAGTTATGCCTAATATTAAATGTATTTTGGTGACAATGTTTTAAGTTTTGAAATCATGGTACAAAAAAAGGAAAAATGTCTCGAATTAGGCCAAAATAGCTTTGTGTATCGATACATCAAGCTTTATATCAATACATTAAGCAATAAAACCTAGAATGTATTGATACTTGGAATTTTGCATTAATACAAAGCATGGTGTATCAATATCAGCAAGCCTGTATGATACCTAGCTTGTTGTATCGATACATGCTCTCTTGTATCTATACTTGTTGGCTAAAGTCATGATTTTAACTATGACATAACTCTATGTCAATACAAACAACCTTGGTATTAATATAAATAGCAAAACCTTAGAATTTAGATGATGTGGAGTGTTATATCGATACCTAAGGCCTTTATATCAAGACATATATAAAAAAATAGGGATTTTTCTTACCTTTAAGTTCTTGAACTCTTTACCTTAGTCTAGAATGGTGGGAATTTGGCCCATGCTTCTTCAAATGACTTCAATGGTGCCTTGGATGATGACGTCTAATACTTTACATATTAGCCCAGACAAAATAAAGTGTCTACAACTGCTCCTCCTTGGTTGTTACTGAGCGTAAAAAATAGGGCAAAAATAAATAAACAATATTTTGTTTGAGGTACAACATTGCCTCATGAGTGCTTGCTAGGGAAATGAAGATCTAGTTAGTATTATGCTGAGATAGGCAAAGTATATTGGTAGTGTTCTTGACTAATGAGAAAATCTTAATGAGTTTTATAGTGTTTGACCTTCCTACTAGGTTTTGTAGTTTCTTGGGTTTAACCCCAGACAGGCACCAGCTAATGTGGGCTTTGACTAAGTATGCATCCAGCTCTTTGTAGATTAAGGTAGGTATGCATCCAACTCTTTGTGGACTAACTCGTTAAGCATCCAATTTTTTGTGGAATAAGGTGGGCAGGCACAACTCTTTGTGGACCAAGGTAGGTAAGCATCTAGCTTTTTATGGACTGAAAGAAAAAGGCATCCAGCTCTTTATGGACTAAAAGAAAAAGGCATAAAAAATGCATCCAACTCTTTGTGAAAAGGAAAAAGATGTCCAACAATTTGTGGACTAAAAGAAAAAAATGTTCAGCTCTTTGTGGATTAAAAGAAAAAAAGTATCGAGCTGTTTTTGGACCAAAGGAAAAACGGCGTCTAGCTATTTGTGGATGAAAGAAAAAAAATGTCGAACTCTTTATGGACTAAAGGAAAAAAGACATCCAGCTCTTTGTGAGCTAAAAGAAAAAAAGATGTCTAGCTTTTTATGGACTAAAAGAAAAAAGGCATCTAGCTCTTTGTGGACTAAAACAAAAAAGTGTCTAGCTCTTTGTGGACCAAAATATGTGAGTTTAGGTACCTGACCTAGAACCTTCTGGGGCTTTTCAAAAACAAAAATTTGTATATGAGGTTCTCTACTGGTTTGACTTTTGTAAGCAAGAGTTTGTAGTAAAAAGATGTTAATTGTTGTATGAATGATGCATGAAAATGTAAATGCAGGTTTAAGTGATGCAAAGGTTGTGATTTTAAAAGCTTAATCTGACAGTTGGCTTTGGAGTTTTGAATCACCTTCCATCTTTGAGTTTTATCAAGTGTCTTATGTTTTAAGTTTTACCAACTTTACTCTTAAGGATCAAAAAGTTCTCTTTTTTTTTAAATGGTTGAGATCATTTTTTAAAGGTTAAGTTGAGCTATGGCGCATAGAAAGTTTCCTGAGTCTGACCGGCTTGTATTAGTAGGTTAATAGACTTGGTGAGATGGTTCTCGAAATGCTTAGAAGGATGCATCTAATGGACTAAACTGACTTATAGGAATGTGGTTTGAAGGTAGAGGTCAAAGATCATTGATTTAGCTCTACTTTTTGGCTAAAGTTCATTGATGGACATTTTTATCATGTTTTTTCAACATAAATGAAGTTTAAAGGTTAAGTCTAGTTATGGTTCTAGAATCCATTCTTGGCTTTTTGAATTTGGGAAGATTTTATTGCAAAGTTTTATCTTTTTCTAAGTAATACTAAGAAATCCCATTATCAATTTTGTACAATCTATCAAGCATTATCAATTATATGACAAGGATGATGCAATATTGTACGCAAGAATGAAAAGGGAGATTCAAAAAATGAAATGGTTATATTTCATATTTCATTTTTTGGAAGAAAAGGAATACAATTCATTGAACATTCTACGAGGTAAAAAAAGTTAGAGATTAACTTATCCAGGTAATCTGTCTTTTTTTATGCTAACGACAAGAATCTTCTACTAAGGAAGACTTCTCTCAAACAACCAACTCTTTTGGTGTCGACCGTTTTTCAAGGAAACTCTCGGATTACCCCACTATAGTTGCCCCAAGCTAAGGTAGACACCATCTTTTTCCTCCAAGATAAGGTAAAAATGGGTTTGGTAAACTTAAGATAGATAAGAAGGTTGGGCCAAACTTTAGTATTTTGAAGGAGGATGGTTTTGTTAAGTTAGTATTGCCTTGGTTAAGCTTACACAAGGGCAAGGTTTAGTTGTTTAAGTCATGCTTCCAAAGATAAGGATGCCTTTGTAGATTTATATTTGAAAGATCGTCTTAGGCATAATACTTTTTGATAGAATTAGAGTTGATAGGGTTGGGTAGGTCATTGCCATCCATTTCAATTAGAGTCAACGCTTTACTAGAGAAAGCTCACTTAACCATATAAGAATTTTCCTACATTGGGATCTAGTTTCCTTGAGTGTCATTATGAACTGGAAAGATTTTTTAAGTACCAAGTCTCATTCCTAAAACTAATAAAAATGCGCTTTTTTGTTATGAGCCCTCATCATATGTTTCTAATACATCTGTCCATGACAGTTTTCAATCTCTTTTTATCGATGAGGTTAAATTGCTCGTATCGATTCTTGACCCATTCAGCTTTTTCAAGCTATGATTCCAAATACCTTGAGTGAAGGGATTTCGACTTTGACGGGCATGACTGCCTCCATCCTATAGACTAGGGAGAATGAGGTAGCTCTAGTGGAAGTTCAAACTGCTGTGTGATAGGCATGCAACATGAAGGGTAGCTTATTATTCTTATCTTTATAAGTTGTGACCATTTTCTCGATTACTTTCTTAATTTTTTATTGGCTACTTTGACTGCCCCATTCATTTTTGGATGGTATGGCACTGAATTGTGGTGCTTGATCTTGAACTAGGTACAAATTGTTTCCATTATTTTGTTGTTCAAGTTGCATGCATTATCCATGATGATCCGTTCGAGGAGTACATATCAACAAATAATATCTCATTTCATAAACTTACACATAATAGATTTAGTGAAATTGGAATATAAGACCACTTCTACCTATTTGGTGAAATAGTCAATGGCAACCAAAAAGAAGTGAAGCCCATTGAAAGCTTTGGGAATAATGGGTCCACTCATATCCATGCCCTATATAGAGAAAGGTCATGGAGCCATCATGACATGCAGAGGTAAAGGTGGGCCGTGGATTTTGTCCGTATAGATTTAACACATATGGCATTTCGGAGCATAGTCAGTAGTCTTTTTAAGTGTCAACCAATAATATCCAGACCTTATGACTTGTTTTGCCATTCTATGTCTATTAGCATAAGTATCACAAATTCCTTCATGGTAGTCCATCTTTTTCTTCTTCTACGTTATGGTAATAGGTGAGAGCTTAGTGAATACTTATATAGATAGGTGTGACTTATGACTCATCATTTACTTTAAACATAAAGGCCAAAGTTGCCAGAGTGTCTACCACTTAGTTGTTTTCCCAAGGTAAATGTTGGAAGCTGATTTCATCAAATTGTTGTTTTAGTTCATTAATTAGCATCTTATATTGGAGTAGCATAGCATCCCATGTTTCCCATTCTTTTTGAAGTTAATAAATTACCAAGGCACAATCCCTATAAACTTGTAAACTTCTGATGCCCCTCTTAATGGCTGCGAGGAGCCCCACTACATATGCTTCATATTTTGCTACGTTATTGGTGCAATTGAAGTTCAATCTGGCAATGAAAGGATAATAATCTCCACTTGGTGAGATCAAAATAGCCTTAATTCCATGTCCCAATGCATTTGAGGCTCTATCAAAATACATTTTTCAAGTTTAACTATAATTGATACCATCTTCTACTTTGGATATGCATATTAGGTCCTCATCTGTGAATTTGAAGTCTAATGGTTTATAGTCCTCTTTAGCTCAGCTTGCCAAGAACTTAGCTATCACACTAACTTTGATGGCTTTTTGGCTTATACGAACAATGTCATATTTGGAGAGCTAGACTTGCCATGGGCTAACTTTCCTAACAGAGCAGGAGTCTTGAACAAGTATTTGATAGGGTCCAGTTTAGTGAACAACCATGTGGTGTAATATAACATGTATTACTTTAACCCTTGAGCCGTCTAAGCCAAAACACAACATATCTTCTCAATTATGGAGTAGTTATTTTCACACTTTGTGAATTTCTATATAGATAGTAGATGGCTTGTTCTTTCTTTCTCGAGTTATCATGTTGACCTAATACACAACCCATGGACTTGTCAAAAATTGATAGATACAAGATTAGTGGTCAATCGGGCACTAATAGTAAAAAAATTTGGTGGGCTCGACAGGTAACTCTTGACCTTGTTGAAAGCTTGTTAGCACTCATAATTCCATTCCCCAGGGTTCCATTTTTAGAGTAGGCAAAATATTGGATTACACTTGTCAATTAGCTAGTAAATAAATCTAGTTATATAGTTAAGTCTTCCAAGGAAACCATTTACTTCTTTTTTAGTATGAGGCATGGAAGGTTTTGGATAGCCTTGACCTTGTCAAGATTGACCTTAATTCCTCATTCACCCATAATGAAGCCTAATCGCTTACTAAAGATAACATCAAAAGTGCACTTACTTGGGTAGTTTGAGTTGATATTTGCACAACCATTAAAGAGTTTGACAAGTTTGGTGACATGCTCAATCACTTTTGGGGATTTGGCAATCATATCATCCATACAGACCTTTATTTCTTTATGCATGAGGTCATGGAATAATGTCACCATGGCTCTCTAGTAAATTACCTTGGCATTTTTTAGTCCAAAAGGCATAACCTTGTAACAAAAAGTACCCTACAAGGTCATGAAGGTGGTTTTCTCCATGTCTTTGGGTGCCATTTTAATATGATTGTAGCCTAAAAATTTGTCCTTGAAAGAGAATAGGGAATTTTCGGCACTGTTGTCTACTAAGGTATGATGTAAGGCAAAGGAAAATTGTCTTTAGGGCTAGCTCGATTTAAGTCCTTATAGTCTTTGCACATCCTCTCCTTACTATCCTTTCCTAAAACAAGACAATGTTAGCCACCTATTTGGGATACTTAGCTACTTCGAGAAACCCCATGTCAAATTGCTTCTTTACTTTTTCTATAATCTTTAAAAGCATCTTTAGTTTTATTTTCCTAAGTTTTTGTTGTACAGGTTTGCATCGGGTTTTAAATGAAGTCTGTGAACCATTATGTTAATGTTTAGCTTGAGGATGTCTTAGTAGGACCAGGCAAATACATCTTTCTGACTCCTGGAGAAGGTTGATCAATTTGGTCTAAGTTGATGGGTTTATAAAGGTTCCATCTTGACCTCTTTCTGAGCTTTCTCTGTCCCAAGGTTCACAATTTCAGTAGGCTTTTCATGGGGCAAGATTTGATTCTCTTCTTGTTCATTTAGTCTAAACAAATCGGGTAACATAGTGCTTTCCTAAAAATCCCTCTCAGATTTAACCTCGCCAATGTAGATTGGATGCTCAAAATCGATTTTCAATGTCTCAAAATGAAAACTCATGTCATTTTCGTCTGGGTGCTTGAAAATATAAAGAAGAACAATATAAGCAAAAAAAAACATATAAAGAGAAGAAAAAAAGTCTAAGGATTTGATAAAAAATAAAGATGGACACAAGAAATGGAATGCAAAATACTTGTTTTTATTAATAATGATTGATAAAAGTACACTCATGCAAAAGATCCTATAATGCTCTTGGGTGGAAGCTTATAAGTTGAGTTCATAGCATTACTTCGAATTAGATTCAAACAATACAAGAATCATTATTTTAGTCCAAATGTTGGAATAAATCCTAGAGTGCACAGACCAGACTCATGGACCCGTTGCTGAAGTTTTTAGCTCATCAATTACGCTAGTAAAAAAGTCTCTAAATGTTTTGTTCAAAATAACCATTAAGTTGCTGGAGCTACTAGTTTCTCTCTAATTTAGATTGATATGTCCTCCTAAACGAAAACTTTCTCGTAGCGATGGTAGCACCATTGGTTCATATTCCAAATCTTGACCCTTTAAACAAGCCATTCTCTTTTGTCATGCCTTCTAAGCTTGTTTCTTCTATTGATAGGCATTAAGCTTGAATCCCAAAGCTCTTTTGTCAATTTGATGGGTGATTTTCAAAGTTTTAGAAATCCCTTATAGATGTTTTTTTAGTCACTTTCTAGCCTGGGCACCCTTATCGACGATCGACTAAAGACTCATATGTAATTTTTCACAAATGAGGCTCAACTATGGGCAAACCTGCTTTGGCATATGTGGCATTAACAAAGTTAAATGATTAGAAAGAAGATTCTAATATACTCTCATCAGGCTCAATATAAAAGGGCATCTGTGGAAGTAGCAGTGATAATATGTTTCTCGTTGCCAATGCTGACCCTACAAAAAATTTTAACTTCTAGTGAAATAAAGACAGTACTACCCCCATAAGATGGATCCAAGGTCTTCCCAACAAGCAATTGTATGATGGAGTAATGTGCATCACATGAAAATCCACTGCCTACGTGCATGGCCTTATCTGGTGCAAGATAGTGATGTTTTCAATGACCTCTCTACATGTTCCATCAAATGCTTGTACCATTATTCGATTATGCTTGATATGAGAAACGGCAATAGCAATTTTCTTCAAGCACATTAATGGCATTACATTCAAGGCTGATCTATTATTGATGAGAACTTTTAGTAGTACTCTTCCCTTACAATAGGTGGTGATAAGGAGAGCTTTATAGTTCCCCCTACCACCATGACATATTTCATCACTGCTGAAAGATATTAATGCAAACTTTAGGCTGAAAACACAACCTAAAACATGATTGGAGACCCCAAGATCATCTTAAAAATCAAGCGAAAAGAACTTAACCTTAATCAAACCTACTAATTAGAACTAAAGTTATAAGAATCTTGATTCCCACATGTTACCTTGATAAGACTAATTTGAATTCTTGTTTAAAGAACAAGGAAAAAGTTCTCACATAGTGAAAAAAACTCCCAAGATAATTTTTTTTATTCCAATTTGCCAAATAACATGAATAAGACATTCTTATATAAGCTTAAAATCTATAGAGTTTTAACTAAATAAGGACAATCCTAATCAACAAGAGTAAACTTTATTCCATCATCATAATCTAATTAGGATTTATCTAAACAACTTAAAATCCTAAACACAATCCTAGTAGTAATCAATAAGGATAAAGTCTATTCTTCATCATAATCTAATTAGGAATTATCTAAACAAATTAAAATTGAAAAATTAAATTCTTTTTAAAAAATAAAAATCTATAGGCCCATGAATACATCCAAATTGGGCTTTATTCATCTTGAACATGCGAATTGGGCTCCAAGATTTATTCTTCACCTTTTTCAACCTCAATATAATGTAAAAAGGTGATCAATCTTGGCAATGCATTTGATTCATCTTGAATAGCCTTATTTGCTTGCTTTTCCATGATTAATCCTTGTAAAGCTTGTTTTATGCGTTTAGTTTTTGCCTTAGTCATTAGACTTTTAATTCTTCGTAAAAGATCATAAGAATGGTTGGGAATAGGCCTTTGTGCAAGTTGATCTCCATCATTCTCTCCCTCCTTGAAAGGAATCGTCCTTGAATCACCTACATGATGCAAAGATAAATTAGCAACATTAAAGGTAGCACTCACATTACCAAGGCTGTTTAGCAAATTTAACTTGTAGGCATTATCATTGATCCTTCCTAACACTTGAAAAGCTCTATCTTCTTTAGGCTAAAACTTAGATTTCCTTTGAGTGGGAAACCACTCCTTACGCAAATAAACCTAAACCTTATCTTTAGGTTTGAAAAGAACCTTAATACGCCCCTTATTGGCTTGCCTTGAATGTTGCTCATTCTTCTTGTCTATGTTAGCTAGAACCTTGGCATGCAAATCCTTAACAAAATCTACCTTATTCTTAGCATGTTCATTAGTGGGCAAAGTTAAGAAGTAGTAGAATGAATAGTCCTATTGTATGCAAACTTAATATGCAGCAAACATCTCTCCCGTTGTTTTAAGTTTTTGGATTGATAGCACGTAACAAAGTATTAAATGTCCTATTAACTACTTCAGTTTGTCCATCCATTTGAGGGCATGCAATAGTTAAAAACAAGAGTTTAGTTCCTAACTTATTCCATAAAGTATTTTAAAAATGGCATAAGAACTTAACATCCCTATCACCTGCTACAGTTCTAGGCAACCCATGCAAACATACTATTTTTCTTAAAGAACAAATCAGTAATATGTGTTATATCATTGGTTTTGAACATGTAATACAATGCACCATTTACTAAACCTATTAACAACAACAAATATGCTATCCTGACCACTTTGAGACCTAGACAACTTTAATACAAAATCTATAGATATATCTATCCAAGGTTGATTAGGCATAGGTAAAGGTGTATATAAACCACTGGCATTATTTTAGATTTTGCTTGTTTACACGTTATACACATATCACAAACAAATTACATATCATGTTTCATGTTAGGCAAATAAAAATGTTCATGCAATATATCTGAAGTCTTTTACACACGAAAATGCCTCATCAGACCACCTCATGAGTCTCTCTAACCAGCATTTCACGCAAAGAACATATAGACACACATAATTTATCTTTCGTAAACAAGAATCCATCATGCCTATAATACTCACAATACGCACACTTAGAACATGCATTCCATACTTGGCTGAAATCAACATCATTAATATACAAATCTTTAATAAACTCAAAGCCAAGTAATTTAGTTTGCAATGAAGTAAACAATGCATACCTTCTAGACAATACATTAACTACGTATTCCTTTCCACTATTGTACTTGATCATATAAGGAAACGTCTCAATAAACTATAACCATTTGGCATACATCTTATTAAGCTTACCTTAGGATTTCAAATAATTCAAGCTCTCATGAACAGAATTATGAATTCATTTGGCCATAAATAGTGTTGCCATGTTTGTAGAGTTCTCACTAATACATCAACTCCTTATCATAAGTAGGATAGTTTAATGCTGCCCCACTAAGCTTTTCGCTAAAATAACTAATCGTTTGAAATCCTCATCAAAATAGCTCCTATTCTAATTCCAGATGCATCATATTCAGCCTCAAAAACTTTATCAAAATTAGGCAAACATAGCAAAAGTGCATTAATCAACTTGTCTTTCAAAATACTAAAAGCTTTATCATACAAATTATCCTATTTAAACACAACATTCATTTTAACAAGTTCATTGCCATAATACAACTAAAGTCTTTCACAAATCTTTTGTAAAAACTTGCTAAACCATGAAAACTCCTTACCTCATTCAAATTCCTAGGTGTTGGTCAGTCCCTAGTTGCCTTAATCTTATCTTCATCTATATTTATTCCATGTGAACTGACAACAAAACCAAGAAAAGCAATGGATTCCATGCAACACATGTATTTTTTAAGATTAACATACAATTTATGCTTTTTTAAAGTACTAAAAATAGCATGCAAATGTTTAACATGATCATCCAAATTTTTGCTGTATACTAAAATATCATCAAAGTAAACCACAACAATATCCTAAAGAAAGAATGCAAAACATGATTCATCAATTTCATAAAGATGCTAGCTGCATTAGTTAAACCAAATGGCATCACTAACCACTCATATAAACCATAGTTTATCTAAAAAGTAGCTTTCCATTCATCACCTTCTTTTATGCAAATTTGATAATAGCCATTCTTTAAATTAATTTTAGAAAACACACAGAAACCATGCAATTCATCAAGCATATCATCTAACCTAGGAATAGGATATCTATACTTTATAATGATTTTATTAATGGCTCGACAATCAATGCACATGCGCCATGTTCCATCTTTTTTTGGCACCAAAATCACAGGAACCAAACATATGCTAAGATTATCTCTTACGAATTCCTTTTGCACCAATTCATCCACTTGCCTTTGAATCTCCTTTGAATCTCCTTTGTCTCCTTAAGAATTAATCTATAGTTTGGTCTACTAGGGATTGATGAGTGAGAATGAAGTCTATTTAATGCTCAATACCTCTCAAAAGAGGCAATCCATATGGTATTTCCTCAGAAAATAAATCTGCAAATTCCTATAATAAAGAAACAACCACACTAGGCAAAGAATGGTTAAGATCGTTGCTTTAGAAATAAACATCCTTGTATACAGTACGAGTAGTTGCTACCTTGCTAACACAGCACTCTTAATCTCCCTTTTTTTTTGCAAAATCACTAACTCCTTTATTTTTCTCTTTATTTTACTCTTCACATTCTAAATTTTCCCTTTATTGCTACTACTACGTTTTTTTTAGTCTCTTGCACATACTCATTTTTTATATTTTTCTTTTTCTCTGCACTAATTTTCTTTTATTTCATTTTACACTCTTTAGCTATTCTAATCTAGTCCTTATATGCCTCAAATCGTTTGAGAGGTGTTAATATAATAACCCAGTTATTCATTACAAAACTATATCTATTCTTGTATCCATCATGAGTCACCTTCTTATTGAACTGCATTGATGCCCTAAGAGTAGATGACCAGCACATATTGGTGCCACATCACAAAGAACCTTATCCTTATAGTTACCAATAGAAAATGCAACCAACACTCGCTTTGTCACCTTAACTTCTCTGCAATCATTCAACCATTGCAGCTTATACAGTCTTGAATGCTTTAGTGTAAGTAGATTTAGATTTTCAACCACTAAAGTACTAGTAACACTAGTGCAACTAACACTATCAATAATCATGCTATATACCTCACTATTCACATGGCACCTCATATGAATGATATGCTCACATTGTACCTCATCACCATTTTCCTTAGGCTGTATGTTAAGAGCACACCTAATAATGAGCATATCTCCATGCATGGGTTCTTCATTGTCAACATCGCTACAATCCTCCAATGGTGGCATTTCATCATCATTTGAACTTACACTCTCTATGTCACCATTATCCATAACAATCATAGTCTTTTTATTTGGACATAGAGAAGCAATATGCCCAAATCCTTGACACCTGAAACACATAACATCACATGATTTAAAAGTTGACTTAGTTTTGGTTTCACCTTTGTAAACAGCAACCGAATCCTTTGCCTTTGCATCTTTTTTAGGTTTTAAGGCAGTTTTGTTGTTCTTCCAATTTGACTTCCATGAAGAGCTAAAAGTTTAACCATATTTGGAAATGCCCTTAGACTTCAATTGGCTTTCCACCTTGATAGCTTTATATAACAATTCCTCCATCTTCACAAAATAATGTAATTCCACCACATTAGCTACCTCTTTATTTAAACCACCAATGAATTTAGCCATAGTTACCTTACGATCCTCCTCTACATTAGCATAATCCATGAACTCAACTACTGCTAGTTTAACCTTCTTCTCATCGAAGTAATTATAATAATCAAAAACATGTTTTACCTTCTTCTCCTACTCCAAGTATAATTCAAGGTCATTTTTTTGTTGAAAGGTAGGCATTTTCATCTCAATACTACCTAAATTGCTATCTCATTTTAAAATAGCCTTTTCACCCTTCCCAGAATTATTCTCATCATAATAGGAGTCATCTTTTTCTTCTTCCTCAACCATGTGTTTTCTAGAAGATATAAGATTGGATAGGACTTAAATTATGTAACATTATGTTTAGAAGCTTGAATTGGTCTTGGACAGCCTTTATAAATAACTTGATATTGGTGTTAGCATTATCTCCTCTACTACTTATGTTTTAAACCTGTAAAAATTTGTTAGGAATAAAATAGATTATTTTTCCTCACACACTACCTTAAGTGTTTACACTCGAGATTAGTTACTTAATCACTTGTGTTTCATTTAATTTTGGCTTTTTTTGATGATATTCTCACCTCTCTTGCCTTTTCTCACTCAACTTCCCCTTACAAGCCCTTTAAAAAGAACTTTATTAATGATCTTACCAAAACTGCAAGCAACAATAAAGTTATTAAAACTTTGATTAATATGATCGGTAAGAAAGATCAAGGAAATGAAATCAACAAGAAATATGAAGGGAAACGAATTCAACAAGAAATATCAAATGAAGAGAAATTAATAAGGACGGAATAAAGAATTCTTTGTGAGATATGAATATGATGTTGCAATAACAATTTTAAAAAAATGAAAAAAATGGCAAGAACACTAGAGCACTTTTTTCTTTTCTTTTTTTATAGATGATAAACAGAACTAAATATAATAGAAATAAAATGAAATTATGGGATTAAAAGATAAATTACACCTAACTTTCAAGAACCAAAGCTCTGATGCCAAATAATGCGAATCTTAGGCTAAAAACATAACCTAGAACCCGATTGGATGGAATTTGACCTCTGGGATCATCTTAAAAATAAGTAAAATGAACTTGACCCTAATCAAAACTGCTGATTAGAACCAAAGTTATAAGAATCTTGATTGCCATAAGTTACCTTGATAAGATCCATTTCAGTTATTGTTTAAAGAATAAAGAAAAAGTTCTCACAAAGTGAAGAAACTCTTAAAATATTTTCTATTCCAATCTCCCAAATTACATGAATGAGACAGCCTTATATAAGCGTAAAATCTATAGTATCCCAACTAAACAAGGACAATCCTAATCAATAAGGATAAAGTCCATTCCTTATAATAATCTGGTATGACTTATCTAAACAACTTAAAATCCTAAACACAATCCTAATAGTAATCAATAAGGATAAAGTCTATTCCTTATCATAATCTGATTAGAAAAATTGAAAAATCAAATTCTTATTAAAAAATCAAAATTAAAAAATCCTAAACTATAGGCCTATAAATACATGTGAATTGGGCTCAAAGCTTTATTCTTCGAGTCATAGGGTAGAGCTTTTCTATGAGCTTCAAAATTCAAGAGCAATGACAACATAGATATCTTATGATTGCTTGTTTAGCTGATGCTATATTCATTGTACTTGGTGAATTTAAGAAATTCTATAGCCTTTTTCTTACTTACTGATTCTTTGATCTCTTCTAACTATTTTCTCACCACCTTCGGTGTTTAAATTATTGGGGAAGCATTTTCCTTGTTGACTTTGGCTTTGCGTGCAATTGCTGCATAGCATTTACCGCTATGAGTTAGATGTCTTACTCTCGTAAAGTTAACCATAGCTATTTGTTGGCTAGATTCCTCGATTATTACTATATACTTTCATATTTCCATCGCATTGCTTTGTCTTTCATATAGGAAAGGAGATGAGAGTGGAAAAATTATTGTTGGGGTAGGCAGTGTAAGTGTGATTTTGGTATTTGGTTGATTTATAAATAGAATCGATGATCTTCAAACTCCATAGAGAGGGACTTTCTTATCCTTTTTCTTAGCATTGATGGAAACATCCATGTCTCCTCCAGTTCTTCATTAAACTTAATTTTTAAATAGTCCATCTTCGCTTGGACCAATCTTAAGAATTCTAAACATTTTTACAAAGTGTGCCTTTGTTCACAATGGCAACAGTAGGATCTAGCAAGCTTTTCATCTTGATATCTGCCTACCAACCCAAAATTACGAGTGCCTCTCGTACACAACTCATTAGCGTTCTATACCTCTTTAACATTTTTCTTGACCCAATAATCCTTTTTGTCAATTGTAGTATTTACTCTTAGTTCTACATGGTTTGAGAGTGGATTAGCTGTAACATTAGGTCTTGCCCCTTGTTCAATTTTGATTATGCCTCTTTTAGTAAGCCTTAAACTTTTCTCTTGAAAAAATTAAAATTTTTAGTGCTGTGACCTTGTACTCCAGCAAGGTATTCGTAATAGGCATTCTCGTGATACCATTTAGGATAAGGAGGTGCCTTAGAGTTATAAACACTAGAGCTACCAATTTATTGGGCAGTAAACAAGCACAGTTCTCTTTATAGGAATAAGAAAGTGGATCAAAATGCTCTTTTTCCCTTGGGGTTTATTGATTGTTTAATGCTCTGGTGTTACTTTGGTTTTGAGACATTTTTTTTTAGTAGAACTTTGACCTAGGTTTGATGAAAGATTCATGGTGGGATTAAATCCAACAAAGTATACTGGTTGTAATACTAGAGCATACAGATTGAAGCTTGGATATGCCATGCTCGGTAGTGAATATGGATTCTGGGTGATCTTAGCAAGGCTTTTGCTAATGGTGTTCACCTCTTTATCTTTGCCTTTGGTGTAGATTTCTTGTTAAAACTAGAAAATTCCTCTTCAGACATCTTATTAGTCTTTATAGTGTAGTCAATTATTTCCCTGGATATCACCATATTAGTAAAATTCTTCTTAGTATTCCTTAATAACTTCTCATAGTAAGGAGCTCGCAAAGTGCTAACAAACATGATTTTTATCAATTTTTGGTTGTAAGAGGTGAACCTGAGCTGCTTCATCCCACCACTTTTAGGCATATTGCCTAAAGTTTTTTGGTAACTTTCTTTTCCATGTTCAATAGAGAAAGATGATCTGGAGCCTAATCAGATGCATGCTTATACTGATTAAGGAAAGTTCAAGCCAAATTCACCCATGACTGAATTTTGATTAGGACAAGCTTTATGTACCATCATCTAGCTGCTCTAGTTAATCTATCTTAAAAATAGTGTAGTATAGTTTCTCATTATTTTCATGCCCAACCATCTTCTAACAGTACATACAAATAAATGCAGTAAGGTCTGTGGTCCCATTGTATTTATCAAAATTGATACTTTGAAACTTAGGTGTGATAATAAGGTTTAAGACTAAACCTAAGGATCTGCATCCATAATTTCAAATTTAACACTTTCTACAACTCTAAGGCATTTCTCCAATAACTTGTACATAGTTTCAATTTTAAAAACCTTAGCACAATTTGAAACAGCTATTTTTTCTTGTTCTATTTGCTTATCGAGGTTTGAAACTAAAGAATTTACTGGTGATGATCCTATAATCATGCCACAATATCCTTGAGCCAGATGTGGTGCTGTCACAGGGTTTATATAGATGAATTGTTTGGGATCTATGCTATTGGAGGTGACTATTCTTGGGATGCTTCTTCAGGAGTGTTGGTGACTTTAATCCCTCTATTCGAATTAGTGGTGTTTGCTTGCCCTTCATCTTTTAGGGCAGCAGTAAGTAGTTTTGTTAGTTCAGTAACTTGACTTTATAGTTCATTAATCTTACAAAGCATTCACTCCTAATCTTTTTGATCAATAATTTTTAGCCTCTTGATATGAGCCTAATCATCATTCTCGATTGCCTTTTTAGACATATAGGTATTATATTGGTGTTGGGTATTCAATTTTGTGTTTTAAGGAACCTTGCATTTTAGACTAGTTAGATTAGACATAGTAATATGATGAGCATGAAGTATGCAAGAATGAAGATGAAATCATATGCATGTGGTAATATTATGAAAAAAAACATAATTAAAGAAATTAAATCATGTACGCAAATGTAAGAGACAGTTGGATTTTGGCAATAGCTTCAGAATCAATATCTTTCATTTGAATAAAGCATTAATTATAGCCTATCAAGTTCTAAAAGTAATCAAATATGAAAATATCACACATTGTTACATTTTTTTATTACAAGTTCTAAAAAATTCAACAGTTCTAGTCCACTATCTTTTATGGGACTACAGTTCCATCTAGCAGATTTGGCTAATTCAACCATGTCATTAACACTGGTTTGAACCAAGCCGATGTGCTTAATGAGGTTTTGGAGATGTTCCCTATACTCTGATTGAGATTGTTGGCCAATATCCAATTATGGTGTAATTTTTCAAAAGTCCTTGATAATCTCTCAACCTGATCTTGCTGGCCTGAAGGGCATGTTAATTCCTGAACCCCTGCAGTCAAAGCTTCATTCTTAATCCCTTCTTGAAGAACTTGCACTCGAGCTATTAATTTTTTACTTCTTTTTTGATAAACCCTCTAAGTCATTGACAAGAGAGATAAGCTTAACTTTCCATGTGATTGGGGATTTACCAGTTCCTTGATATTTTTTACCTTTTGAAGTGCCATGTAATCTTTCTTTAAGTCTTAAAAATATTCATTGATGGCATTTTTGTTTTGATAAGGTCGGGTATCTGGCCCTCTCGAACTTAACACTCATGCTCCCATTGGCTCTTCTTTTCTTGCAACTAACGAATTTCTTTAGTGAAAATAACTCTTTCTTGCGCAAACTCATGCTTCAGGATCTCAATCTCAGATTAAGGGTTTTTTATCGAAACATTAGGGATTCCTTTAGTAGCCAACAGTATGGTGTCATTAACTTACCTAAGTATTCAATCTTCATAGGCTGGAGTCATTGCTTTCTTTTTTTTCAATATGATTTGGCAAGTCTTTCACCATGTATCAAAAATCTTTTGCACTTGGTTTGTGTAACAATCCCTTTCATATTCAAAATCTAATGTATAAAGCTCAAGAGTAATGGGGACAAACTATTGGCAATCAAATTGTTGTAAAGTCATGAGTGGAACGTAACCAATGCTTCCCTATAATCCATTAAGAGGCACCCAATAAAATCGTGTGCATTTGTAAAAAAAATTGAGCCCTGAATGATCTATGAAACTATATAGCCACTTTATTGGTATTCAAATCTTGAAACTTTTCAATCCAATATTATTGGTATCTTGCATCCACTCCTTTTCCAAAAACTTGGTGGGATGATTCAAAGTTGGCATGTATGGCTGTAACAGTCATTTACCCTAAAAATAACTAAGGAGCCATACATACAACATTGATGAGCATACAATAAAGCATGTTTTGCCTCTCTTGCTCCTAAAATTTAGGGACTAGATAGTCTTTGCTAAGATGGCAGGAGTAGGATTGATACCATAACTTAGTTTTGAGCAAATATCTACCATGACGACCTTTATATGTCCCAAAGCCCTTGAAAAAATGATCAGACCATAGATTGCCAATGCAAAAGTGTCTTAAATCTTCTTCGTGTTTAACTGGATGCCTATAACAAACTTCAAACTATCCTATGTGATACATGCACTTTTCCCCGATTTAACTATACGTGAGTCCGCCTAATGTTCTCCAACTCTGACCATACTAGCTAACTTCTTCCTAAGAGGTATAGGTTTTGCTGACTTAGAGTAAATTTTTTGAATTAAACATTTTGGATGTTAAGCATGGCTGCATACTCTTCTATAATAAGGACCAAATCATGCCTATTGAAGTAAAACATCTGTATGCGGAATTCCAAAATTCTATCACGGAATATAGTAATCTTAAGTCGAATTTGACTAAATCATCTACAAAGATTCCCTTATTAGTTTTATCCTAACCATTCCACACATCTCTCAACTCTTGAAGTTTGAACTGCCTGAAAAACATTTTAGCTCATTCTAGGATCTCTTAGATATATCTTTGCCAAAGCCTATCCCTACTCTTTCTTTCCTTTTTTGACGCGATCTTAACTGTCTTAAAATCTTCAACCCTTTAACTAATGCTTATGCCATTGTGAGATACTTGTTTATGAAAATAGCCCTTAGAACCAATCATTTCGAGATTATATGAAATGATATGATGCATGTAGCAAAGATAAGAACAAAAGAAACACCATGTTAGTAACGTATTAAAGACAAGGAATAAATCACAGAACAAAAATACTCAGTGGCATTGCGATGCCTCAGGGCAAGCATTGAAAGATATGGGTATATTCATTTTACCCATCCAACCTAGACTTATGTGAACAACATATCGGCATGTCTGGGATGAAAATGTTCCATTAGGATGAATAGTAACACTTAAGATAGTGACAATTCCCTTGTCACCATGATTACAAGCTAATGTCAAGCCATCCATTGGATAACATGATGCTTTGTTTAGGTGTTTACTCTCATAGAGACAACATGAGGCCTTTTAAGACATTAGGTACTCGTTTATCATTGTTTAATGATTAACAGGATCTGAGCCATTGGTTAGGCAGCATAATGACTTACCAGAGCAAGTTTTGTTCCCTAAAAGGCAATACTAACAGATGTTAAATGACAACATTCGAATATCATCACTTATGAAAAGAAGGAAAAGGTGTTAGTCATCAGTTGGATAGCATAACGACATGCCTATATAATATTATTACAATGAATGACATAATTTGGGGTGGGAGAGAAGGCGTTGGTGACAATATTTGTTCATTATCACTTATATAACAAAGAAATGATAAAGATGAGTAATAGGTAAGAAGTTTTTCACTGAGTGTCTTATTATCCGGGTCAATCTTGCAGTTCTTTTGTATGACCTAACATGGTTGGCTCTTATGGCTGACTATATAAGGTTGAGTTGACTCTAAAAGGTTCCCAAATCGTTCCTCTGTCCAGTAAAGATAAATGAAGTACCCGATCTTGGGCCCATCATAGGTTTTGCGAAATAAGTTTGATTCAGGTAGATGTAGGTTACTATGTCCATATGAATAAAAAGAATACCACTAGAACATAGGTACTTTACACCTTGTGCTAGCCTGATAGTAAAGAAGAGATACCATAGAGGACAATTAACTCACTTCCACCTAATAAAGATATTATTCTCTCTCCAAGAAAAGAAAGGCCAAAAGTATAATAAGATGTGAGTGCACAATATGTGTCAAGGAAACAATCAAAGCTTTTTGTTTATTCCTTTTTACCCTTTTTGTTTAAAGAAACCATCGTATTCATTTTCTGAGTAGGAAGGAACACTAGTAATCATGAGAAACAAAAAAAATACAAAGAGTGATGGCAAATAAATGTCATGAATAAAAAAGATAAAGAAAGGGGATTACAAAGAGATAATAACTAACATCAAAGAAACTGAAAATCATGATAAAATTTAGCTAGTTGTAGGCTTGACTCTCTAAATAAAATTCCCAGTGGAGTCACCAAGCTGTTGCAACATCTACGCTCCCACATGCACACATATGCATGGTGGTGATGTTATGACTTAAAAATAAAAAGGGAGAGTGAGTTTACCTTTAGATCATCCCTTGATCTAGATTTGAATTAGGCATGATAAACTAGAAGTCAAAGGGAGAACTATAAATGAATCACTTATCTAACTGATTTTAAATGGCCATTAATAAATGACCAAGGCTTGGAGTTACCATTGATCGTTTTAGGCTAGGTATGATTAGATATTTATTAAAAATGATGATTCCAAGTTACGAAACATGAAACACTAATTTTACAAACTATGTATACCAGAGTTCATTTTAAAAGGATCTAAGAGTCCACATAGGGAAAGATTAGCACCCTTACGATGCCTAAAATTGGTACCATCTAGCCATAAATTATCTAAGTCTAATTATTTTTTGGTTTTTACATGATCATTATTTATATGTAATCATCTTCTTATGAATACAAATTTTTAAATATTGGATCCAAGTTTTTATGATAAGAGTTTAATTAATATCTCTCTATGCAACCTACAAGGGAGAAGAAAAATAAAGGCTTTGGTAAAATGAGATTAGGATTGATTTAGAATAGGACATACGTCAAGTACTGATGGATACTTCTGAAAAAGCATTGCCTTGAGTTTAATGAAATTCAATTTTTTGAAGACATTAATGCAAATCATCATCAAGAAGAGAAATAGGTTAGTAAAATATAAAGGAATATAATAAAAGCTGCATTAAAGATGAATACAGGGAAACAAAAAGGAAAGACAGTTGGGATGTATCTCATAATTGACCTCGATTATTGAGGAATAATATAATTAACAATTGGAGATATGTATTCAGTAGCTGTCTTAGGCATAAAAAGGTTGATAAAAGGTCTAAAGATTCTCTGAGAAGAGAAAACTTAGATTTTTTATGTATTCTTGAAAAGCAGGGTTGGAGTATCTCTTTAGAGAAAATGAGGTTGGAGAATCCTCTCAGAAAACCAAGGTTGGAGTATCCCTTTAAAGAAACAAGGTTGGAATATCCCCTTGAAAAAAGATATTTGGTGTGGTTTTTGAAAATAAAAATTTTATATATATTTTTTAAAGAAACAAGATTTAAAATAAAAAGTTGATTATTTTAAACAAGAAATGGAAATTAATTATGTAAACAAGTTTGGGTTTTGATTCGAGCCTAAAGGGACCTAGATCATGACTCACAACAACATAAGGGAAACCAATAAATATGTTTCGAGTCATTCAAATGACTAGAAAAGGTTTGAGAAAATCCAAGTGAATTTTTTCAAGTTCAATAAAAATAAGGGATAACATCGCACTACCCACTTTCCTAAATTTATTTCAGTTTGGTCTGATGGTTTCTAATGATTAATGAGGTACTCTTGGAAAAGTCACTTGATAGGGATTACTTAAAAATATTCCAAAAATCTTGGAAAATCATTTTTCATGCGGAATTAATTTTTGAATCTAGGGCTAAGTCAGCATTGACAATAGGTGCTAGAAAAATGGAGCAGTGAACTTTGAAAAATCGCCTCTAACTCATTTTAAATCGTTAAATTGGAAATGATACCTTTTCAAAAAGGGAATTTCATAAGCATTTCAAGAAAATGTTTAAAAAATCTAAAAAAATCATTTGATGGATTAGAATGGCCCAAACAGAATATGAATCATTGATTCTAGGTTCCATATAGCAAAGGTTTTAAAAATCATAACTTCTATATCCAGAATGATCTGAGGACAAATGCGGTATCATTGTAAAGATAATTCAAAGCCCTTTTTAGGAAGCATGCTATCAAATTCCAAAAAAAATCATTTTACATCTGAGAATAATTTTTCAAATAGTAATCACTGTGCTGCCAATACCGAACAAGGGTGTTTTTAAATGAAGGCTTTTATAGTTACATGTCAAGGTGTTAGACATGTGAATGTTCAATCACCAAAGTTCATGGTAGTGAAGTAACAAACCAATCCAAATCTCGTAGAGTCAGCCATTGAACCATCCATTATCCACACCAATGGTAGTGATAGGCTTGAAACAATACATAAACTAAATATTTGAAAACATTTTTTAGTTTTGGATTAAAATAGAATTTTGCCTAATGGAGCCATGATTCAAAACATTTGTGTTTGATATATCCCTAAGATTAGAGAACCAATCTATTAAAAACATTAAATTCATGCTAATCCTAATTGATTGACATTAGTATAGGCTTAACTTTGGGTTTTCTTTGAAAATAGATTTTTATAAGCATCATAAAGGCATTTTAACAAGTATATGATGGACTAAACTAAGTGAAGAATATCAGACAAGAATAGACACTTAAAACAGCAAGCTATCCATGCACTTCATCAAAGAAATCATAGTGAAAATGCATCCCAAAGTATGTCATGATCAAAATATGCTATGCTAAGCATTCACACATGAAATCAGCATGTTACAGTGACAAAAAAACATGGCAAGAATGTAGGAGCAGGGGCATTTAATGTCAACAGGCAATATGTTATTCTAGTTCATCAAAACACCAGTAAAGCATAAAAAAAGGCATCAAAATCCTAAAGCTATTGTAAGCAAAGTCATAATAATGCATGGAAGCCTTAATAGGGTAATGGAAACATGGAGGTTCACTAAACTGATGATGATGAAGGACAATATAAAATTAAAAGAAGTAAAGATAAAAGATATACCTTAATGGAAGCTTGGACTCCTAGTTGTATTCTTAAGCAACCCTTCAGCAACTCCTAGCTCATTTTCTTCCTTTTCTTTCCTATGGGTTAGCAAGAAAAGAATGAAAAGAAAAAGCTTTTGGTTATGGCGGCTACGGAGGATAGTTTTTAGGTAAAGACTGGGGAAATAAGAGGTTTTGAAAGGGTTTTCGGAAAAGTGGGAAGAGAGCTATAGGAATTGGATTTTTAAGAGAATTTGAGGGTTTTTTTTGTGGCTAATGCAAAAAAAAGAGCTTTTTTCAGCTGAGTAAAGATTGGATTATATAGTGGATAGTTTTAGCACTAAGATGACCTAACAATGAGGGCATCTTGGACTTTTGGTATATATAATATGATAAGTTCTACTAAGATGAAACCTTTTAGCATTTGATTGGTTAACCTTGATTCTTGCAAACAAAGAAATTCATACATTTGTCCTTCATAAAACCAAATTTTCTTTTGAAATACCCTCATGCCAAACTCAATAGGCCTTTCTGAAATGTTTGGAGCTTAAAAATTAAATCCACATGATTTGTATAAAGTTAGGTCTGATATTAGATGCTTTTTGGTGCCAATGTCGTGACCAAATTAGTGTTTTGAAATCATAGTATGAAAAAAGAAAAAATGTTTCAAATTATGCCATAACAGCCTTGCGTATTGATACATTGAGCAAAAGAACCCAGACTGTGTCGATACAAAGCTAGTGTATTGATACCAACAAGCTTGTATCGATACCCAGCTTGTGCATCGATGCATGCATTCTTATATTGATACATGTTGGCCAAAAATTATGATTTTAACTATGACATAACTCTATATCAATACAAACAACCTTGGTATAGATATAAATAGCAAAACCTTGGAATTTGGATGACGTATAGCCTTGTATCGATACCTAAGGCCCTTGTATCAAGATAAACATTCAAATATAAGGATTTTTCTTACCTTTAAGTTTTTGAACTCTTTACCCTAGTTGATAATGGAGGGAACTTATTAGTGCTTCAGGCTACGACTTCTGACACTTCAAATGTTGGCCTGGACAAAATGGGGTGTCTATAATATGTGTGATAAATTTATGAAATTATTAATATTGATTACAACATGCAAATCCCTCCTTAAATTTCCATAAGGAACTGCGGTTGTTTCTCTGATTTACTTTTTGCTATGTATTTTACTATATTTTTGTTGTTATTCAATAATAGCATGGGCCAGACTATCTTGGAGTTCACAACATATATATGAACAAGACTAATTTTCTTAAATTTAAAGGTGTATAATTACTTTTAAAATTTGACTTATTTAAATGAATTTATTTTAATAAAAATTTTTTAATTATTCACCTATAAGTTTTTTTTGAAAAGATTGCTATAACGTGTTAAATGTGAATATAAAAGTCAGAGCAAGGAAAATTTATTTGATTTGTAATTAGGATTGAGTCATTAGAGTGAGTCACTTGCTTTGACTTTTTGCATGGCTATTACGAAATAGCCTCTAAATTAGGAGTCACCACTAATCTTTTATTGGTTATGTGTGATTAGTCACCTGTTAAAATTCGTTTTTTGAAGGTTATGAAACCGTTAAAAAGGGATTCCAAAGTCTAATTATAAAAATATTAAAAAATTAGGATTCAGGAATCAGTTACATATAGGGAAAGATGAGCATCCCGTAATGCCCATAAATTGGTACCTCTTAATTCTGTGTTATCCTGAATATCGACTGAAGTTGGTATTAAATTTTGATGTTTAAAAATAACTATTTTGTTATGAAATTACTTATTTATTATTTTCTAGCTATAAATTGAGTTTCATTATTCAGGAAAAAAAGGAAAATTTTTTAGCACCCTACCAATAAATTTGATGAAACATGAAAGTCGAGGATGGATTAACACCACTACGAAGCCTAAAATCGGTACCCACTAACTATATCTCTCTTTAGTTTTAGTTTTTCCACTTTATCATTATTTTATATAATCCCTTTTAATGCATAAATTTTTGAGAAAATTAGAGATCCAAGTTTTTTAAAAAAAAATTATATCACCTATGCTATGCCCCCGAAGATATAGGAAACATAGGGATTTTTTATGAAAATAATCTTCGAATTACATTTTTGAAAATTCAGATATCTTATGTAAGGTACTAGAGAGATACAGATATGAAACATTGCCTTGTGATTTTTTTGAAAATAATTTTTAAAATATGAATGCATGATGATTACTACAAGGAGAAATGTGTTAGTTAGATGAAAAAGAATATAATAATAGCAAATAAAAGCAATCACACACAAGAATATTAAAAAGGGGACAATCATAATGTATCATGTAATTGTCCTCGATTATTGAAGAATAACCAGAATGACAATGTTAAAACACTAATTTACGGGATAGAGAAAAGGAGGTTTTGATTAAAATAACTCGAGATATCTAGGAGAGAGAATTTAGATTATTGATGAAGTTTAAAAAGTAAGGTTAGAGTATTCTCTCAAAAGGTGGGGTTAGAGTATCCCCAATGGTGGTGGTTTTAGACATATTCAAAAGAAGGTTTTGATCGAAAGCTTTTTTAGGAAATTTTAGGAGAAAGAAAATTCAGATTTTAAATGAAGAGCGGGGTTGGAATATCATCTTGGAGAGTGAGGTTAGAGTATTTCCAAAGGCAAAAATTTTATATTTTAAAAAAGTTTGATTAGGAATTTTGAAAAGATTCGAGAGAAAAACTTAAGTTTTGAATGAAAAGCAAGGTTGGAGTATCCTTTTAAAAAATGGTGTTGGAGTACCCCAAAAAATGAAAATCAAAATGTTTATGGGGAAAAGGAATATTTTAGATAAAAAAAGTATTTTGAAAATAGAACTTGAGAGTTCGAATAAAATTATTTTTTTTCTTTTAGCCTTGATTTAAGTCTGGAGGGTTTGTTTTATAGTATGTGACCCATGAGAAATTGATTAAATGTACTTAAACGTCTCGATAAAGGTGGCTCAGGAAGTTAGGTTAATTTTAATTGCAAAAACAAGGGACAATACCACATTATCTCTCTTTCCAAATCTATTTTAGATAAATTCAAAGGTGTTAAGAACTGGATAAGGTACCATTAAAAAGGTGACTCGATAAGGTTTAATATAAAAATATTTCAAAAATCTTAAAAAATCATTTTCTAGGCAGAATTAATTTTTTGAAGTTGGATTTGTATTAACACTAGTAGCATGTACAAGGGAAAAGACATAATAGATTTTGGAAAATCATATCAGACTCATTTGGTAGCATTAAATTGCAACCGATACCTTTCAAGAAAAAAATTTCATAAATTTTCTAGGAAAAATACTAAATAAATTCAAAGCAATATGTGGTGGGCCGAAATTGCCCAAATAGCATACAATCAGCCTGTTCCAAGGGCTCTTGATAGAAAGGGCTCGAAAAATCATAACTTTTTCATCTGAAAGGGTCTAAGTGCAAATGATACACCATTAGAAAGGTAATTTGATGTTCTTTCAATGAAGAATAGCATAAAATTCCAAAAAAGTGTGTTTAGTCTCAAAGACAATTTTTTTAATGGTAGGCATAGTTTTATTAGAGTAAAAACAAAGTAGTTTTGGGTATTTTCAGGTTTCTTAATACTAAACTCCAACCAAGACGTCCAAACGTCAATGACATAGAGAAAGGGTGACATGGGCATCATGAGTTCATCGCACAATCTCAGAATAGTTTGAGACAATGAAACAACCTATTCACTATGCCATTAGTAAGGGCATTAAACTCAAGATCAAGGCTTAATATTTTAAAAAATAAAAAGGGCATTTTTCTAAGAAACAATATTTTATTCAACCATGAATCCAGACTGGGAAGGTTTGATTTGCCCTTAGGATTGGAGGACTAATTCAGTGAAAGCATTAAATCCATGTTATCTTCATCTATTGGAGATAGCATAGACTTAACTTGGGGTTTTTGAAAACTAGATATTTGTGACAATGAAGCAAGCATTTTGACTAAAAGATTATGAATGAAATGCAATATACATAACAGTGAGCATAAACAACAAATTCAAACAAACAAATATGATATTTTGATAATGGAAAAGGTAGCAAAAATGTAAGGTGATGACAAATAAGATGCATGAGAATGTTAGCATAGATGATAGTATAAACAATTTGAACTAGGGAAAAACATGCTAGAATTTTCAAGAAGTCATTTTTATTTCATGAAACCTACCAAGTACATGCATATGCCTAAAACATGTTAAGATGAATAATCAAATATGAGTTGAACATGTGAAAGTGGATAAAAAATGACAAGAAATGCATTAACAAATACTGTTGTGATGGTGAAAATAAAGCATGGCATGTTGAAAAATCCAAGCCACATCAAAGCATCAAGTGGATCACTAAAATCCTAAAGTGACCATAACCAAGGCCACAATAATTGATGAGAATCTTAGAAGGATCATGGTAACACAAAGAGGTCACTAGAATGATGTAAATGTTGAAAAATAAGAAAATACAAAGAGCAAGGGAGGAAAATATACCAAAAGCTTTAACCTTCAACCCTTTTCTTTTGAGCAGCAACTTTGGACCCATATTTTTCCCTCTTTTAATGTTAAGCAAAAGTAAAATGATGAATAAGAAGCTTTCCAATTAAAATATGGATGGAAAAGAGTTTTGAGAGGAAATATTAGTGGAATAGAGGGTTTTAGGAGGGTTATGGAAGGGTTTTTAGTGATGATTTTAAGAAGAAACGAGAATGAAGAAGGGTTTTTAGTCTTTTTTGGTGGCTGAGGAATATTAAGTGAGTATTTACTACTGAGAATATGTGTGTGTACTAGGGTTTTCTACTTTAGAAGGTTTTTCTGCCTGAGTACCTTTTTAGCTAAACCAAAGTTGGCATATATAGCCATGTGAATAATTGACAAAAAATGCAAAAACCAAGGTTATTATGGGGTTTTGGTTCATGTACCTTATGCAGAGATAAGGCACTATGCTTAGCTGCCATGCAAACTCATTGGTTTGCTCGGCAAATATAGTGGATCAGTCCACTTTATGTCACTGAGCATTGAGAAAAATCAACCTTACCCTTTAGTAACTTGTATAATGTCATAAAATATCCATTGTTATTGGCTATTTGGGCCTTAAAATTTTTTTAAATCTAATCGCTAGTCCAAAGCTGAGGCCTAGTATGATTTTTGATATTTTTGGAGCAAGAAACATGTTTAAGTTAGATTTTTAAATCAACGATGCAAAAGCTAAAAAATGGCTCGAACTGTATAAAATTGCCTTAATGTAGCAATCAAAACATTTTGTATCAATACATAAAGCACTTTTTGCCCATAAGTATTGATAAATAAAGCATGGGTCAATACCAAGAGCAAAAAATGCTTTTAGTCTCAACACCTGGAGGTATGTATCGATATTACATAGGCTTATATCGATACTCTTACTTAAGTATCGATACACTTGGCCAAAAATCATAATTTTAGCTACTGCCAAGGCTTATATCGATACATACTTGCTATGTACCTAGCTCTTTATGGGTGCACTGGATTGGAGCCTAACTTTTTATGGATAAACTCAATTAGTGCTTGGCTCTTTGCAAACAAACTCAACCATCATTCAACTCTTTGTAGATAGACTTGATTGGTGTTTAATTCTTTGATAACATAATTGATTGGCATCTAGCTCTTTGTGGATAAATTCAATTAGTGCCTAACTCTTTATGAACAAACTTGACTGAGGCCTAGCTCTTTGCAGACTGAAAGGGAAAAGGCATCCAACTATTTATGGATTAAAAGAGAAAAGATGTCCAGCTCTTTATAGACTGAGAGAAAAAGATGCCTAGCTCTTTATGGACTTAAAAAAAAGGCATCTTGCTCTTTATGGATTGAATGACATGGATTTAGGTATCTTTACTAGATGGCTTTTCGATTTACAAGCTTATAAGGTTAGGGATTCCTATATAGAACCTTTTAAAGCTTTTTAAAAAGAAAAATTTGTACCTGAAGTTCTTTGCTAGTATAACTTTCATGAGTAGGAGTTTGTACATGAAGGATGTCAATTGTTGCATAAAGGATGCATGAAGATACAAATGCATGCTTAAGTGATGCAAAAGTGATAACATTAAGAGCCTAGTCTGGCAACTGATTTTAGCCATTCCAGACATTTGTTCTTCACCAAGTTTGATAGGGTTATCTTTTTCTTAGGATTCACCAAACTTGTTCTAGATTTCCCAAAGTTTTTTTTAATGTTAAGGTTGTTTTTAGAAGGTATAGATGGCCTTTAATTATGAAGGAATGATCTTGAGCTTGAGTAGTGCATGTTTGGGGACTTCTTGTTGAGTTAAGTTTGCTGACAAGTATGGAAGATTTCTCTTGTCAATTTTGATTTGGGGAGTGTATCTGGTGATCCAGGTAGTCTGATCTAAACTCTTATTTTTTAGGTGGCAGTTGGAAAAGGATTTTTGCCCTGCACCTTTGGGCTTAGGTATATTAAAGACAAGGTTTTGAAAATGATTTTAGGATGTGAATGCTTAAGGGTAAGACTAATTATGGTTCCAAGGTTCATTCTTGATCTTCGAACATGAAACAAAATTCCTAACAAGTTTCCATCTTTTAAAGTAATGCTAGGAAATCATGTTATTAGTTATGTTCATTTATCAAGCATTATAATGATAAACATGATGCAACATGGGATACAGGAGTTAAAAAAACTGAGAGAAATTGATAATTCTATTCAAAAGAAAGAAGGTACAAGTCATGACAAATTCTGGGATCACAAAAGATTCTAAGTTACAAAAAAGTTAAGAGTGGTCTTTTTTACTGCTTAGCCTCTGGTGTCGATGACATGAATCTTCTGTTGAGTGTCATTGGAGACCTTTCTCAAGTGGTTAATCCTTTCAGTGCTGGCTAACTCATAAAAAGATTCTTTAAATTACCTTATGGTGGGATGGTTGCCCTGAGGTTGGATAAATGTTGTTTTTTGGGTATAGGTAAGAATGAGATTAGTTAGAATAGGTCAGCATAGAATAGGTCGATTAGATTGTAATCTGGTGTTTTGGTAAAGGAAGGGTAGGTTTAGATTAGGTCAACTTAGGGAGATTTTAGTTGCTTACGCTTACTTTTTTGGGTTTTTAGCTTGAGCAGGTTCATTTTCCAGAATACTCTAGGACACCCTTTTGGATTTTCACCTTAGAATCCTTTTAGGAGTAGTATTTCTTGATGGAATCAGAATCCACAAGATTAGGCAAATCGCTATAATCCATTTCAGTTAAAATCAAGGCTCCTTAAGAAAACACAAGCTTAACCACGTACGACCCTTACCAATTGGGAGTCTATTTCTTTGAGCATCTGTATGAATCGAGAGGATTTGTTTAAGTACTAGGTCATCTTTTCAAAACTAACAAGGATAGACCTTTTTGTTATAGGCTTTCATCATGCTTTTTTCATACATTTCCCTGTGACATATGACTTTCATTTTTTTCTCCTCAATGAGATTGGGTTGTTCATATTAGTTCTTGACCCATTTGACTTCTTTAAGCTGTGATTCATTAAGACTTTCAGCAAGGGGATTTTGACCTCGATAGGTAAAACAGCTTTTATGCCATAAACCAGGGAAAATGAGGTGGCACTTATAGATGTTTAAATTACTATATGATAACATGTAGTGAACAACTTTTTGTGCCAATCTTTGCATATTTTCAGCCATCTTTTTGATTATTTTCTTAATATTCTTATTGGCTACTTCGACTGCCCTATTCATTTTCATATGGTATGACACCAAGTTATGATGTTAAATTTTAGATTTAGAGCAGGCTGCTTGCATCATCATATTTTTCAAGTTGCATGCATTATTTATGATGACTTGTTTGGGAAACCCATACTTGTAGATGATGTCATATTTCACAAATTTGCACAAACTGGTTTAGTGACATTGTCATAAGAAGCTGCTACCAACTTGGTGAAATAATTAATGACAACCAATATGAAACTATGCCCGTTTAAAGCTTTGAGGTGATTGGTCCAATCATGTCCATACCCCACATAGAAAAAGGCCACCATGTAGAGGTGATGATGGGATATGGATTTTGTTCATATAGATTTGGTATTTGTTGTACATTCGAGAATGGTCAATGCAATCTTTTTCGAGAATCAACCAATAATAGCCCAATCGCATGACTTGTTTCACTATTCAGTGTCCATTGGATTCTTTAATGGATTTCTTCAAGAATTCTTTTGCCTTTAAAAGCACTGAAGTAGCACTTAATCGTAACCTTTCTTGTATAAAACTCCACCATCCAAGATAAAGCTTGTAACCATTCCTTAGATAGTTTTCTTATCAATTTCAGTGGCACATTTAGGGTATTATTGATCTTTGAAACACTAAAAGATGTCATAATGCCATAGTAGGCCATCTTTCTCTTCTTCGACATTCTAACAAAATGCAAAAGTTGTATAAATGCTCATCTAAATGGGAATAACATTCAATTCTTAATTCATTTCGAACATGGACGACAAGGTAGCTAAGGCATCAGCTATTTGGTTATCGTCCTAAGGTAAATGCTGAAAGCTAATATCATTAAATTCCCTTTTGAGTTCTTAGATCACTTCATATAATGAATTAGTTTAGCATCACAGGTTATCCATTCCCTTTTTTTGTTGGTAGATGACTAGGGCTAAGTCTCCAAGCACTCGCAGAGTCTTGATACTCTTTTCAATGACAGCTTGGAGTCCCCTGACGTAAGCTTCGTATTCAGCTAATTGTTGGTATAATCAAAGTTTAATTTTATAGTGAAAGGTAGTAGTTTCCATTAGGTGAGATAAAAATTGCCCTGATTCCATGTCCTAATGCATTTGAAGCTCCGTTAAAGTACATTTCTAAAATAAACTGCAATCAATAGTCTTTTTTTATCTCGAATATGCATATCAGATCTTTATCAGGAAATTTGAAATGCAAAGGTTAATAGTCGTCCATCACTTGGCTTGCCAAGAAGTTTGTTTTGCACTACTTTTGATGGTTTTTTGGTTTATGTACATGATTTTGTATTTGAATAGTATGACTTAAAACTTAGCTAATCTCCTAGACAAGGCAGTGGCTTCGCATAAATACTTGATAGGATCGAGTTTGGCAATCAGCCATGTGGTATGGTATAGCTTGGAGTGCCTTAACCTCTGGACAATCTAGGCTAGAGCAAAACATAACTTTTCTACTGCTAAATAGTTATTTCCACACTTCATAAACTTCTTGCTTAAGTAGCAAATAACATGTTCCTTCTTACCTGACTCATCATGTTGACCTTATACATAACCCACTGACCTGTCAAAAATTGATAGACGCAGAATTAAAGGTCGATCGGGCATTGTTTACACAAGTATTGGCAAGTTAAAAAGATAATATTTGACTTTATCAAAGGTTTTTTAGTATTCTTTATTCCATTCTTAAGGATTTTGTTTTCAAAGTAGCCAAAAGATTGGGTTGCATTTGTCGATTAGTTGAGATATAAATCAGGCTATGTAGTTCAACCTTCTTAAGAAATTCTTTGCCTCTTTTGGGTTCGAGGTGATGGTAGGTTTTGAATAGCCTTGACTTTGTCAGGATTGACTTATATTCCTTTTTCACTCATAATGAAGCCTAATAGCTTGCCAGATGTGACACCAATTGTGTGTTTGGTGGGATTTAGCTTGAGCTGGTACTTGTAAAGCTATTTAAAGAGTTTTCGCAAGTGGTGACATGTTCATTCTTCTTTGGCGATTTGGCGATCATATCTTCCACATAGACCTTTATTTCTTTGTGCATGAGATCATGGACCAATGTTACCATTGCCTTTTAATAAGTTACCCTAGCATCTTTTAGCCCAAAAGGCATTACCTTATAAGTGGTCCACATGGTTACAAATATGGTTTTCTTCATGGCTTCAGCTGCCTTTTTAATCTAGTTGTAACCTGAAAGTCCATGAAGGAAAATAGTGCATTGTTAGTGATGTTGTCTACTAGGGTAACGATGTGAGGCAAAAAGAAATTGTCTTTTAGGCAAGCTTGATTTAATTCCCTATAGTCTACATGCATCCACACCTTGCCATCCTTTTTAGGGATCAAAACTATATTTGCCACCCATTTAGGATATTTAGCTACTTTAAGAAATTTTGCCTTAAATTACTTCTTTATCATGTTTCATCCATTTAAGATTTTGGCATATGGGCTTGCATTCAAGTTTGAAAGGGAGTTTATGGATCACTATATTGGTGTCTAATCGGGGCATGTCTTGGTAGGACAAGGCAAACATATCCTCATATTCTTAGAAGAGGTTTATTATTTTGGTTCAAGTTGATAGGTTTATAGAGGTTATAATTTTGATTTCTTTTTTATCTTCTTCTGCTCCTAGGTTTATGGTTTCAATGGGTTATTTGCGAAGTACTATTTCTTTTTCTTCTTGTTTAATTAATCTCAATAGGTCTGGGGGTATGAGACTCTCTTCAGAATCTCCTTCAAACTCGACTTTATGATGTAGACTAGTTGTTCAAAATTGATATCTGAAATCTTAGTATGAATATTCATGTCACTTTCATCCGAGTACCCAAAAATATAGAAAAATAACAATATAGGGAAAAAAATATGTAAAGGAAGGTCTAAGTGTTGGCAAGAATTATGAAAAATGCATACAAAATATAAAATGCATAATGTTAAGTCATTTTCATTAATAATACCTAATAAAATGGTGCCCATATAAAGGATCCTATGATGCTCTTGGGTGGAAGCATGTAGGTTTAGTTCATAACATTACTCTGAAATAGACTTGAGTAGTACAGAATCTTGATTTTAACTCAAACACTTGGAACAGACCCTTAAAAGCATAGACTGGTCTCCCGGACTATTATTGGCATCTTTGCCTTATCAGTCACTTTGATAAAGGATCCCCAAATGCCTTGTTCAGTATAAGTGTAAGGCTATTAAACAGTAAATATTCACACATCCTTTCGGATAAAAACTTTCCCGAAGTGGTGGAAATATCTTTGATTCTTGCCTTAAGTTTTGTCCTAACAAGCGGGCTATCTTTTCTCATGGATCTTTTAAGCTTGCTTTCCTTTTTGTTATGCACTGGGCTTAAACTCCAACCCTCTTTTATCGATCTGGTTGACAACTTTTAAGGCTCTGGCAGTGCCTTGAAGATATTTTCCAAGTCTTTTTTTAGCCTAAGCACCTTTGCTGATAGTTAATTTTAGACCTATATGAATGCTTTTCGATAGATGAGGATCAACCATTGGCAACCCTTCCTTAACATAAGTGGCATTGACTAACTCAAAAGATTAAAACAAAGATCTGGAACATCTTCATCGAGCTCAATATATAGGGCATCAGTTAAGGTAGCAATAATAATATCTTTTTCTCCTCTAATGCTGATAACTTTGTTTCCAATGATGAATTTCAACTTTTGATGTAGTGATGATGGTACTACCTTGCCAGAGTGAATCCAGGGCCTTCTTAATAGGCAATTATATAACGAAGTGATGTCCATCACATGAAAGTCAACTTTATAAGTACATAGGCCAATTTGGAATGGAATGGAATAGTGATATTTCCCATGGCATTTCTACAAGTTCCATTAAATGCTCACACAATCATATCACTATTATGGATATGAGACTATAAATAGAGAGCTTTTCTAAGCATGATATGGGCATTACATTCAGAGCTGGCCCATTATCAATAAGCATATTAGGCAACGTACTGCTTTTGTAGTATGTGATGATCTGAAGGGCTTTATAGTTTCCTCTTCCTCCTTAAAGGATTTCGTCATTGTTGAAAGATTTATACTTGTCGACAGTGATGTTGCTTACTAAATGATCCAGCTAACCCATAAAGATGTTGAGAGAAACATATGCCTTATTCAAGACCTTGAAGAGAGTATTCCTGTGAGCTTCGGAGTTCAATAGCAATGACAACACAGAAATCTTAGTGAGTTTCTTGTTCAACTGATTAATTATGATGTATTCACTATGCTCGATAAACTTAACAAATTTTGTAGCTTCTTTCTCGCTTATTAGCTCTTTAATAACTATCGAATCTAATTCTTAGGTTGCAAAATTTAACACTTGAGGAATAAGAGTAGTGTTCTTTTCATGGACTTCACTTCTTGATGCAGTTGGGGTATAACATCTACCACTCCAAGTTAGATGGCTTACCTCTAAGAAGTTAAGGCTTTTACTTATTTACTAGATTCCTCAATGATTAAGCTTTTGCTTTCATATTTCCAAGGAATCGCTTTGTTGCTTTTATAAAGGAAAAGGGATAGAAGTTGAATGATTATCTTTGGCGTGGGCTTAACAAGGCTAGCTTTGACATTTGGTCAGTTGTCAAATATGACTAATGGCCTACCAACCCTATAAGAAGGATTGTTTTCATCCCTTTTCGTAGCATTGATAGACGTTATCACATTTGTTGACTAGGTTTGTACGGCGTGTTTCTTATCATAAAATTTAATGCTACCCTCATCCATCATTCTTTGAACCATAGCATGAAACTTGTTACGTGTTTAAAGAGTGTGGAAATCACAAAAGTCATTGGTTATTTTTTTGTCCTTTTGATCCCATTAACCAAATCTGCTTGTACTAAGATTTGTCAAACTAGATTCACTGGCATCCTAACCTCATTTATAGTCTTTACAATCTAGCAATCCTCTTCAATAGCCATTTTATTTGCATCGGATTTAGTCTGAGCTTGGGACGAGTTGGTTCCAACACTAGATTTTGCCCATTGTTCAGCCTCGACCTTTTCTTTTCCTTTGCCTTTGAAGCTATCTCTTTTGCTCGAGTCTCTTTTTATGGCCTCATCGATTATTCTATAGAAAATGACTACGTCTGTAAAATTCTTTGGGAGGAGGCACTTTACTATCTTCATATAATAAGGGGCTTGTAATTTACCAATGAACCTAACCATCATCTTTTCTCTATTAACAAGGGGTGAATCTAGATGGGTTTTTTCATCCACCTCAAAGCATAGTGCTTGAAGCTTTTATGAACTCTTTTTTCCATGCTCATGAAAGAGAAATAATTTGAGACCCAATTAGTGGTCGATCTCTCTTTATCTATGCCATTAATAAATAAATTGATGTACTCATCCCGCTCCTCATAGAATTTGATTTTGGACAGGCCCATCATCCCTTGGACCATCTCTAGGAAAAATGAACAGTGATGCAAAATGTGCCCTCAACCATAATGGCAGCAAAATGGTCCAATAGTTTCTTCACTTTGGATTTTCGACACCCAACACTATTTTAGCCTTCATAAAAGCTTGCCATACCTTGCTCATCAGGGTCTTGACTTCTTTGATGCTTTTTTTGACCCAACAACTTTTTCTATTGAAAACTGCATTCACTCTTGGCTTTGTATGGTTAGGAACTATATTAGCCTCAACATTTGGTCTAAACCTTTATTCGATCTTGATTAAAGCCTTTTCTAATAGGCTCTGTACCTTTCTCTTGAACAAGGTGCAATTCTCAGAGTGACCTTGTGCTCTAGCATGGTATTCTCAATAGGCATCCTTATCATACCATGTGGGATATGACACTGATCTAGGGTTTATGAACACTAGGGCCATTAATGGACCACCTAATAGAAAAAAGTAAATCTCTTTGTAGGAATAAAGAAGAGGCTCAAAATGTTCCCTTTTGTGGGGTGCTTATTGATTATTTGGAGCTTTTATGTTGTTCGTGTTGTAGGTTTGCACGCCCAGCTTAAGTTAACCTATTTTGACTGACAAAGAGATGATGATCATGTTTATCAACACCTTATGAGCTCTCTACTAAGATAGTTTGGTAGGAAATACCAAGAAGAATTTTGCTGATATGGTTATATTGAGCAAAATAATTGATAATGATATCAAAAGTGGCAAGATATCTATTAGAGAATTATCTGGGTCAAGTAAAAAGTCAATGAGCAAAGGTAAAGAGAAGGTGGTAAATGTTAGCGAAGGCCCTACTAAGTTCACTTGGAATCCACATTCGACACAAAATATGTACTTTACAAACATGATGTATCTTAACTTTAATGCCTACTTAGTAGTACCACAATCGGTTTATTCTGTTGGGTTCACTCCAATAATGAGTTTCACACTTAATCCCATCTAAAATACTATGTTGCTTTTGCTTTTCACTTATGAGCATATTGTTTGAAGCTCATAAAGGCTTTTTTTTCTATGTTCATAAGGGAAAAATGATCCGGGGCCTAGTCGATATGTGCTTATATTGATTAGGAAAACACATGCCAAATCTACCTATGTCTGAATTCTTATGAGATCTAGCCCTATAGCCAATAAATGGTTGCCTTAGTCAGGCTATCCTTGAAGTAGTGAATTATTAACTTTTTGTTCTTCTCGTATCTAACCATTTTGTAGTAGTAAATGTGAAGGTAAGCAATAGGGTTCGTAGTCTCATTACATTTTTCAAAAGTCAACACTTTGAATTTAGGCAAGATGATGAAATGGAAAACCAGTCCCAATGACTTAGCATCTATAATCCTAAATTTGTCACTTCCTTTAATAGCTTAAAGGCACTTTTCCAGTGACTAATACTTGTCTAAGTTTTCATCATTTTTGAAGACCTCTTTGTTCTTTCTTGCTCTACTTTTTCATCAAGATCTGGGACTATAAGTCTCACCAGTGAAGAGCTCGCACCCGAAAATCCTTGAACCAAATAGTTTACTATTGCTAGGTTAATGTAAGTAAATAGTTGAATTGATGGAATCATTACTGGTAGAGGATGATGTTTAAGTGATGCCCCTTCTTAAGCATCGGTGGTTTTGATACCACCATTTAAATAGCTCTTAGGATAAACTAGTTTTTTTCCTGCCCTGACAATGCTTGTTTGCCCTATCTCTTTCTGATGGTACCCTACCATGACCCTTTCATGCATCGTTAAAACATTTTCAAGTTTGAAAAAGTCATCACCATTTTGTTGTCGGTATTCGACAATGCTCGAACTTCTTTCAAAGACTTTAGATCAGAATTGCACTACTGCTCCATCACAGACACCCCATGCTGAACACTAAACCATTGACCAATTGTCCCATAATGATGATGATTATGATGAAATGATGTATGCATCAAACAAAAAAACAAAAGGGAAAAAGTTACTAACAATAGGAAATAATAAGCATAATAACAAGGGAATAAAAGAATAGCAACAAAAATGCATCACAAAATTGTGCCAACAACAGATAATATGATGCCTAAGGGCAAACATGATAATTGCGATAGCAAACAAATAGATAATAAAGTGTCTGGGTAAAAATGCCTTTAATAAGGTGACATGATACCTTACGAGGATAAAACTAATCAATTAATTGGCAATGTTCGTTATCACCACCTATGACAAGTACACATAAAGCCATCGTTTAGAGAGTATGATGGCTTGTTTAGGTCAGATATAGGGCCTTGCGAGCGGCAGCATTCACTTGTCATCACCTGTTTATCAAAAAAGGTTAGCCATAGAACATAACGGCATACCTTAAAAAATGATCATGAAATAATATAACAAATGCAAGCAACAATGTTTGTCCATCATCATTTACGTAAGCATGGTATATAAAAGTAAAGGTAAGAGTGTTTCCCTGAGTGAACTTATCTTCTAGGTTACTTTAGTGGCACTCCGATATGGTTTGATATGATTTGGCTCATAAGGTTCACTATATGGGTTCAGGTTACACCTAAATTGGGATTCAAATCGTTCATCTGTGTAGTAATGACAACCAAGGCACCTTAATTCTAGGCCTATTTCAGGTTTAGATAAAAGGGTTTGATCCGATGGATATATTTCCCTATGTAAATGTGAAAGGGTACTCATGAGATACATAGGTAATTTACACCCCAAAAAATCTTGCCATGCTTATGCGAAGGGGTATTCACAAAGGCAAATGGCTTACTTTCTCCTAATAATTAGGATGCTGACCTCACCATGGAGCTTGGTGGGAATTTAATGCAAATGTATGTGCATGGTGTGTGTCAAGGAAACAACCAAACCATTTGCTTGAACTCTATATTAATGTACTTATTTGAATCATCATTTATTCGAGAATAGCGTAGTCCCTGTTGATCATAAGACAAAACCACGAAAAGTAAAAAGGTTAAAAGATAAAGATAAAAGGGGATTATATCTAAATAATGATGAAAACAAAAAAAAAAAATAAGACATAGCTAGTCGTAGGCTTGACTCTCTAACTAGGTCCCTAGCGTAGTCGCCAAGCTGTCGCCACATACCCTTTTATCTTTAGACTTTTTTCGAAGGAAGGGTGCACAACTTAAAAGATATATATTGTGAGTGGTTATTTTATCGGAGCCTTTAGGTTATCCCTTAATCAAGATTTGAATTAGGCACAATATGAAGAGGTTCGTCGGTTGGGCTCAAGAGTTGGTTACAAATGGGGAAGGATTAGCACCCCTACGACACTAAAAATTTATACCTGCTAACTATATCTCACTTTCGTTTTAGATTAGTCGGTTCCACTTTATCATTATTTTGATATAATATGCTTTGACGCATGAATTTTTGAAAAAATTAGACATCTGATTTTGAAAAAAATAAATATATCACCTATGCACCCCAGAAATGTGGGGAACATATGGATTTTTTGATAAAAATACTCTGAATTACATTTTTGAAAATTTGGATATTCCGTGTCAGGTACTAGAGAGATACCAACATGGAACTTTGCTTTACGATTTTTTTAAAACAATTTTTAAAATATGAATGCGCGATGGTTACTACTAAAGAGAAACATGTTAGTAAGAAGAAAAGGAATATCATAACGCCAAATAAAAAGAATCACACATAAGAACATAAAAAAAATGGATGATCAAATTCTATTTCGTAATTGTCTTCAACTATTGAAGAATAATGTAAATGAGAATTTTGAGATGCATTTGGATTCGATGGTAACTTGTGGCATAAAAAAAGAGGTTTCGATTAAAATGACCTAAGATATCCTAGAGAGAGAATCTAGATTGCTGATGAAGTTTGAAAGCAAGGTTAAAGTATCCCCTTAGAAGGTAGGGTTGAAGTATCCCCAATGGTGATGGTTTTGGATATGCTCAAAAGAAGGTTTTGATCGAAAGCTCTTTTGGGAAATTTTGGGAGAGAGAAAATTCATGTTTTAAATGAAGAACAAGGTTAGAGTATCCCCTCGGAGAGCAGGGTCAGAATATCCCGAAAGGTGAAAATTTTATATTTAAAAAAGTTTGATTAGGAATTCTGAAATGATCTAGGATAGAAAATACAACTGTTGAATAAAAAATAGGGTTAAAGTATCCCCTCAAAAAGTGAGGTTCGAATACTCCTAAAATGAAAATTTTTAATATTTATGGAGAAAAGGAATATTTTGGATATAAAAAGTATTTTAAAAATAGAACCTAAGAGTTTAACTAAAATTATTTATTTGTTTTAACCTTAATCCGAGTCTGAAGGGTTTATGTTATAGTACATGACTCCATGGGGAATCAATTGGATGTACTTTGAGATGTTTGAATGTCTTGATGAAGGTGGTTTGGAAATTGGGTTAATTTAAATTGCAAAAACAGGGAATAAAATCGCGCTATCTCTCTTCCTAAATTTATTTCGGGTAAATTCAGAGGTGTTAGGAACTCGATGAGTTACCAATTGAAAGGTGACCTGATAAGGTTTAAAATAAAAATATTCCAAAAATCCTAGAAAATTGCCGTCTAGGTGGAATTAATCTTTTGAAGTTGGATTTGAATTGACACCAGTAGCATGTAAAAGGGAAAAAGCATAATGGAAATCAGAAAATTATCTCAGACTCATTTGGTATAATTAAATCACAAAAAATACCTTTCCATAAAGGAAATTTCACAAACTTACTAGAAAAATATTAAAGAAATTAAAAAAAAAATCATCTAGTGGGCCGAAATGGCCCAAACATATGCAGTTCGTAGATTCTAGGGGTTCTAAATAGTAAGGGTTCAAAAAATTAGAACTCTCTCATCTAGAAGGGTTTGGGTGCAAATAAGATGCCATTAGAAAGGTAATTCGATGTTCTTTCAAGAAAAAATAGCAAAAAAATTCTAGAAAAGTATGTTTAGTCTCAAAGACAATTTTTTTAATGGTGGGCACAGTGCTTTCAAAGCAGAAAAAGGTAGTTTTTGGTATTTTCGAGATTCTCAAGACTTATTCAAGCCAAGGACGTTCAAACATCTGTGACCCAGAGAAAAGGGTGACATGGGCATCATGAGTTCATCCCACAATATTGGAGTAGTTTAGGATGATGAAACAACCTATTGACCATGCCACTAGTAAAGGTATTGAACTCAAGATCTAGGTTTAATGTTTTAAGAAATAAAAGGGCATTTTTCTAAAAAACAACATTTTTTTCAACCATGAATCCAAAACTGGAAAGTTTGATTCATCCCTAAGATTGGAGGACCAATTTAATAAAAGCATTAAATCCATGCTAGTCTTTATCCATTGGACGTAACATAGACTTAACTTTGGGTTTTTGAAAACAAAGTTTTGTAACAACCAAACAAGCATTTTGACAAAATGGTTATGAATAAAATGCAACACACATAACAATGAACATGAACAACACATTTAAACTAGCAAATATGACATTTTGATGATGAAAAAGGTAGCAAAGATGTAAGGTAATGACATGCATGAGAATGTTAGCGTAGATGATAGTACGAACATTTTTAAACAAGGAAAAAACATCCTGGTATCTTTAAAAAGTCATTTTATTTCATGAATCATACCAAAATACAAGAGAATGCATGAATATGCTCAAAACATGTTAAGATGAGCATTCAAGTATGAGTTGAACATGTGAAAGTGGATGAAATATAACAAGAAATGCATGAACAGAGACTGTTATGATGGTGAAAATAAAGCATGGCATGTTTAACCATCCAAGCAATATCAAGGCATCAAATGAATTATCAAAATCCTTAGGCTATCATAACCAAGGCCATAATAATGCATGATAACCTTAGAAAGGTCATGGTAAAACAAAGAAGTTACTAAAATGATGTAAATGTTGAAAAATAAGAAAATAAGTACAGCATGGGGAGAAAATATATGAAAAGCTTCAAGCTTCAGCCCTTTTCTTTTGAGCAGCAACTTTGGACCCACTTTCTTTTCCCTTTTGATGTTGAGCAAAAATAAAATGATGAAAATAAAGAGCTTTTCAATTAAAGTGTGGATGGAGGAGTGTTTTGAGAGGAAATATGAGTGGAATAGAATGTTCTTGAAGGGTTTTTAGTGGTGGTTTTAAGGACCTAGGGAATAGTGAAGGGTCTTTGTTTTTCTTTCTGGTGGCTAAGGAATATTGAGAGGATGTATGAAGGAGAGTGTTTTTTGCTATGAATATGTGTGTAGTAGGGTTTTCTGTTTTAGAGGTTTTTTTTTCTATGTATGTTTTTTTATCTCAATTGAGCCAAAGTTGGCGTATATAGCCATGTGAATATGAAAACTAGAAATGCAAAAAGCAAGGGTATTATGGGGTTTTTGTGCATGTAACTCATGTAAAGACAAGGTACTGTGCTCAGCTGCCATGCAAACTCATTGGTTTTTTCAGCAAAAACCATGGATCAAGGCCACTGCATGTAGTTGAGCATTGAGAAAAATTAGTCTTACCTTTTAGCAACTTGCATAATGTCATAAAATATCCCTTGTTATTGGCTATTTAGGCCTCAAAATTCGTTTAAATCCAATCACAGGTCCAAAGTTGAGGCCTAATATGACTTTTGATGATTTTTGATGCAAGAAACATGTTTAAATTGGATTTTTGGATCAATGGTGCAAAGGGTAAAAAATGGCTTGAATTGGGTAAAAATGCCATGGTGTATGATACAAAATATTTTGTATCGATACATAAAGCAATTTTTGCCAATGAATATCGATACGATGAAGCATGTATCGATATTGTATTGATATTAAGAGCAAAAATGTTTCTAGTCTCGAGACTTGGAGTTATGTATCAATACTACATGGGCTTGCATTGATACTTTTTCTTAAGTATCGATACATTTAGCCAAAAATCATAATTTTAGCTACTACCAAAGCCTGTATCAATACAGACATGCTAAGTATCGATACCACACCTTAGGTCTCGATACCGAACCCTTTTCTATTAATTTATATGTGAAAATTTGAATTTTTAGTGTGTAAGAGCTTGGTATCAACACCTACTTACCAATATGACTTAGACATATCTTTGCCTCTCTGAATTACCTCACTTTGGTAAAAAATGATGGGAAATTGACACATGCTCGTTTGCATAGCTCCAAGGATGCCAAAATGATGACCTTCATGCCTTAGATGATGGCCTCTGATGCCTTAGATGATGGCCCGGACAAAATAGGGCCTCTACACTAACTATTGTAAAAAATGTGAACCTAATATTTAAAGTCTGTTTGTTTCGCGAAAAATTACTTTTGAATTTTTTTTTGCATTTTTCAGTATTTATTTCATAAAAAATAGCTTGGTCAATGGAAAATAACTTACAAGTCAATGGAAAATAAGGCCCTTTTCGTGGAAAATGTCTTTCCTTTTTCAAAAGCAGAAGATATTTTCTAAAAAAAAGCGTTCCATTAAGTAACATGATTTTTATATTAAACTTAACTTAATTTGAGCCGAATATTATTATTAATAATAAAATATTTAGTAGTCAATTTTTAATTTAAAAATATTAAAATATTAATATAAAATTATTTTAACAACATAATTTTTAATATTTATATTTTGAATATTATTAAACATACATATTATATTTTAATAATAAAATATTAATAAATTTATTAATAATTTTCATAAAAAATTATTTAATAAAATAATTATATTATTTTAATAATAAATTGTAACATTATCAGTATTTTATGTTTAAAATAATATTTTTAATACTTAGTTGAAAAGTGTTTTTATATGACTATTTTAATAATAACTCATATAAATTATACTTTATAAGTATTTAATAATAAATTTTTTTAATATAGAAAATTAATAGCTTAATAGCATAGAAATATTAATAGAAATAACATTTTAATAGTTATTATTATATTTTAAATATTTAAAATATTTATATAATTAATTGTTAATAATAAATAGTATTATTTTAAGTATTTGATATTAAGATAGTATTTTATCATTAAATATTATTATTAAAATATTTTGATTTTGATATTAAAAATTAATTGTTTAATGATAAATCTTTTTAATATTTTAATATTTATGCCAATATTACTATTTGAAATTTGTAAAATAATATTTTAATAATAATTATATTGATATTATTAATAATTATTATAATATTTTAAAATATTTTGTATAATAATGTTTTAATAATAAATAGTATTATTCTAAGTATTTAATACTAATATTAAATATTATGATTAAAATATTACTATTTGAAATATTAATATATTAAAATAAATATTTTTTAATATTTGAATAATTAATAATTTAATATTTATGTCAATATTGCTATTTGAGAAAAGTCAATTTTTCAGCAAATAACCAAAAAAAAAATATTTTTCTTTAAGTCATTCAAACAAAATAAAATATATTTGTTTTTTCCAAAAATCTTTAGATTTTTCATAAAAATATTAATTTTAGTGCAACAAACGGAATCAAATGCATATTTCTGAAGCATAAATATGTTTGGCTGTGAATGAAGAACAATGAATGCTTATTTAATGGTAAAAAAAATGGGAAAACTACCGCAAATTTCTTTCTATTTAATATTAACTACCGCAATTTTTTAATTGGAAAAAAAGTTTTTCCGCGATTTATTATTATAAACTAGGAGCAAAGCATCGAGTGTGCTTGTAATCTAATCTTTACCTCATTTTATTGATATTAAAATTTGTTATACTTATAATATAGGTGATTAAAACTTAAAATTAATATTTTAAAATAAATAAAAAAAATTATAGTAATATTTTAAGAGATATTAAGAAAGAATTATTATTTGATACATCGATAATAAAATTTTTTTAACTCTATAAATGAGATTAAAATATTATCATATGTCATTTTTATTTAATTTTTATATTTTTAGATATAAATTTAGAACCAATGATAATATTTTAATCCATTTGTGAAATTAAAAACTTCAGTGTATCAACTAATTATTTATTAAAAAAATAATTAGCTTTTAGCTAAAAAGTTAGTTGATTAATAATGATTAAGAGAAAAAAATAAAAAATATATAAAAATTATAAGAAAAAAATTTATGAGTTTTAAATGAAAAAAAAGTGAATTCTTAAACTAAATATTATTTGTATAATTCTATGAATATATTAACTTTATTTATAATTTTTAGTTTTTTTATTAATTTCGTGTTAAATTCAGAGACGCTCAGCTTTATTACTGGAAGCATTTATTGATAGATATGAAATTTAAATATACACAAAAAAAAAATTAGAAATGACTCCTCCAATCGCCAATCCAAAGCTTCGCCGCTCTCTCTAACCCTATAGAAAAACAAAAACCGACCCGGAGGTCAACAAATTAAGCTGAGCTGAGCAGAGCAGGGCAGGGAAACTGAGAAAAAGCTATGGATTCAATCAATTCATTCAAGGGCTATGGTAAAGTTGATGAGGTCGAAGAACATGCTTTCAAGCAAAAGACATGAAGGCGTCTCATCTTCGTTATCATCTTCATTCTCCTGCTATTAGCCGTTATCATTGGCGCATTTGCTAGGACTTTTATACACAAGAGAAGCCCCTCCTCTCCCAACACTCTACCCCCAACTGAGTTGACTGCAGCCGCTTCACTCAAAGCAGTTTGCAGTGTGACTCAGTACCCAGTATCGTGCTTCTCCAGCATATCTTCCATTGCATCCTCAAATACGACTGACCCAGAGCTCCTCTTCAAGCTCTCTTTGAAAGTTGCCATCGACGAGCTTTCCCGGTTGTCTCAATATCCAAGCAAGCTAAAAGCTGAAACCAATAATATCCAAGTGAAATCTGCTTTACAAGTATGTGGATATCTGTTTGAGGACGCCTTGGATCGATTGAATGATTCAATAACTTCCTTGGATGTTGGAGAAAGAGAAAAGCTGTTGCCAGTTTCTAAGATCGATGACATGAAGACTGGGCTAAGTACTGCCATAACTGACCAACAAACATGTTTAGACGCGTTGGAGGAGTTGAACGCTACAAAGCACTTCAACGCCACACTTCTTGAAGAAGTGTAAACTGCCATGCAAAACTCAACTGAATATGCCAGCAACAGTGTGGCTCTAGTTGCTAAAATCTTGGGTTTATTGACTGATTTCAATATTCCGATCCATAGGAGGTTGCTTGGGTTTCAGGAAGCAGGTTCAGATTTCCAGCTTGGTTAGTCCCACTGAGAGGAGGCTGTTGCAGGAGTCCAAGCCTACCCCCAATGTTATTGTGGCTCAAGATGGTTCCGGGAATGTCATGACGATTAACGATGCGGTGAAATTGGTGGGAAAGAAGAATGAATCGAGATTCGTGATATATGTGAAGGAAGGCACGTGTGTCGAGAATGTGATTCTGGATAAAAACATGTGGAATGTGATGATTTACGGTGATGGCAAAACTAAGACTATAATTTCCGGCGGCCTGAATTTTGTTGATGGAACTCCCACTTTTGCTACAGCTACTTTTGGTAAGTAATTTTCAATCTTCATTTACCTTGCTACTATTTAGTGTTTACTAGTATTATTATTATTTTTTTTATCAGTTTTAGATTCATAGTTTCAATGGAGTAGATTAATATTTGCTCAGGTTCTGACTATGAAATCCCTTACTATATGTAATGATTGTTGGGAAATAATCTCAAGCTGTGATGCCCCAACCCAAACAAAGGAAATAAACCCTCAAAACTGTTTTTTGTTGTCTTTTCCCTTTAGATTTGTGAACCTTCCTAAACCATAATGAAGCTTAAACCATGTGCTATACTTGGACAGCAGACAAAGAAAACTACATTGTTATTACGTGTTACCATGTAAATTTGTTGTGTTACTCTTCCTTAAAATTAGGCTATTCCACTTATAATTTTGGTTGGCTGCTTATTGAAACTTCCGATCAGCAAATAAGTATTCCTGGAGCCTGGATGTTGGTTGCCCCACCATGTGCCTCTCTAGATTGTGATTTTACAAGTATCTGTCCATCTGGTCCCAGTCATCCCAAACAATTTAAAAGGCCTGCAACTGATATACTAACATACTACCTAAATTAGAATTACAAATTGAGGTCTAACCATGGGAAACTGTCCTTCAACGCTCCCCTTAAGCCTCATCCATTAGATGGTGATCTGAACTGATCAATTGTCTTATGTTGATGGGGATTGCTCAGTTTTAATGCTTTTATTGTTGGAAGTTTATCTAGAAAATTTTTAGTAAAACTGAATTTGAAGCCTGAAAAAGAGCATCTCCTTATGTGGTGAAAAGTTTTATGCTTTTCAAAATGGGTTTTATCATTGTTGCATATTTGGAAAACAGGTTTCTGAGAGCTTGATTTCAATTTTCCAGAAGATTCCTGAAGAGAAAAATAAACAAAAAAAAAAAAAAAAATTCTTGGAGATGGTAGTTTTGATGAAATATTCCTGGAAAACCACTTTAGTTTTCCTTTATCTTGTCCTTTCTCTCTCCTCAGTTTGTGTCAGGTGGCCTTTTCTAGAGAAAGTGTTACACATCGGATCGTGTGCTTGCATAAATGAATTTTGCCTACTCCGTAGGAAATTGTCTTAAAACAGAACTAATTGAAGAATCAACTTTCTATTTAATTGGCATTCGGTTTTGTATAAACATCTTGTAATTTCATGCATTTGTATTTTGTAAATTACTGACAATTTTGGTGTGAATTACCAGCTGTGGCAGGAAAGGGATTCATTGCAAAGGACATAGGATTCGCCAGCTCAGCTGGTGCAGCAAAGCACCAAGCAGTGGCTCTGCGGTCTGGTTCTGATTGCTCAGTGTTCTACCGCTGTGCATTTGATGCTTACCAGGACACCCTCTATGCCCATTCCAACCGTCAATTTTACCGGGCATGTGACATTTTGGGCACAATTGACTTCATTTTTGGGAATGCAGCAGTTGTTTTCCAAAGCTGCAACATCCAGCCAAGGCAACCATTGCCCAACCAGTTCAATACCATCACAGCTCAAAGGCAAAACAGACCCTAACCGAAACACTGGCATTTCTATCCAGAAATGTTCAAAAACTGCACTTAGCAACCTTACTGCTAGAACCAACCTTGGCAGGCCCTGGAAAGACTTCTCCACTACTGTTATTATGCAGTCAAACATCGGAGCGTTCTTGGACCCAGTGGGCTGGAAAGAATGGGTTTCCAATGTTGACCCACCTAGCTCTATTTTCTATGCAGAGTATCAAAACAGTGGACCTGGATCAAGCATGGATCAAAGGGTGAAATGGGCTGGCTATAGGCCCACTCTCTCGGACGTTGATGCTGCGAAGTTCACAGTGGGAACGTTCACACAAGGCCAAGGTTGGCTGCCTGATGCCATAGTCTCGTACGAACCAACTTTATAATCTGATAACTTAAGTCAAGATCAAGGTAGGGTTGAGATAAGGTCAAAGCTCAATCAAAAATGAGATAATGGTTTTTCCTTTCCCCCCCTCCCCCCTTTTTTGACATTAAAATTTGTTTGTAGATTATATAACTCAAATGTATTAAACTCCATGGCTACGCTCTCTATATTCTTTTCTTTACCAATCTTTTAACCCAAAAACGATAACGTGTGGATTGTGGAGGACCATTAAATTTCAATATGAAGAATGAACCAGAAAGATTGAACAAAGCATTTTGGCAAAAAAGATACATGCATGGATGAGTTAGCTGAGTTAATTATTGCTAATATAATTCATCTTATATCAAAGCTGCAATATCAGATTGTCAAAGTTAAGAAATTAGACGTGTTCAGAGTCAAGAACTTTATGCTCCAGTGAAAGGTTTCCTTGGTCGTATCTTTACTAAAGTAATCAGTATCGTATCAGTAGTATGTTATTATTACCATTTCGTTTTATTTTAAAATTGATCAAATTGTCAGTACGATGATATTGATACGGCATTGATAATTTTTACAGTCAATGTCAAAGGGAGAATTTGGTTTTATCTTAATTCTTTTATTGCATTTATAGCAGTTGAAACAACTTAAGAAAATTTTGTAAGTTTTATATAAAGAATATGTACTCTATTGCCATTAAAATTAGAGTTTATTTACTTGAATTTTAGTAAATTTATGGCTCAAATCTAATTTTTTGCAATCTCTTACTTTATTCTCAAGTTATAGCCCTTTTTGTAAAAACAAAAAACTTTTTTGCGTTCGTTAAATTACATTGGATCTATTACATTAGAAAAAAATGGGATAGGACCAGATGGATTTTGAGGCTGTAAGCATTGGTTCTCATGGAAGAAAATCATGGTTAGAGAAAGCTTTTAAATCTCTCCAATAATTATTCTTTTTCATGGTTGACAGGACAATTTGGAAGTTAACGACTACACAACTTAGCGTCGGTTGGAAAATTCTAAAGTCAGCTCTTTAAAATCAGCTTCCCATCAGCTTCAAATGATATGACCCTTTGGATATAAATTTTGAATCTCAACCGTTGGTTTAAAAAGAAAAGAAAAAAACATAGTTTACCCATTGACCCGGTAACTTTAGGGAGAATTTCATAAAAATGATATAAAGTAATAATTTTTACAAAAATGCAAAACAAAAAACTTTATTTCAAAAAAGAAAATAACAACTATTAAAATTATTAATAAAAAGATTGTGAGTATAATTTAACCCTGGTTTTCCTTCGTATTAGAACCGACTCTTTTATATATATAAACTATATATATAAATTATAAATATAAATTATATATATCAGAAATAGCATTTAGAAATAATAAAATAT
>JBBYHK010000018.1:8698861-8727686 GCA_038382065.1 Adansonia grandidieri | reverse complement strand
TTTTTATATAGTATTATCTATTATGACTTTCATATTTTTTAATTTATCTTATTACTTTGTTATATTATTATAATATTGTAATTACTGTTACTTAAAATAGTAATAATAATAATAATAATAATAATAATAATAAAAATAATAATATACAAAAAAGAATTTAAAATTTTATTACTAACATACACAAACTCTTAATATTCAATTAGTTTAACTAATAAAATTTAAAAAAATGTGATAAATGGATGATATACTTTATTAATAATATTTTTCAAAGCTCATAATATAATTTACTTTTTGATAAATTACTATTTTATTATATACAGACCTATTCAAGGGTCGGACTACCCACTCGATCCAATTGGGTTTGCCTAGCTTCTTATATTTTTATATCAGACTAGCCTGATTCGACTCGAAATAATGATTTTAAATTAATATATTTTATTTAAATTTAATTATAATATATATAATATTAATAAAAATTATTTTTTTAATGTGAGTAATTCTGGCTTAAATAGATAAGTCTAGGTACGTTAAATAAGGGCCTGGGATTGGGATTTTAAAAAAATTTGGACCGCGGTTAGCCTAACCCATGAGCAAGTTGAATCAGATTTAAAATATAAATTACGTTTTTAATATTTAAGTAAATTATTAAAAGAATATTAAAATAAAAATTCATTATTAAAGTTTTTTATTTATAAAAAATTATTTAATTATAATTTTTTTATATTTATTTTTAGTATTAAATTCGGGTTCAGGTTCAGGTTGGGCTCGGGTTCAGGTCATTTCGAGTTTAGGTTCTTTCGGGTTCGGGTCATTTCGAGCTCGGGCTATTTCAAGTTCGGGGCATTCGGGTTCGGGTCATTTCAGGTTTAGGTCATTGACTTTTTGGTCAAATCGGGTTCGGCTCGGGCTCGGGTTTTTTCGGATGGATTTTTGGGTTCTAATTTATTTGCCACCTCTAATTAGAGGTGTTCAAAGCGGCTGTGAATTTAGAAATTTTTCTTTCTTATTTAGGTTTTGTTTAAGTCCAAATTGATCCAAACTATTATTATTTAAATAATATTAAAAAAATATTATTGTATTAATATTTTTAATAAGATTTGTAATATATAAACAACAATTCATTTCAAGTTAACCAAAAATGACAATCCTAGTCTACTTTTTACGTGCACCAAATATGGCATCAGGAGATTAGAAGACTACTACGGGATTATATTTGTTTGTATATTTGTGTTATATGTTGTGTTCGTATATTTTTATATGTTAATGATAATATTGAAGTTATTATATATTTATATAAATTTTGATAAACCAATAAATTTTATTGTATAAATTTTAATGAATTTTATATATAGATGTTCATTTTATATATATGTTTAAATTATTTTAATTATTTTTCTTCTAATGAAATCCTATTTTAATCCAAAATTGATAGATAAACGGGATAAAAGTTCCTACACTGTGTACAGCAGCTAGGTAGAGATACGCCTTGTAGTGAAATGTGCAGCGAGGGATGGGGGATTGTAAAAATGAAAAGTCTCCAATCTTCTACTCTGTTGGTGCCATCATCTATGAAACCTTGAATTAGTTCTTGGAAGCATCTAATGAGGTTTTTTGGTACCTAAAACAGCAAAGGCCATTGGCATGGCCAAAGAGATTGCCTAAACCGAGGGCACTAATTGTTAAAGTCCTACTTCCATCAGAATTTGTTTTCTAGTAGGGGTAAAATTTCTTAAAATTAGGGATTTGATTCCTTAAATTATGGAATGAGCTTAAGTTGGATTAGATAAGTGTTATCTAATGGATAAGATTCCTAAAGTTAGGAATAATAAAAGAGTTTCAGTTCAACTAGGTTCTTTAAATAAACATGTTTTGAAAGAATTAAGATTTGGAAACTTGTTTTCTGAAATTGTTTAACTAAATAAGTTACTTTAATTTTAATTCTTTAAAGATGTTAATTTTGGAAACCTAATTTAAGCATGCAATTAGAAGCATTTGTCCTTATTAAGATAAATACCTAAAAAAAGGTAAAAGTCCTATTTAAAACTAATTTTCTAAAAGTTAGGAAAACGTTAAATGTGTTTAATCTCTATGGTTGATTCTTATAGATGCCTTGTTGGATGTTATAAACTTGTTTATACATGCATTGTATACATGTGATGACTATGTAACAATAGCTATACATTAATTGTTAAAGCATGATGGATGGTTATGGACTTAAACCTTAGTATGACTAAGTGAATGTATAGTTGAAATATTTTCTTATGTATTTAATTTTATTTAGTAAGCTTTACGAACCCTACCTTGTCTTTATTACTTTCTGGAGTTGTAAGATTCTCTTCTCACCTATCTCCCCTCAAATGTAACTCAAGGTTTCTATCAAATGTATGTAAAGGTTACATAGTATTAGACTAGAATTAGCTTAGATTAGAAGAATTTTATTTTTCCATAAATGTAAATTAAAGATGGTACCATGAAGAATTGTCCAAGTTATAAAGACTTGGTCAGGTATCTTAGGGTTTTAACCAACTAGTTTCCAAATGGTTCATGGAAGTTAGACATAGATGAAAGTCCGTAATTATCCATGTAGGATTGTATGATTAGATTTATTTTATGTTGATGTATAAATGATATATATGCATTTGAAATAAAATGCCAATGCAGTGCAATCTAAATTCAAATAAAATGAGACTTAATCAATCAAATAAATCCCTTGAAAAATATTGAGTCCATACTCAAGCATGATAATACGCCTTTCATTAGATTATAACAAAATACTTGTGTTTCGTTGTATGAATTTATTGGGCTAACCCAAGGTCCCTTCTGCCCGAGCTCCTTAAGTTATAATTAATAGGTTTTACTCATCTGAGGCTATTTTATCCAGATGCATAGAACTTGACCACATGGCATTAAAGGTGATGGTTAGGTGAAATGTATATGATAAATTTAGGTAAAGGATTGCCACCTAACCGATCTAAGAGTTGCGTAGAGAAGCAATCAATAAACTAGGTTACCTATCTAATTAGTTCGTTTATGGCTTTTTGGGCAAACCTAAGGTTATAGAAGGATGAAATAGGTCCTAGCTCATTAAGAGGATTCAAATGTTGAACTTTTCATATTATAGTTGAGGGCTATAATTCCACAAAAATAGTAAGGACCAATCATTATAGTATTAAAATTTGATTGAATGATTATTTTATATATGTTATTGATGTTAAATATGTTCTGAATTCATACAAGATATAAACATGAAGTATAACTTCTAATTTGTCATTATGAATCATACTTGATGCTAACAAGTTGACTAAACCAAATTTCATTAAATGGCTTGCAATATTAAAATCGTTTTAAGACAAGAACATAAGGCTTATGTCCTTGATGACCCCATACCTAATGAGTTTGAGCCTAATGCTTTTTAGGAATAATGGGATGCCTATCGAGTTCATAAAGATGATCTCACATAAGCCACGTGTGTGTTGATGGCTACTATAGCACTCGATCTCTAGAAGCAACACAAGGGCATGAAAGTTTTAGACATCCTTTTGAACCTTAGAGAATTGTTTGATAAGGAAATGTGCACTGAGAAAGTTGGCATCTTAAAGGGTTTGTTCCAAACAAAGTTGTATGAAGGAACTCTTGTTAGGACTTATATGCTTAAAATGATTGGCTGGATCACTCATTTAGAATAGTTGGGTTGATCAATGGATAATGAGTTAGCCATTGGTCTGGTTCTTTCCTCTTTGCCACTGAGTTTTTCTCAGTTTGTGCTAAAGTTCAACATGAATCACTTAGAGAAATCCCTTCCAGGACTGCTGAACTTGTTGACTGTAGTAGAGAAGTCTCTCACCAATAAGAAGGCTATCCACTTATTTACTTCTACTTCTAAGGAAACAAAAAAGAAGGAAAATAAGAAGAAAACAAGAAAGGACAGATCTTCTGGCTTAAAAAGTTTAAAGCTAACTAGTGGAGTGAAGGCCAAGGATGGAATTGACAAAGGAACTTGTCACCATTGCAGAAAGACTAGTTATTAAAGGAGAAATTACAAAGAACACCTTGAATCGATCAAGGATAAGAAGCAAAAAGGGTTTCTGCCTTATGTATAAATTTAAAAAATTCATTTACTTTTCTTTGGTATATGGTGCCTAATTATTGGTACTAAGTATGTTTGACATATCATAGGGACTAATGCTAAAGACATGGAGGAGGATAAAAGAAGATAAACTGTTGAAGGGAAAAGTAACCCGACTAATATGGATCAAGCTGGTACTTTTAATGGAAGTTATTGAGAACTTTCATTTATTATTAAAACATTGGATGTTTTATTTTTGCCTTTATGGACAATTTAGGAATTTTTTGGATAAATGTTTTGAACATATATTTCTTACTGCTGGCATATGGATGCCACGCTTTTGTGATTTCCTTTAATAATAAATATTAGTAGAATTGTTCTACACCTTGGTCTATCAAATCAAATTATGCCAATTGAATAAGCCCAATTAACTTGAATTTGAATCTACTTAAAGATTGAATTTCGTACAAGAAGTCTTACCCATAAAATTTAGTAGGAGTAATCATGAGTTATTAAAAGATAATATTCATGAATAAATGACAAATAAAAGTTATACATACTTTGATGTAATATTAAAAAGTCATTCAACTAGAGATATTACATATTTATATCCTAAGCCATCAAACAAATTGTTTTATCAAAGGATTCCGAAAATATTTGTTTTGGATCTTTGGCCAACAGGCTAATAAGATAATTCCACTATCTATTTATGATAATTGAACCATAAGATTGGAATCATAGTCTCACTGAGGTCTAAACGGTTTGATGACTTGATTATAAAGATTATCACTAATGAATTAGACATATACTCCATATAAAGCAATACGATTACTTCAAGTGCAAGTTAGAGATGTTGGTGTATGCCCTTGAAATAATTAGATTGGGAATACATGGTCAAAGAACTACATACACATGATCAAGTAATAGTAACATAGGTTTTATTTCATGTTAGTGGCGTGATTGACACTTATGCAAATACTAATTGGATGAAGCTCCTAAAAACACAATGGCTTGTTAAGATAGTAGTGAGTTTCAATGATAAGATCCTTATGCATCAAAGCCATGTTTCTAAAAATGTCCCTGGTCATCATATTGTCAAGATAGGGCATTAACTGTTGGATTCGAATCATGCTGAATTGAAAGAAAATAATAGATATAATAACAGTCATTAAATTACATAGCGGAATAATTAAAATTAGACATACCAAATTCCCTAAAGGATTAACTTTTTATTTTTTAATTGAATTAAAAATTCAAAAAGATAGGAAAAAATTCATACATCAAACAACGATTGTTTATATCTTTATTAGATTCAATCTCTGCTTGTTCTTGTACACCGAACCCAATCACAAATCAAATTCATCTAATTTTCAGCCTCCAACGGTGATCCACATGGGTGACTCGAGAAACCTTTACAAGGTTGGGATCGTGTTCACTATGAACCATGCTAGCAGCTTAGGTTTCAGAAACCTTCCTCTTGATTAAGCACCTTTGCCATATGAAAATCGAGAGCAAGAAAATAATTTTCTTTTTCAAAGTATCATAAGCAGCTAAACCTAATGTTATGGCAAAAAGGTGTGAATCACTAATTTTGGATGGCAAACCGAACATATATAGTTAAAGTTTAGTGTAGATTAAAATTTTTGGTATAATTGCATGAACTATTCAATTAACTCACTAAGAGATCAATATCTCTACAATTTAATCCAGTCCCATTTTAATTCCATAAATCCACCTTTATGTGTGTGACACATCAAGGCCCGAATATGCTGGCAATAAATATAAATTAATTATTGTAAAAATATTTATATTTATAGACCATGAGTGGCATCTAGTAATGCATCATGGCCACCTAGATGCTAGGAGAGTCAATATGATTTTTGACAAGCCTTTCAATGTATAGTATGTTAGTGTAATTCGATCCTCTCATCATATATCTTGGAAAGGCAAGAGCATGGTGTAGTGTCTGCTCTTAGTCCTTTCCATATTAGTCTTATAGCCCTTATGTCTCAACTCTATAATCAGTATTGTCTTGGCTAAGGATTTCTAAGTTAAAATGAACCAGTAACAATTAAGATATTTCTCGTTATATCACTTGACTGAATCCTTTCTAGGCCACTCATCCACCTTTACTATGCTTCATAACATACCCTAACCAGCTAACCTTAGGCATCCATCAAAGTAGACCCAACCATGATGATCTCTAAGTATGTCAATTCAAATACAAGGTGACCTCGTATCACAAGTCTAAGGTTACCTACGCTACTAAACATAAGAGTGTTTCCATAAACATTTGAGTGAAATACCAAATGGAACTCTCATAACTGTGTCATGTTCAATGAACTTGTCACCATAACACCTATAAGTTATCCTCAAGTATGACTATACTTCAACTTATGAGATTAGTTACATGCATCATATGCATAAATGATTACCATATGCCAGACTTTATGCATTGTCAATGCCTTATCTTGACAGTGTAATGATTAGGAACAATTTTAAAATAGTGCTTTGATGTGTAAGGATCTCATAATTGCAACTCTATACAATTTCTTTGCAAAGCCAATGTTTTTCATGGGCTTTATCTTCATAAGCTATTAATAACAATTATATTATAATTTATGGATAAAGAAATGCCTCATTAACATTAATAGTATAAAATGTATTTTATGTTAAATGTCTAAAAGCCAGCACATTGCAAATAAATTTAACTGGCTTCCAAGGTTTACACTAACATTGACAATGCACAAATACTAGTATATGTTCAGTCTTCGTGCATTGGATACATGCAGCTCTTTAATCTCATTGAAGTTAAAGCAAGTAAGATACTTGGGGATAGCATATGAGTGCTTGTTTTGTGGAAACAAGTTCACTAAACATGGCACAAATGGGAACTCTGTTTGGCATAAGTCACTCAAGTGTCTTTGGAAGATATTCTTAAGTACCAGTCATGCATATTTATCCTTAGACTTATGATACCAAGTCATCTTATATGTGGAGTATCATACTTAGAGATCATCGTGAATAAGTCCATAATGGATGGATACAAAAATAAGGGTGGTTTTAGGTATGATATAAAACATAATAAAGATGAATGAGTGATCCAAAGAGGATTCACCACTCCGAGTAACATTGGGAGATTTCTTGAATGATCTTGACTATGGTTAATAAGATCAAAATCACTAGCCAGAGAATAATGGATTGTGAGGAATAATTCCTTATACATTCACGTTCATTAACCATGACTTGCAACATCTAACATGGATAGAGGTTTGAGTAGACATGACACCATGCTCATATTCAATCTAGGATTTTGGTGAAAAGACCATAGTGCATGATAGGCTAGTTACTAAAAGGTTTTGAAAAAGTCACATTTCATTCTACCAATATTTGGGTGGTCATGATTGGTTGCTAGATACTGCTCTTGATTTATGAACATGATTAATGGGATTATTAATGCTCATTGCCAACATGTTAGGAACTTAATTGGTCACACACAATAAGACATAATTGTTGAATTAAATTTGGTGTTTAATTAAGAGTTAATTGAATAAAGGAGGACTTTATTGAATAATTGAATAAGTTCAATAAAGAATGGTTTAAGATATAATTCAAATTTAGGGAATCTAATAATAGATGTCTTAACATATAAATATGATAGGAAAGTCTTATAAAAAATGTCTGAGTGCATGGTTTTAAGAAAAAATATTAAATAAGCCAAATATTTATATTTAGAAATTAAATATATTTTTTATGAGTATTTAATTAATTATTTAATATTATTTACATGAAGTAAAAATTATTTTACCTAGATTAGAAATTTAATTATGGATTAAATCATCTAACATGTGAATTAAGATTTGGGCTAGAAGCCCTAAATTAGCAAAACAAGGGAGTTTAGTTATGAACTACTCCAAATTAGGCTTACTACTAGGCTAGGCACATGGTGTAGCCATCCTTATTCTACTATTGGGTTGCATGTTACTACTAGAGCCCTATCTTGGACAAGCTAAATAAAAATTATTTTAATTAGGCTCCAAGTAACACTAAAAGTGGTACCACCTACAAGGTTTATTTCAAATGAGTCTTGTTCACTCATTAAACATCTAAACCTAGTTCAAAAGGCTTATAAATCTAACTTTAATTCTTTTGGGAGTAGTTAGCTATCAACAAACCCTAGGCAAGAATCCCTAGATTTTTTTGAAACTAATTGCGCCAACCTCTAGTTTCTCTAAAGCCTTTATTGTGCTGATTCATATTCCAAGTAGTCAAGAATCATTCTTGATTGCAACGAAGGTAGAAAATCATCTTCTATCTTAGTGGAATTGATCAGAATAAAAAAAAATAAATTTTGGATTCGTATTCTTGTATTTGTACATAACAACCATATTTTCGAGTAGTTATTTTCTTTCTCTTCTTTATGCTAAAGGTGTGGAATTGTTCTTGAATATTCTTGGATTTGACTTGTTGGAAACTTATCTTTTGGTTGTGGCTTTAGAAGCCATATGGTTAACACTGGAGAACCACCTGGCCAAAAAAGGTTTATTAGTATATGCCCTAGAGCTAATCAAATTAGATGAGGCATATATAAGTTAATAATGCAAACCAATCACTTTAGTTAGTGATTCAATCTTTTCCTTCATGTTAGTGGAGTGATTGACATTTATGCAAACACTAATTGGTTAAAGCCCATGAAACAAAATGGCGATGCAAAGTTAGTAATCAATTATTACGTTAAGATCCTCATGCGTCAATGCCGTACTTCTAAAAACGTTTCTAGTTATCGTATTGTTATAAAAGGTATTGACAATGCACAAAGACTAGAATACGTTAAGCTTCCATGCATTTGATACATGCAACCCTTTGATCTTCATTGAAGTTAACTATAGAGGTAGTTAAGGATAACTATGGGTGCTTGTTTTATGGAAACAAGTTCACTCCGTATAAGAACTTCATTTAGTATAAGTCATTCACATGTCTGGGGAATATGTTTTCATGTGTCAGTCATGTAGATTGTCCCCAAACTTGTGATACCAAGTCATCTTATATGAGGAGTGTCACACATAGATTTATCTAAAATAGGTCCACAATGGGTAGATGCTTAATGTAGGGTATGTTGGGTCTGACATGAATTATATGGTGGGTGAATGAGTTATCTAGAAAGGATTCACTACTTTGAGTGACATTGGAGACATATCTAATATGTTCTTGGCTTTGGTTAACTTGATAAAATCTTTGGCCAATGCATGATGAATTTAGGATAAATAGTTTCTTTAAATTCAAGAAGTTAACTAAAAGCTGTAAGAACTAATCAGTATTAATACATGAGTAGACATTGCAACATGCTCATGGTCTTTTCGAGATATCTAGTGAAAGGACTAAAGGACATTAAGAGGCTGGTTACTGAAAGCATTCCTTAGAGGTCATATTGACTCTTTTTGCATATTGTGTGGCCACAATACCTTGCTAGATGCCAATTTTGGCCTATAAATACACTTAATTGGGTAATTATATTTATTGCCATTATTATGGAAGGCTAATGGGTCACACATAAAAAGATGATTTATTGGATTAAAACCAAGGTATAATTAAGTATGACTTAATTAAATAAAAGGTATAATGAAGATGGCTTAATTGAATTAGTTAAATTAAGTATAATTAAGGACTTAAATTAGATTTGTGATATCTAATTAGATATGTCTTAGTATGGTAATAAAGATAAAAATGTCTTATCAAGATAATTTCTATTTGTAGACATTTTTATAAGGATATTATTAAATAAAGCCAAATAATTATATTTGAAAAATTAAATAATTATTTGATAATTATGTAATTACTTGTTTAATATAATTTACATAGTGTAAGAATTATTTTACTAGGGTTAAAAAATTTAATTATGAATTAACTCATCTAACATGTAAATTATATTACATAATTAATTAAATAATTATCAAATAGCTCTCTAGTATGTAAATTTAATGGTTGGGCTAAAAGCCATAATTATCAAGTTAAGAAAGTTTAGTTATGAACTACTCTAAGTTGGGATTGCTAATGGGCTTGGCACATGGAATAACTATTTTTGGTGTACTATTGGGCTAAAATAGTAATAAGTTAATACTAAGGCCTAATATTGGACAAGTTTTAAAAGATTTTTAATTAGGCTTCAAGAAATGCTTCAAAGTTAGGCCAACTTCTGGGCATGCTAGTTACAGGCTCTTTAAATACATTATTAAGGTTCTTTGGCTGATAAGAGAGGTAGGAACCTTAGGCACCAACCTTAGACTTTTTTGTAGGGTTTTGCATAATATACACTTCTCTAAGCTCTCTTTCCATTTTTAAGGTTTTTCTATGTGTTCTTGAATTGTTCTTGACAAAATGAAAATAGAAAAAAATAGTTTTCAAGCATTGAGAGATTCTTTTTTTAGAAAAGTTGTGAAACTGGCCAAATCCCATAATCTCTACTTCCTTTAGCCCTTTTTATGTTATTTCTTTTTTTATGTTGATTGGTATTTCAAGTGATCTCAAAGTGTTTTTGATCACTATGAAGGTAAAAAAAATCAGTTTTCTATCTTAATGGAATCAACCAAATCCAAGAATTATGATTTTTGGATCTGTTTATTGACATTTGCATAAAATAGCTACTTCCTATATATTAATTTCTCCTTCTTTTTAGCGCAATAGGTAAGGGAATCATTCCCAGATGACATTAGATCTGTACCTATTGGTTGTAGATTTTATGGTGGAGGTTTGAAAAGCTTTTTGGCTAGCACAAAGAACCACTGAACCTCATGAAGTCTCTAATAGGCATCTCTATAGATCACCATTAGAGGTGGAACACTAGGACTGCTTTTGGCCTCAAGAAGAGATCATAGCAATCACCTATAGTGCATTTGTGGGATTGACACATTTAAAGTCATGAGTCTCTAAGTAAGTATGATTTCTCTCTAATTTATGTTTTAAATTGTAGTCCAATCACATGTACATCTCTTCCTAAAATCCTGAAAAGATCCAAGTGTTTTTTTGTTTAATTTCACTGTATTTGTTTAATTCTAATTAAATTTTATGCCTATGGCAAATGCATGAGCCTAAGATTTCCTTCAAATGGTATCTGAGCCTAAGGTTTGTTGATTACATGTGGTCTAGCATGTTGGTTTTTGGTGATAATTGTCACAACGTCCCTTTTGTGTGACGTGTTATGACTTAAAAAAGCAAAAGAAAAGGTAAAGGGAAAAGGCTCACCTTTGGGTCATCCTTTGATTAGGATTTGGATTAAACATGATAGGATGAAAGTCAAGGGGAGGATAATCGGACAAATCACTCATCTAACCAGTTTTGGATGGCCATTATGAAATGACCATGACTTAGAAGCACCACAGTCATTTTGGGCTAGGTATGATTGGATTCCTATTAAAACCAATGATTCTGAGTTACGAAACTCGAAACATTAATTTTACAAATTGTATATACCAGAGTTCATTTTAAAAGGGTCCAGTAGTTGGTTTCGTGTGGGGAAGGATTAGCACCCCCATGATGCCTAAAATTGGTATCATCTAGCCATAAATATTGAAGTCTTGATTTTCCTCAATTATTTCATGTAGTCATTATTTATGGGTAATCCCCTTTTTTTCAATGCAAATTTTTAAATATTAAATCTGGGTTTTCATGATAAAAGTTTAATTACTCTATACAATCCAAGAGGGAGAGAAACATTTAAGATTTGGTAGAATGAGATATAGATTGAGTTAGAAAAGGATATGTTGAGCACTGGAGGAATACTGACGCAGAACATTGTCTTGGTTTTAATGAAATTTGATTTTTTTGAAAACATGAATACAAATCTTCATTAAGGAGATAAACATGATAGTAAGTAGAGACACCTAATTTCGTCCGGGACTCGTTTCCAATAGTCTTGAATATCCGGGATCAAGAACTTAATGGCCATCCTCATTGAGACTGATATTTTTCAGATGAACAAGACTTTTTCAAGACCTTTTTAGTCATAATTTAAAAAATTGTAAGCTCACATGACAAAAAAGTCATATTTTGATATCTAATCTTAAATATATATGGCGAATATTTAAGAGAAAAAATCATTTTTTATATTTTCTTATCAAAATTTTGAAAATTTGTTTCTGCAAAAGATATCGCGGTTAAATTTCTCATTTTTAAGAATTTTTAGAGAATTTTTCATTAAACTTGGAAGTTGACCATCGTATAATTATACCGATACCTATATAGTATTTATGCCAATACACACTCCAAAAAATCATAAATATTCAAGGAAAAATATGTATTGGCATTTTCTACTGTAAAGTGTCAAACTGTAAATTTTGTAAATTAATTTTGAATTTTGTAGTTTTACGAGTATCATGCTCGTGAATTTTACTTTTGGTTCTTGTTGATCTATTTTTAAAATTTTACAAGTTCATTTTCTTCACTTTAGAAATTAATATTAAATAATATGTGATCTTGAATTTGTTTTACTTCAGTGTCAATGAAATTTCATAATTTTTCTCGGTATTGAAATACGAGTTTTTCTTTACTCATAAAATTTTTGGTGGAATCCTCTCGAGTTTCAAATATCAAAATTCATAAGATATTATTTGATCCACCTTAATTCAGTTTTCAAAAATTCATTCATTTTCATGAGTTTTGAATTTTTTTTTCTTAAAATCACTTTGTTTTTGAAATACAGAGTTTTCTACTCCGTAAATATTTTCAAGGTGATTTTTCTTTGTTTATGATTTTAAAAATTCATCAAATATTATTATTTGATTCACGTTAATTCAGTTTTAAAAAATTCACTCATTTCCATGACTTTTGATTTTTTTCCTTGAAATTCCCTAATTTCTGAAAAATCGAGTTTTCTATTCCATAAATGTATTCAGGGGGAATTTTCTTCGTTTTAAAATTTTTAAAATTCATCTAATATTTTTATTTAACTCCCATTAAAACAGTTTTAAAAAATTTAATTTATTTCATGGGTTTTGAATTTTTTTCATATATGTCAATTTTCCTATACTAAGGCATTTCTCGTAACATTTTACTAGTTTATAACTTCCAATCAGGATCTTTTGCACCATTTTATTTCTGAAATTTTGTTTATGATCAATTAGCATTAATTCCAATTTTATTTTGATTTTTTGAAATTTTATTTTATTTACTTTTTCCAACTAGTTAAATGTTAACTAGCTTGTTTTCTCATCCAATTACTTTCTAACCAAGTTGGTTACATCCCAATTACCCATTATATAAGCTGATCAACTTCATCATGAGCTTGATAATAGAGTGACTTGTAAGAAAAGATAACAAAAGCAAGGGCTTATGGCACAATATTTATTATTTCCAACCTAACAAGCCATTTTCACATAAAAAAAAAGACAAAAAAAGGAAGAGATTAAGGGCCATTCAGCCACTCCAATTTGGGGCAGCAATATTGCCACCCCTTCCTTTATAAATAGAGGATTTTTCTTCATTGAGGGCCTTTTGGCTAGAGAAAAAAAAAAGAAGAAAGAAAAAAAAAAGAGAGCTTGAAAGAAAAAAAACACAATTAGTTTTTCAAGTTTTTCCTTAAGGTATCACACTTGTCTTTTCTCTTCTTCATTTTGACTCATTTTCATCCTCATTCATAAGCCAAAATCATGTTAAGGCTCATGGATTCTCATCCATGTTGAAAGGCTAAACATGGTGGTTTTAATTTTTTTTTTTTGTCAAATCTTGTATATATATATAGATAATATTATTCTTGTTATTATGATTATGATTTTGTTGTTTTTATGTTCATGTTTCTTTCATGTTATTGTGATGTCGATAAGTTGATTAGAATAATATTATGTTTAGTTTACAATTTTACTTTGATTTAAGTTTATTGATAATTATTTATGCTTAGTTCCATGATTTTTATGTCAAAGCATGTATGTATTTCATGTTTCTCACCTTGGCCAAATCTGATTGGAATTGTTCATGATCATTTTGTGCTTATTTTTATCTTGATTTCATGATTTTTAAATTATTTTGTAATATTAGTAAACATAAGGACTAAATTGTAAAATTTATAAAAGTTTATTTTGACATTTTTGGCTTGGTTGAGAGCTTTGTAAGCCATGATATTTCTGATTTGGGTATTCGTTAACATTTTTTAGGTATTTCTAATACTTTAGGGGTCATTTTTTAAATATTAAAAAGTTTAGGGACTAGATTGCAAAGTATGGAAATTATTTTCTATGGCTAAAAATGCTTGGCTGAACCTTTTTGCATATTGTTACCATGACATTTGTGTCGATTCTTTGTTGGTTTGATGATTTTTAATGTTCTTTTATGGTACTCTACCATATAGGCGTCAAAATGTAATTTTACAAAGTTTAGGGTTTACTTTGTAGATTGTAAAAAAATTTTGGGCAAGGTATTTGGCCAAATCTTTGTTGATATATTGGCTGCATTTTCATGCATAATTCCATATGATTTTTAAAATTTTTAGGTTATTTTGTTATGTAGGGATGAAAATGAAACTTTAGAAAAGTGTAGGGACTAAATAGCAAACTTTCATATTTAAGGGGCAAAATGTACATTTCATCAGTTTTAACGATTTCATATAGAAATTTTCAAAACTTTTCATATTTGTTCGATCCTCCGAAGGATACGAAATGTAATTTTCAAAAATTTAGGGGCTTGATTGCAAATTTTGCATTGCAAGTCAAACTTAAATTTTTAGCTTTTCCATTTAGACTAAATTCATCTACTTTTCATCATTTTAGTGTCCATTAGGGTACCGAGATACTTTCACGTCGAAGGTATAACCTAGGGATATTTTGGTAATTTTTTTAAAATCGAGTCCTAGATAGTAACCGGGATGCTTTTATGCCAAAGGTACATATTTAGGATATGTTCATCTAGTTCCCATCATTTCAGTGTCCATTAGGGGTACCAAGATACTTTCATGTTAAAAGTATACCCTGGAGGCATTTTCGTAATTTTCCTCATCGGGATGTTTTTATGCCAATGGTGAATATTTAGGATTCATTTAGCCTTCCAAGGTCATTTTAGTGTCCATTAAGGGTATCAAGGTACTTTCATGTCGAAGGTATACCCTAAAGGCATTTTTGTAATTTTTTTCACCAAGATGTTTTTATGCCAAAGGTGAATGCTTAGGATTCGTTTAGCCTTCCAAGGTCATTTTAGTGTCCACTAGAGGTACATGATACTTTCGTGTCGAAGGTATACCTAGGGGCATTTTCATAATTTTTCTCATTGGATGCTTTTATGCCAAAGGTGAATGTTTAGGATTCATTTAGCCTTCCAAGTTATTTTAGTGTCCATTAGGGGCACCGGAGTACTTTCATGTCGAAGGTATACTCTAGGGGCATTTTCATCATTTTCCTCGCCGGGATGTTTTTATGCCAAAGGTGAATGTTTAGGATTCATTTAGCCTTCCAAGGTCATTTCAGTGTCCATTAGGGGTACTGGGAGACTTTCATGTTGAAGGTATACCCTAAGGGCATTTTTGTAATTTTTTTCACCGAAATGCTTTTCTGCCAAAGGTGAATATTTAGGATTCATTTGTCCTTCCAAGGTCATTTTAGTGTCCATTAGAGGTATCGGGACACTTTCATGTCGAAGGTAGACCCTAGAGGCATTTTCATAATTTTCCTCACCGAGATGCTTTTAAGCCAAAGGTGAATGTTTAGGATTCATTTAGCCTTTTAAGGTCATTTTAGTGTCCGTTACGGGTACCGTGTTATTTTCATGTCGAAGGTATACTCTAAGGGCATTTTCGTAAATTTTTTCATCGGGGTGCTTTTATGCTAAAGGTGAATGTTTAGGATTCATTTAGCCCTTTAAGGTCATTTTAGTGTCCATTAGAGGTACTGGGATACTTTCATGTCAAGGTATTTCCATCGAGATATTTTTATGCCAAAGGTGAATGTTTAGGATTCATTTAGCCTTTTAAAGTCATTTAGATGTCCATTAAGGGTATCAAAATACTTTCACATCAAAGGTATTATCTAGAGGTGTTTTGGTAATTTTGTTAAAATGAAGTCCTATGTGATTACAAGGATATTTTTGTGTCTAATGAACACATTAGGAATAAGTGCTTTTATGCTAAAGGTGAATGTTTAGGATTCATTTAGCCCTCTAAGGTCATTTTAGTGTCCATTAGAGGTACCGGGATACTTTCATGTCAAGGTATTTCCACCGAGATATTTTTATGCCAAAGGTGAATGTTTAGGATTCATTTAGCCTTTTAAGGTCATTTAGATGTCCATTAAGGGTATCAAAATACTTTCACATCAAAGGTATACTCTAGAGGCGTTTTGGTAATTTTGTTAAAATGAAGTCCTATGTGATTACAAGGATATTTTTGTGTCTAATGAACACATTGGGAATAAGTGCGTCATTTTCGATTGTTATTGTGTTTTAGGAAGTTTTATAATATTTTCAATAAAATATAAATTTTTTTTAGGAAATTAAGGCAATATCTCCGAGTTAAAAAATACATAGAATTTCTCCTAAAATATGAGAGTGGTTTTACAGATTATTTTAATATCGAGATATCTTTTTCAAAATAGAAGTCAGGATTTTGTAAATTTTAAAAAAATAATAATCAAAACTTTCGCATTCCTCTGGCCCTCGACCGAGATGCAAAAGATATTTTTAGTTTTAAAACTTTTTGTGTTCATTTGGTTTTCCATTGGGATACAAAAGAGAATGATAAAAAGCTTCTGAGTTCCATTGGTCTTCCGATGGAGTACGAAAGAGATTTTGACTTCCAAAATTTTGAAAACTCGATCTTCCTAATATGGATTAATAAATCTATCTTTAAAACAATTATTATTTTGGGAATCTATAATGAAATGCCATATGTTGAAACCGAATAAAAATTAAAATTAAAGTTAACACGTAATTAATAAGATACTGATTTTTAAGCATCATGAGGGGTCGATCCTTACTTATAATTGTAACCAACTCCTGGACCCTTTTATATGATCTGGTATGATCGTGGGCCTTGGAGTTTGTATTCTGAAATACAAACTCCGGAAGGTGACCAATCTCATCTAACCTAAAAAAATTGGTGGAGACTCCAAATAAATAGTCATTTCATAATGACTATTTAAGGTTAAGTCGAGTACGAATTCATCTCAACCACCCAATCACCAAAAATAAGAAGATGTCAATAATGATATGACCTATAAAAATAAGAGAATATAAAATAATAATAAATTTAATAAATATAGGATCGAAGGCCATTTAAGTCGAGCTTGGTTAGGATTCATATCCGGGCCATGTTGCGATAGTAAGACATAAAGAAATGTAATAAAAGTTTGAGACATGTTGGATTTGGTGGCTATCTTAGGCATAAAAAGGTTGATAAGAAAAAGTATGGGGAGCTCGAAAAGAGAAAACTTAGATTTTTAATGAAGTTTCAAAAAGTAGGGTTAAAGTATTCCATCGAAAGAAAGGTTGATGGATCCTCTTGGAAAAAGAAGGTTGGAGTATCCTTTCAAAGAAAATAGGGTTGAAATATCCCCTAAAAAAAAAGAAAAATTATAGTGGTTTTTGAAAATTGAATTTTTGATATTTTTGAAGAAACAAGATTTTAGAATGGAAAATCAATTTTTAAATAGGAAAGGGAAATTAATTTTGAAAAATATTTTTGGGTTTTGATTCGAGCTTAAGGGACCTAAGCCATGACTCATGACACCATGGGAGAAACCATTAAATATATTTCAAATCATCTGAATGATTAGAAAAGATGGTTCACGAAAACCCAAGTGAATTTTCACAATTCCAGCAACGGCAGAGGACAACATCGCACTGTCCATTTTCCTAAATATATTTTGATTTTGTTCAATGGTTCCTAATAGTAAACAAGGTACTATTAGAAAGTTAACTTGATAAGGATTAATGTAAAAATATACCAAAAATCCTAGAAAATCACTTTCTAGGTGGAATTAATATTTGAAATTGAGTCTAAGTTAGTGACAGCAAATGCAAAAGAAAAGGGCTATAGACTTTGAAAAATTGTCATAGACTCAATCGTGATCATTAAATCACAAACGATACCTTTTTGAAAAAGGAATTTTATGATCTTTTTATGAAAATATTCAATAAATCTAGAAAAGTCATCCAATATGTCAGAACTACCTAAATAAATATGAATAGCTGATTCCATGGGTTTTAAACAACAAAGTTGTTCTAGACAACAAAGGTTTGAAAATTCATAACTTCCACATCCAAAATATCTAGGGTCAAATGAGGTATCGTTTCAAAGGTAATTCAAAGTACTTTTAAGAAAAATGCTATAAAATTCTAGAAAAATCATTTGGATTCCAAAAATAATTTTTCAAATCAGGATCAGTGTACTACTAGTACATAAACTAGGGTTTTCTTCGAGCTTAAGGCTTTTACGGCACTTGTCAAGGTGTTAGACATTAGAGTGTCCAACCAGTGAGGTCCATGGTAGTGAAGTGATGGACCAATCCAACTCCCATAGGCCACTGAGCCATTCGCTATCTAAGCCAATAGTCATGATAGGCTTAAAATAAGGCTTAAACTAAATACTTGAAAACATTTTTGATTTTGGATTATAAACATGATTTATTTGGCCTAATGAAGCTATGATTCCAAATATTTATGCTTGATATATCCCTAAGATTGGAGAACCAATATATTGAAAACATTAAATTTATGCTAATCTCCATTCATTAAGGTTAGTATAGACTTAACTTAGGTTTTCTTTGAAAACAAATTTTTACAAGCATTATAAAAGCATTTCAGTCATGATAGGCTCAAAATAAGGCTTAAACTAAATACTTGAAAGCATTTTTTATTTTGGATTATAAACATGATTTATTTGGCATAATAAGGCCATGATTCCAAATATTTATGCTTGATATATCCATAAGATTGGAGAACCAATACATTGAAAATATTAAATTCATGCTAATCTCTATTAACCGAGGTTAATATAGACTTAGGTTTTCTTTGAAACCATATTTTTACAAGCATCATAGAAGCATTTCAACAAACATTTGATGAACTAAACTAAATGAAGATATCTAACATGAACAATCACTCAAAATAGCAAACTATCACTCAAAATAGTAAACTATCTATGCACTTTAATAAAAAAATCATAGTAAAAATCATCCCAAAGTATGGTCAAGATCAAAATATGCTAGGCTAAGTATTTATACTTGAAATAAGCATGTTGAGATGAAAAAATGGAAAAAATGCATGAGCAGAGGCTGTTTTAAATCAACCAAAAATGTGGCATTCCTATTCATTAAAACACCATTAAAGCACCAAAAAAGTCATCAAAATCCTAAGGCTGCCACACATAAAGCCATAATAATGAATGGAAGCCTTAATACGATCATGGAAACATAAAAGATCACTAAAATGAAGATGATTAAGAAAAACAAAAAATGAAAGGAAGAAAGATAGAAATTATACCCTAATGGAAGCTTGAACTCCTAGCTTTATCCATCAACAACAATCTAGCAACTTCTAGTTCATTTTCTTTTTTTTTTTTTACTATGGATAAGTAAGAAAGGGATAAAAAAAAAGACCTTTTGGTTATGGTGACTATAGAAGATAGTTTTTATGGTAGAGATGAGGGAAATAAGAGTTTTAAAAGGGTTTTGGAAGGGTGGGAAGGGAGAAATAAGAATAGAGTTTTTAGGAAAGTTTGAGGGGTTTGTTTAGTAGCTGATGTAAATTGTCCTCCTCTTAGCTACGTAAGAAAATTGGATTATATAGTGTTGGATTTTAGCTATTAAAATGACCTAGAAAAATAGGGCATCTAGGACTTTTAGCATCTACAATATGATAACTCATTATACCATGCAAAAACTTTTAGCATTTGATTGCTTAGTCTTAATTCTTATAGGTAAAGAAAATCATGCATTAGGTAATCAAATGAGTAATCACAACTTTGTCCTTCATTAAATAAGATTTTCTCATAGAATGCCCTCATATTAAGTTTAATAGACCTTTCCAAAATATATTAATCCAATGTTTAAAGCACACAAATGAAATCCACTTGATTTATGAAGATATGTCTAATTTTGGGTGATTTTGGAGGCCAATGTTGTAACCAAAATTGAATTTTTTTTGTTACAGTGAATAAATGTGAAAATTGTATGAAACAGGCAGATTTTGTCTGTGGTATCGATACAAAGAGTTTGTATCGATACCATAGGCCTCTAGGAATCGATACCATGAGTTCTATATCGATACTTCCTATAATTTTGGTTCCTAGTATCGATACAATCATACAATACCAAGCTCAATATTTTTCCAAGTATTAATACTACATGCCTTATATCGATATGACTCGACAGAAGATTACTTTTTTTCTTTGAAACAATCCTGTATACCAAGGCCTTTGGTATCGATACCACTACGTAAGTGTTGATACTAAGCTTGTTGGTAGTAATACAAATGACAAATTTTGGCCTCTGAATGACATGGAGCCCTGTTTCGATACTCTTTACTTTTTTCACCGTATATAAAAATGTGGACTTTTTATACCTTTGACTCTTTGAACTCTTTACTTTAGCCAAGAATGGTGCGAAATTAACCCATTCTTCTTGAAATGACCTTGATGTTGCCTTGGATAATGACTTATGATACCTCAAATGTTGGCCCTAACAAAATGCAGTGTCTGCAATAGTCAATCTAATTGATTTGTGTGTTGAATTGGTGTTTTTTGATTTTGGTAAAATTCTTGAAAATTTATTTTTTTAATATTTTTAAATCCAAAAATGTGTATTTTTTTAGCTTTAATCACGCTTTAAATTGCCTAAATAATTAATTAAAAATGCTTTAGTTAATTAAAATTAAAATCTAAACACATCTTAAGCTTTTTAGGTTGTTTTGGTGTTGTTTTGATCCATTTATTAATTTAAAAATTAAAAAAATGTTTCCTTTCAATTTTGAATTTTCTAGCTAGCAACTCAATGTTTAGTATCAATATTTTTTCGACCTTGAATGTGTCATAAAAAGTTCTTAATATTTTCTAGAAAAATTAGGTTAAAATTAGAGTTAAAAAATGTTTCAATTTCAAGGTATATCGGGTGCACTATGTCCATGTGATGGATGTAGCATGTTGTCTTTCTTGTGTGAACTTGGTGCAGCATCAATGGTAGCAAGATGTCACTAGAAATTTGCTGTATTTTCAAAGGTTTAGCTGGAGGAAGTCAATAGTGTTTTAGTAGAATTTGGATAGCAAAGATAGCTATGCATGGAGCAGACTCCTAGTTGGACTAGGACTCTTTGAGAGGTTATGTTTCATTCAAACTCTTACTTATTATCAAATGTCTATTATCCAATTGTATCACTTTTCTTAAATTGTTTAAGATATGAATTGGATAATATTATAAGCATGGAATTAAAATTCAATTAAGTTATTTAACGAAAAATATATTTAATTTAAATGATTAATCTTACTAGGAGTAGGATTTGTCCTAATGTGATTAGAATAAATGCTAATCATGTAGGAAAATTGTTTTTTTATTTAAATTAAATATGGATCAAACTTTGAAAAAGTTGGAAAACAAGTTTCTTAAGTGGTTTAGGAAATATTACATGTTAAATAGTTTGTTTAAGACAAAGTTCTCTAAAAGTTAGATAATGTCTTAATTAAAACATATAATCTAAAAGTTAGATGATGTCCAATTTGATGTCTTAAAATCTTGTTTTGGGAAAACAAGATTCCAAAAATGAATGGTTTGTCCAATTAAGATAAAGTTATCTAAAATTTAGATAATGTCTTAATTAGGACAAAGAACCCAAAAGTTAGGTAGCAAGTAACTTAAGACAAGTTTCTTAAAAGTTAAGAATTTAATTAAAAATGTTTTAATTAAAAAACTCAAATTACTAAATAATTAGAGAAATCATTTCAAATTATTTGATGAGGTTTATGCAAATGACACATAAGATTGCCAAGTGATATTGGCTATGCCTATTTTGTTTCATGTTTATAATATGATTATGTTATCATGAGGATGATTATGGACTAGACCTTAGTATGACAATGTTATGGATGGTTGAATTTTTCTTTTGGTATTTATTTCTTAAATACGGTCTGCAAACCTTGCATTCTTTTTTAATTTTGGTTTGTAAATTCTCTTTTCACCTAACTCCCATCAAATATAACTCGAGATTTCTTACTATGATATGTAACAGTTACATAAGACTTGTAGATTTAGGATTATGATAAGATTAGAATTTATGTAATCCAAGATGTAAAGAAGATAACTCGAAGAAGAAAGAACCAAGGAGATCATCATTAAGACTTACAAAGACTTTTTGTGATATCCCTAGGAATTTGACCAACTAGTTTCCTAATGGCTCAATGGAACTAGATGAATCATCCTAGTAGATTTCATGTGTTAGATTTAATTTTGAATTTATATATGTGATATATGATCAAATAAATGCTAAGCATGTTAATCAAATAAAGCAATAAGACCAACGATAAATGATAAAAATCCCTTATAAAATATTAAGTCTAAGCCTAAGCATGATCAGACACTTTCCATTATTTATAACAAGATACCCAAGTTTCAACCACGAGGATTTGTTGAGTTGGAAGGTGCCTTCCACTCAAGTTGCTTGAGTTATGAATGATAGGTCTTACTAACTAATGTCGTGTTGTCTGGATGCATCCAACATGACTACATGGCATTAGAGGCAATGGTTAGGTGAAATGCATATGATGTATTTAGGCAAAGAGTTGCCAGCTAACTAATCTAGGATCCAATTAGTTTTTTCATGGTTTGTTAAAGCTGACTTAAGGTCATGGAAAGATGAAAGGGGTGCCTAGCTCATTAAGAAGATTCAAATGTTGAATTTCTCATATGATGGTTGAGGGCTACAATCTTGAGAAAATAACAACAATAACTAAAACTGTAAAACCTTATTTAATGATTGAAATTGCAAATTATTAACTACAATATATTTTGGTTCATGATTGATATAAACGCGACATGACTAATAATCTATAACTGAGTTAACATATGTGACGCTAATAAGCTTAATGGGCCAGGCTCTATTGATTGGCCCACATTGAATGGCAAATCCATAAGTAGCCCACTAGGTCAAGAGTAGTCTATCAAGTTCATATTGATGACTTTGATCAAGCCACATTGTGATGATGGTTAGTATGACGCTTGAGCTCTGAAAGAAGCAAAAGCTATTTAAGCTCATGAAATCATTTGAAACCTTAAAGAATTGTTCTATAAGGAAATCATAATGAGAGATTTGACATCCCTAAGGAATTGTTCTTAAGCAAAATGTCAGAAGATTGCCTAATTAGGCCTCATATGATAGGATGTGTTTCAAAACTTGAGCACTTTAGATAGATCATGGATCATGATCCATGCATTGTTTGTAAACTTTCTTTGGAAGAAGGACAAAAGGGATGATAAGGGAATATACCAAAATAATGGATAGCTAAATAATAGAGTAAAGATTGCAAGGAAATTTTGATATGATCAAAATTAAGAAACTTACAGAAGTTTCAATATTAGATATAAATAGAAATTAACTTACTTCTCTTCGTAAATGATACCCAAAAGTTGGTACTCAAATATGTATGACATATTGTTAGGCCCAAATGAATGAAGTAGTAAAGATGGACCATAGGTAATGGCAACCTTGTTGATGTTGATTAAAGCTTGCCTTCTTGATTAATGTTTCTAAAACATAATGTCGATTTATTCATAAACATAAGATGTTTATTTTTTGGCATTTACAAGCCAATTAAGAATTATCGCTAGTGTGGGCACCTCATTTTGGCCAGTTTTTGGCAAGATGATAAAATTAGAACATAAAAATAAAAACTGAGGGATGACTGTCAGGTGCTATGTAAAATGTAAAATGAGGCATTAAATGCTATTTTTTTCATGGTGTCACCAAAATTATTCAGATAAGCCCATAAATCAATTTCCCATTGTTTGTGACCAAGTTGAGGAAAATCGAGGAGTCGTAGGTGCGTGCAAGTTTTATTGGTGCACAAGTATTGATACGAGGCTTTACAATGCCAAAAACTTGAATTTTCACATGTAGTATCAATAAAAGAGGGTTTGGTATTGATACCTAAGATATGGTATCGACACCTAACATGTTTGTATCGATACAGATCTTGGCAATAGCTAAAGTTGTGACTTTTGGCAAAATGTACCTATATATAAGCATGAATATCGATACAAATCCATGGAGTATCGATACAGGCCTCTAAGTCTCAAGATTGGAAACATTTTTTGCTCTTAGTATCGATACATAACTCATTATATTGATACTCATGGGTAAAAATTGCCTTGTATATAGATACACAATGTTCTGTATCGATACACAAAGACATATTTGCCTAGTTCGAGCCATTTTTAGCCACTGCACCACTAATTCAAAATCTGATTCAAACACATTTCTTGCACCAAAAATCATCAAAATTCATACCAAGCTTCATCCTTAGGCTTCTGATTGGATTTAAACAAAATTTTGAGGTCTAAATAGCAATGACAAAGGACATTTCATGACATTAGGCAATTTGTCAAAGGGTAAGGCTAAACTTACCCAATGCCCAACTGTATAAAGTAGCCTAGATCTATTATTTTTGCATAGCAAACCAATCGGTTTGTATGGTAACTGAGCATTGTACCTGACCTTTGCATGAAGTACATGCACCAAAACCCTAAAATGCCCTTACTTTTTTATCTTTCATCTTCATAGCCATATGGTTATATAAGCCAACCTTGGACTCAGTTAAGGGAACCAAAAAAAAAGAAAAAAAGCGATTTTGAGTAGAGAAACCCCCACTTTTGATCATTCCTTCAATATTCCCCAACCACCAAAAAAAACTAAAAACTCTTCTTCATTTTTGGATGCCTTCAAAACCATCATAAAAAGTCTTTCCAAAAACCTTTATTTCACTAACGTTCCCCCTTAGAACTCCCCTTTGTCCATACCTAACTAAAAAGCCCCTTTTTTTCATCATATATTTGCTGTTCAACCCAAACAAGGGTGAAGTTCAAAGCTGCTGCTTAGAGAAAAGGTTGAAGCTTGAAACGTTTGGTATATTTTTTCCACTTGACTCTGCATATTCTCTAATTTTTTAACATTTTCATAATTTAGTGACCTCTTTATGTTACCATGATCCTTCTAAGGTTCTCATGTATTATTGCCTTTTTGTTTGTGGTAGTCTTAGAGTGTTGATGTTCTCTTGATGCCTTGATGTTGCATGGTTGGCCAAATATCTTGTCTTTCATTTTGTCATCAAAACAACCCCTTATTTAAGCATTCTCTATCATGTTTAATCTATTTTAACATGCTTAACACATGCTTAAATGTTCACCTTAATATGTTTTATGTATATCCTTTCATTTTCTTATGTTTTAAGGAGTCTTATGACATAAAAATTCTATCTTGACAATTTTAGCTTGCATTCCTTTGTTTAAATATGTTCAAACACCTCATTTGTCATCTTTTCACATTTTTGTCACCTATTTCCATGTTCATATGTCACCTGTGTGTGTTGGCATGTTTAGTCCTTGTTCATCTTAGTGCATGATATTTTTGTTCATGTCATTCCTGTCAAGATGCATGCTTGTTTGCTAAAAATCTAATTTTTGAAAGAAATCCCTAAGTTAAGTTCATGATACCTCCAATGGATGAAGAATATCATGGATTTAATGTTATGATAAAATTGGTCTTCCAATCTTGGGGACAAATTAAACATTTCAGGTCTAGATTCATAAAAGTAAAATGCAGTTTTCCTGTGTTAAAGTATTAAGCCTTGATCTTGAGTCTAATACATTTTTTAGGGACATGGTCAATGGGTTGTTTAGTTGTCCCAAACTACTCTGAGATTTTGGAATGAACTTGTGATGCCCGTGTTATTCTTTCCCCTGTGTTGTGGACATTTAAACATCCATAATTCAAGTTTGACCCTCAAGAAACCCAAAAAATAAAATAATCCCCTATTTTACCCTGACAGCGTTATAGTCTGAATGTGAAAAATTATTTTTGAACCACAATTGATTTTCCTATATTTTATTTAATTTTTTTGATCAAAGATTATCGAAATACCTTTCCAAATGTATCTCATTTGCCCTTGGAATAGTCCGAATGAGGGGGTTATAATTTTTCAAACCTTTGCTGTCTGGAACCCTTGATACCAGCATGCAATATTCTGTTTGAGCCATTTTAACCCATCACATGTTTTTTTTGTAACTTTTAAATATTTTTCTTAAAAAGTTCACAAAATTTCCTTTCCGAAAAGGTATTATTCACAATCTAATGATTCTGGATAAGCTTGGAACAATTTTTCAAAATCTATCATGCCCTTTTACTTCTACATACTGCTAGTGTTGAGATAGTCCTAACTTTAAAAATTAATTTCGCCTAGAAGTACTTTCCTAGGATTTTTGAAATATTTTTACATCAAACCTTATCAAATTACCTTTCCAACGGTTCTTCATTTACCCCTTCAAGCCTTTAATGGACCAGAAATAAATTTGGGAAGAGAGATAACACGATGTTGTCCCCTATTTTTCACCCAATTTCTGAATGTCCTTTATAGAGGCATTCGAATGTCTTGAAATGCATCTGATTGGTTCCTTTCCAACACAAGCCCTTTAGACTCGGATCAATGCTTAGTACAAAAATATATTTTAAACAAACCTATGGTTTTTTATTTTCAAGATCTTTTTTCATAGAAAAAAAACCTTTCCTTTAAAACATAATAAATTTTTGTCTTTGGGATACTCCAACCCCATTGCATACTAAGAAACTTGAATTTTCTCTGTAAAATTTATTCAAGGTTTCTAATTATTTTAATTCATAAAAAATTTTCATCTTTGTGGATACCCCGACCCCATTACTTTGAGGGGATACTCCAACCCATTTTTCATTAAAAATTCAAATTTTCTCTTTGTTCATAAATATTTTCCTAATTATATCTTCAGGAATACTCCAATCCTATCTCTCCCAGGGGTTACTCCAACCCTACTTTTACCTCAAAAAATCCAAAATTTTCTCTCTTCTGGATGCCTCAGACTATTTTGATTAAAATCATCTTTGTCCTTTAAGCTACCACTAAATCTAGACCTAACTATAATCAAAGACAATTATGAGATATATTCCAATCTCCCCTCCTTTTTATGCTCTTTTGTTTATGATTGTTTGTTTATGATATTATTATGTTCTTTGTTGTCTTACTAACACATTTCCTTTTTGTAGTGATTATCGTGCATTCATATTTAAAATTTGTTTTCCTATAAAATTTACAAGGCAATGTTCCAGTTGGTATCTCTCCCATGCCTAATATGAGACATCCAAACTTTTGGAATCCAATCCGAACATTATTATTGTAAAAATCCCTATGTTCCTCACACCTTTGAGGCATATAGGTGATCTAATTTTTCTTTAAAAAACTCGAATCTACAACTTTGCAAAACTTTAAGCATCAAAGGGAATTATTTTTAAATAATGACAAAAATGGAACCGATTAAGCCTAGATCGAAGCGAGACATAGTTAGTAGGTACTAATTTTGGGCACCGTGGGGGTGCTAATCCTTCTCCATACGTAACCAACTCCCAAACCCAACCAACAAATTTATGGACTTTGTAGACCTTGAAATCAATGTTTCGAGTTTCATAACTCGAAATAGTGTTTTCAACAAGCATCTGATCCTGTCTAGCTTGAAATGATTGGTGGTGACTCCAAGTCTATGGCCACTTCATAGTGGCCGTCCGAGACTAGTTGGATGAGTGACTTACCCGACGATCTCTGTCCCATTTATATTATTAAGCCTAATCCAAATCACTATCATGGGATAATTCAAAGGCTCAACCACAACTAAACATCATTTATTTTTAAGTCGAGTGCATTATGCCCTTTGGATCGTCTGAAGTTTTAAAGGTAGGCCTGTGGCGACAGCTTGGTGACTCCACTGGGGACTAAATCTAGAGAGTTAGGCCTATAACTGGCTATTGCTCACGCGGTTCTTGGTTTTTCGATCTCCATAATTATTTAGATATAATTCTCTTTTATTTTTGCCTACTAATCTTCATTGTTTATGTTTTTGTCCTGTGATCATTAGGTGTTATTTGTTCCCGAATAAATGTTGATTTGAATAAATATGGTAATATGGGAATAAAATAAAAAGGTTCGATTATTTGTCCGAGACACACCATGCACTTGCATTTGCAATAGATTCCCACCAAACACCATGGTACGGTTAGTATCCTAATTATTAGGAGGAAGTAAGCCATCTGCCTTTGTGAGTAACTCTCATGAGTACCCTTTCATATTTGCATAGTGAAATACATTCACCAGATCGATCCCGTTTTACCAAACCCGCGATGGGCCTAGAATCGGGGTTCCTCGACTGTCCTTACTAGACGGAGGAACAATTCGGATACTAAACTTAAACCCATGTAGTGAACCTTACGAGCTAAAGCATGTCAAATCATACTGGATACTACTAGAATAACGCGAAGAGTAGGAACACTCGAGGAAACATTTCGTACCTTTACTCCTATATACCATGGTTATGCGGGCGATGGTGGGTGAACATTATCCCTCGCATTTGTCATTTTTATTATCATGATCATTCCTTTAGGATATGCCATTACGTTCGGCGTTAAATCCTCTTTAAAAGTGGGTAAAGATAAGTGAATGCCATTACCTACAGTGCCATCTTGAAATAGTTATATCTAACCGATATAAGCCATCATGCTGCTCAAACGATG
>JBBYHK010000018.1:8583934-8698761 GCA_038382065.1 Adansonia grandidieri | reverse complement strand
ATGTCATCGTTTAAATGGTTAGTCTTAGTCCTTATAAGGTATCATGTTACTTCATGAAAAGACAATTTTAATGTGGACATGTTGTATGATGCCCATTTAATACTTAACATGATCATCATGTCTGCCTCTAGGCATCATACTGCTTATTCTTAAGGCAAATTTTGTGATACACTTTTGTTGCTATTCCTTCATTTTTTTTATCTTTTGCCTATTATTTTGTATTGGTTACTAACTCATTCTCTTTTTGCTTTTCTTTTTCATTATGCATCATTTTATGATAATCACCATCACCATAAGACAATTGGTTAATGGTTCAGTGTTCATCAAGGGCTGTTTATCATGGAGCAATATTCCACTTTGGAGCTAAAGCCTTTTGAGGAAGTCCAAGCATGGTCAGAATACTGATAGCATGAAGATGGAGACGTCCTTAAACCAAGGCATGTCTTAATAGTACATGAGAGTATCAAGATAGGGTACCATCAAAATGATTAGCAAGATCTGAGGATTATATAGACCAATTAAGACAACACCAAAAATTATTCACTAAGAGACATAGAGTTCATTTGGATTGGCTTGTTGCGAGTAGCATTTTAGTTTTGGAATCTAGCATATTGGTGTTTCACTTTCAATCATGAAGATTTAGTCTCGACAGTTGATGAATACATTGCATTACTTAACATTGAGAGAGCAAAAGTCGATAGAATATACTGCAAGGTGTTAAACCCTCCAACATTCAAGAAAAGATTAGCTCAAATCCTTAGGGCAATGGAAACTTGGATTGAGAGCCACATCAAGATGAACAGGAATAGTGAATGCATCTCATGGTCTAGTTTGAAAGAGGCAATGGCGAGTACCATTGACATCCAAAAAATCCAAGATATCTACGTTTTGTTAACATATGGTCTAGTCATATTCCCAAGACATTAGGCTATGTTGAAGCTATGGTAGTAGATGTCTTTTCTCGTTTATGCTACAACATCAATCTTGCATCGGTCATCATCGCTGAAATTATTCGAGCTATTAATTTTTGCAAGAAAATAGGTACGGGCCACTTCATTGGATGTACATCACTCTTTCACGTTTGGCTTATTAGTCAGTTTTATCCTGAAGAAAGAAGATGTCATATTACTTTTTACCCAACTTTAGCCCTATCGCCAAGGTACTTAAGAAGGAATGGCCTCAAGACAAATCTGAAGAGCAATGGGTCCAAAAATTTTGGAACCTCATGAGGGAAGAGGTAACATGGAAGACCTTTTGGTTTTCCCTATAAATGGTCATATATTGATGCAAAAATTACAGTTGTGTGCTACTCATAGGATTATAGGGAAGCACTAGCTATGCACTTCTTTTAGTCATTCGATAATTCTTGTGCCGTCAATTCATCCCTTTCATTCAAGACCTAGAGTTATAAGATTTCGATTATGGTGAGCTCGCTTACAATTCAAAAGTCCAACTAGCCTTTCATGCATGGACACAAACCTGTTACATGGAGAGATATTGGAGAGGGAGTAATATGACCCTAGAATATGATGAATGGAGGATTCGTCACATTAATGACGTTGTGTCCTTATTTCGTATTGGGACATCGCAAGTACCAGTTGACGAATTTCCTCCTGAGATTAAATTACTCAAGTGATAGTTCAAACAAGAAAAAGTGACCTTTGCTATAGAGATTACTCGATTAAAAGAGGAAAATAGTCAATTGAAAATGAATCTCTACCTTTGGGATGGCGAGGTGAATAGGGCTATCAAAGAGAAAAACCACTTTATTGAGGATCTCAAGAGTTTGAAGAAAGACTATGTGACCCTTAACAAATCAAGCAAGTCTCAAAGACTTGGAAAGTCATCAATTAACTGTAAGATAAAAATTACTACTCTTGAGAAAGAACTATATTAATGGAGAGAAGCTACTAGGGTTAATAGGGAAAAGCTTGTTAGAACCTGTGCTCTTGCATTAACTTACTAAAGGAAGAATGAACAGATAGAAGCTTGAGTCTGGGATTTGAGAGTAAACCAGGTTAAAAATGGAGCTTTGACACTTAGAATTTAAGATTTAGAGTATTCTCTTCGAGCTCGCTAAGACCAAGTCAATGCAATGGTGAAAGCTTCTGAACAGTGGGAGCAAAAATGGCTTTAAGTGGTTGATCATGCATGCTAAAACTATTAAGACCATCATCGTTGTCTCACAGAGCAAATTCAGGTAGGTCAGTTAGAGGCCGAGAACATAATGGATGTAGCTCGATCCCTGCCACATGATATCTTGCCCACTAGAGCCCATGAGTAAGACTTGTTGTATTTCTTGGACCATGTAATCAAGCAATGTAACCATGTCAGGCATTTTTGAATGTAATCATATGTAATCAGGATATTTTGTTGCTTTAATGAAAGACTCTATTGGTGAACTGCCCCTTAATCTAATTGTCCTTTTGCATTTGCATAACTAACTTAATTCTTTCATTGTTTTATTCATTCATTTATCTTCTTGATCACATATTCACTCCCATTGCATCAAACATATGCATGAATGTATCACAAAGGCTTAATCTAGTAATAATTTAAAGTGAATGTGTTCTAAAACATGAAACCTATAGTTTGCCATATGTACAACACTCGTAATCATTTAAAAATGATGGAAAATGATCACCAAGCCCACATTGAAAGACTCGAACTCATGTGTAGAGAGTCTCAAGATTAATCACCCTATAAGAATGAGGAACTCCAAGCTCAGATTGCTGAGCTAACCAAGCTGCTGTCCAATGCATTATAGGAAAAAAGGTAAGCAAGCACAGTTGAGGCGAGAAAAGAATTGATCAATCCTAAATGCAATTTGATTGTGGTACTAAAACCACCAATGCTTAGAAAGGGGCATTACATGGGTAGCATCCTCTGGCAGTAAACATCTAACCAAATTAGCCATTCATTTACATCAATCTTATAACAACATCCCATTTGATTCAAAGATTTCAAGGTACGAGCTCTTGATTGGCAAGGCCTATAGTCTCGAACCTCAATAAATAAATGGAGCAAGAGGAAGCAAAGAAACCCTTAAAAAATGATGAAGACTTGACAAGTATCAGTCATTAGACAAGAGCCTTCAAGTTATTAAAGTAAGTAACAAATTTGAAATTATAGATGCAAAATCATTAGGGCTAGTTTCGAGTCTTGTTATCTCACCCAAGTTTAAAGTGCTTGATTTTGAAAAATACAATATGACTACTGACCCCACTACCCATCTTTGTATGTATTATCATAAAATGGTAGGGTATGAAGAGAATGAGAAACTACTGATCCATTGCTTCCAGGATAGTCTAACTGGGGTAGGTCTCCGATGGTATATAGGGCTTGATCATGTAAAAATTTAAACATAGGCAGATTTGGCATGCATATTCCTTGAACATAAGCATGTCTAATTAGGCTCCAGATCGCCTCTCTGTCATGAACATGTAGAAGAAATCTTATGAGAGCTTTAGGCATTATGCTTAGAGATGAAAAAAGGAGGCAGCATAAGTTTATCCCTCTTTAACTAAAATAAATGATGGTCATGTTTATTGGCACCGTACGAGCTCCTTACTATGAAAAGTTGGTAGGAAACACCACGAAAAATTTTGTCGATATGGTGAAATGATTGAGAATACCATCCAAAGTGGTAGGATATCCATTAAGGAATCATTAAAGAACAGTCAAGAAGATAGTAAGGGTAAGGAGAAGGAGGTGAATGTTGTTGGTGAAAATTGTGCCAGGTTTAATTAAAGTCTGCATCCAGCATAGCATATGTACCTCACGAACATGTTGATTAAGGGTCTTAATCCTTACTCCCTTGCAGCATAATTAGTTCATACCATCAGGTTTGCTCCAGTAATGAGCTTTGCACCATATCCTACTCAAAATGTGACCTAGAGTGCATAACCTCGCAACATGAATAACGTGAGAGCTCTAAACAATCAACAAGCACCCCGAGAAAGGGAGCATTTTGAACCACTTCCTTACTCCTATAAAGAGATTTACTCTCGTTTATTGGTAGGTAAACTAGTGGCCCTAGTATTCACAAACCCAAGATTACCACTGTACCCCAGATAGTATGATGAGAATGCTTATTGTGAATACCACACTAGAGAGCAAGGCTATTCCATTGAGAATTGCACTTCATTTAAAAGAAAGGTGCAAGGTCTACTAGAAAAAGGAGTGATCAAGGTCGAACAAGGGCTTGGACCCAATATTAGGGCCAATGCACTCCTTAATCATGCTGAGCCAAGAGTGAATGCAATAATCGATAGAAAAGGTTGTTTGGTCAAATAAAACATTGAAGAAGTCAAAACCCTGATAAGCAAGGTTTGGCAAGCTTTTGTGAAAGCTTTAATAGTAACAAATGATAAAAATCAAAGAAGGAATGCCACTGGGAACATCTTGCTACCACTATAGTCAAGGACACAGTTTACAACATTGCCTATCATTCTTAGAAATGGTTCAAAAGATGATGGACCGATCTGAGATTGAGTTCTAGAGGAGTGGGATGAACAAGTTGATCCATCTATTAATGCCACAGATAAGGAAAGGCTTATTGATGACTGGATCTCATGTTATCTTTCTCTTATGGGCATAAAAAAGAGAGCTAATGAAAGCTTTAGGTAGTATTCTTCAAGATGGATGGATGAGGCTACCCAAATTCATCCCTTATTGACAAAAAAAAAGATGATTTTTAGATTCATTGGCACATTGCAAGCCCTTTATTACGAAAAGGTAATGAAAAGCTTCCTGGATGTAGTCATACTTTATGGGATGATAAATGAAGCCATGAAAAATGAATCAAGTAGAAAAAATATCTACAAAGACAAAGAGAAATGAAAACTGAAGGCTAGTTAGCAATCAAAATCTAGCATTAAAGCTAGTTTGTCTCAAACGTGTGCTAAGTTAGACCTAAACATAGAAAAAGTTAGAATGCCAATGAATTTAATTTGGCAAATCTTGGTGCAAGCTAAGCTACTTAATGCAGCTGAGAAGATAGAGGAAAGAATTGTTAACTTCTATGATTTTTGTATTATTTATGACCATACTCTTCAAACATGTAAAAAGTTTTGCACTATGGTTCAAAGGATGGTGAATGAGGGTAGCATCGAATTCTTTGATGAAAAATAAACCCCATATATTAAGTTTACAAATGTAACACCATCTGTCAACACTGTAGAAGAAGAAAAGGGCAATTCTCTTTATAAGGTTGGAAAGCCATTGATCTTGTATGATAATCGACCGAAAGTCAAAGCCATCCTTGTTCTGCCCACACCAAGGATGATCATTTAACTTCCACTTTCTTTCTCTTATAAGGACGATAAGGTAGTTTCTTGGAACTATGAAAAAAAAACCTTAATCATCAGGGAATCTAGTCAGCATGTAGTAAGCGTGGACTTTTTAGGAGTAAGTCACCTAACTTGGAGTGGCAGATGTTATGCCCCAACAACATCAAGAAGTGAAACTCAGGAAGAGAATACTAGTCTTGTTCCTCAAGCACTGAAATCTGCAGTCAAAAACTCAGATTCGGTAGTCTTCAAGGAGCCAGTGAATGAGAAAGAAGCTACAAAATTCTTCAAGTTCATCAAACACAGTGAATACACCACTATCAATTAGTTAAACAAGCAACTTGCCAAGATATCTGTGTTGTCACTACTATTGAATTTCAAAGCTCACAAGAATGCTCTTCTCAAAGTTTTGAATGAGGTCATGTCCCTCCCAATATTTTTATAGGTCAGTTGGACCCCTTAATAAGCAACATCACTGTCGATAATTACATATCTTTTAGCAATGATGAAATCTCTCATGGAGGAAGAGGAAACTATAAAGCCCTTCATATCACCACATATTGTAAAGGCACCATGTTTCCCAAGGTGCTCATTGGCAATGGATCAGTTTTAAATGTAATGCCCATATCATGTTTGAATAAGCTCTTTATTGACACATCTCATATCCAGAATAGTCATACAATTGTGCAAGCATTCGATGAAACTTGTAGGAACCTTATGGGGAACATCACCATTCCATTCTAGATCTATTTATGTACTTATGAAGTTGACATCCATGTGATGGACATTGCTTCATTGTATAACTAGCTATTGGAAAGGCCTTTGATTCATTCTGCTAGGGCAGTACCATTATCTTTGCACCAAAATTGAAATTCATCATCGAAAATAAAGTTGTCAATATCGAAGGAGAAGAAAATATCATTGCTACTACCTCAATTGATGCTCCATATCTCAAACCTGATGAAGGTATCCCAGAATCCTGTTTCAAATTCTTTGAGTTTGTCAATACTACTTATATCAAGGAAGGATTGCCAATAGTTATGCCTTGCTTATCAGAGAGTACTTATATGGTTCTAAAGTTGACTGTTGCCAAAGGTGCCCAGGCTGGAAAGGGATTAGAAAACACCTCTAAGGGATTGCTGAAGTGTTAAAAGTTGTCAACCTGATTGACAAAAGAGGGCTAGGATTCAAGCCCGATATGCAGCAAAAAAGAAAACAAGCTCAAAAAAAGCATGAAAAGAGGATGGCCTGTTTGTCAGGACGAGACATGGAGGATGAGCCAATAATATTCCCACTATTTTGAGAATGTTTTCATTGAGGGGGACATGTAAATACTGGCTAGCTAACGTTGTGCTCATATTAAACAAGGCTTTTGAGAATTTCTTCATTAATATGATTGATAAGCTAGAGATGTCAACCGTAAATCCAAAGACTAGTTTATGCCCTCTAGGATTTGTTTCAGGTGTTTGGACTGAGATTGAGATTCCTATATTGTTTAAGTCTGTTTCAAAGTAATGCTATGAATTAAACCTACATGCTTTCACCTAAAAGCATTGTAGGATCCTTTGCATGAGCATCTTTTATTAAGTGTTATCAATGAAAATGAATAAGCATTGTGCATTTCATTCTTTGTTGTTCAAAGTTCTTATCAACCTCAAACCTTTTTTTACATATTTTTCCACCTATATTGTTCTTTTCAATATTTTTAGGTACCTCGATAAAGATGACATGAATCTTTATATTGAAACTTCATAAATCGATTTCAAGCATCCAATCTATGCTGGTGAGGTCAAATCTGAAGAGCATCCTAAAGAGAATCCTATACCTCTAGACTTGCTGAGACTAGTTGAACAGGAAGAAATATATATATTACCTCATGAAGAACCCACCAAAACCTTAAACCTTAGAATAAAAGAAGATATGAAAGAAGTCAAGATCAAAACTTCTATAAAACCATCAACTTGAGCTGAACTAATAGGTCTCCTCTAAGAATATTGGGATGTGTTTGCCTAGTCTTATCAAGACTTGCCTTGATTAGATACCAACATTATGGTCCATAAACTTCCTCTCAAACTTGAGTGTAAGCCCATACAATAAAAGCTTAGAGAATGGCACCTGAAATGCTTCCAAAGATTAAAGAAGAAGTGAAAAAGCAATTTAAAGCAGGCTTTCTCAAGGTAGCCAAATATCCTGAATGGGTAGCCAATATAGTCCTAGTTCCTAAAAAGGATGGTCAAGTGCAGATATGTACAGATTATAGGGATCTAAATTGAGCCAGTCCAAAAGATAATTTCTCTTTACCTCACGTTGACACCCTAGTAGAGAACATTGCCAAAAACACACTGTTTTCCTTCATGGATGGGTTTTTAAGCTATAACCAAATCAAAATAGTAGATGAAAACATGGAAAGGACCACTTTAACAACTATGTGAGGCATTTTCTACTACAAAGTTATGCTCTTTGGGCTTAAGAACATTGGGGCAACTTACCAAAGGGCAATGGTAACATTGTTCTATGATCTCATGCATAAGGAAATCGAGGTCTCTGTGGATGACATGATTGCCAAGTTGCCAAAAGAGAGTGAACATGTGGATAGTTTGTGAAAACTCTTTAAAAGGCTTCACAAATACCAGTTCAAGCTAAATCCTACCCAATGCACATTTGGTACCATATCTGGTAAACTATTAGGTTTCATTATAAGTGAGAAAGGAATAAAGGTTGATCCTGACAAGGTTAAAGCCATTCAGAATCTACCACCACTTCGAACTCAAAAGAAAGTAAGGAGTTTCTTGGGAAGACTAAACCACATAGCTTGATTCATATCTTAATTGACTGATAAATACGATCAGATCTTTCGACTACTCCAAAAACAAAATCTGGGAGAATGGAATCAAGAATGAGAAGAAGCTTTGGATAGGGTCAAACATTACCTTTCAAAGCCTTTAATACTTATGTTACCAGTGCCCGACCAGCCACTAATCCTGTATTTATCAATTCTAGACAAGTCAATTGACTGCATTAGGACAACATGACAAATTAGGAAAGAAGGAATAGGGTATCTATTACTTGAGCAAGAAGTTTATAGAATATGAAAATAATTATTCCTTCATAGAAAAGCTATGTTATGCTTTAGCTTGGATAGCCCGAAGGTTAAGGCAATACATGCTTTACCACACTATATGGCTAATTGCCAAGCTTAATCCCATCAAGTATTTGTGTGAAGCCCTCGCCTTGTCTAGGAGGTTAGCTAGATGGCAAGTTATGCTTTCTGCTATCGTGTATGTGAACTAAAAAGCCATCAAAGGTAGTGTAATAGTAGACCTTTTGGCAAGTCAAGCCATAGATGACTATTAGCCTTTAGACTTCAAGTTTCCTAATAAAGACTTGATGTGCATATCTGAGGTAGAGAACACTATCAAGTGTGGGTCACCATGGAAAATGTACTTTGATGGAGCTTCAAATGCACTAGGGCATGGAATTGGGGTAATTCTCATCTCTTTTGAAGGAAACCATCACCCATTCACAGCCAAATTGAACTTTGACTGCACCAACAACATAGCCAAATATGAGGCTTGCATCATAGGACTCCAAGCAGCCATTGAAAGAGGTATTCGAACACTACAAGTGTCTAGAGATTCAGCCCTCATCATTTACGAACTGAAGGGAGAATGACAAACGCGTAATGCTAAACTAATCCATAATAAGAATTTAATATTGAGCTTAAGAAAGTGTTTGATGATATCACTTTCAACATCTACCCCAAGAAGAAAACCAAATTGTTATTGCTTTGGCCACTTTATCGTCATGTTCAAAGTCAATCGAGAATCAGACGTTGCTTCTATTCAAATAAGCATCTATACAACCCTAGCACATTGTAAGAATGTTGAAGAAGAGAAGGATGGTTTGCCATACATCTTTCAATACATCAAGGATCAAAGGTACCCAAAAGGCACCACCGAACCTGATAAGAGAACCATCAAATGGTTAGCTACAAACTTCATTTTGGATGGTGGGATTTTGTACAAGGAAGGCTAGGATCAGGTGCTACTCTGATGCACGGATGCCTTCAAAGCTAAAATAATACTTGAAGAAGTTCACAAGGGAATTTGTGGTACACATGCTAATATACACTGAATGGCCAAACAAGTCACGTGATCAGGCTACTATTGGTTGACTCTCGAAAAGGATTGCATTAATTATGCTCTAAAGTGTCATAAATGCCAAATCTATGCTAACAAAATCCATGTCTCACTGATACCTCACATGTTATGATAGCTTCATGGCCTTTTTCTATATGGGGCATGGACATGATTGGACCAATTACCTGTAAGGCTTCTAATGGGCATAGATTTATTTTGGTGCAATCTATTATTTCACCAAGTAGGTAAATGTCACCAGATCTATCATGTGTAAATTTGTAAAATGGGACATCATTTGTATATATGGTTTTCCCGAATAGATCATCACGGATAATGCGCATAATCTGAAAAACAAAATGATGCAAGCAGTTTGCTCTCAGTTCAAGATTTAGTATTGAAACTCCATCCTATATCATCTAAAAATAAATAGGGCAATTCAAGTAGCCAACAAGAATATCAAGAAGATAGTTGAAAAGATGGCCAAAACATACAAAGATTGGCAAGAAAAGTTACCTTTTGTATTACATGCCTATTGCACAACAGTACGAACTTCCATGGTTACTACCCCATTGTCTTTGGTCTACAGCATGGAGACTGTCTTACCAATCAAGGTTAAAATCCCTTCACTTTGAGTCCTGATGGAATTCCAACTTGAAGAAGTTGAATGGGTTAAAAGTCGATATGAGGAACTCAATCTCATTGAAAAGAAAAGAATTAAAGCCATTTGTTATGGGTAGTTGTATCAAAAGTGCATAATGAGGGCCCATGACAAAAATATCTATCTTCACTAGTTTCGAGAAGGTGACTTGGTACTCAAAGAAATTCTCTTGATCCATAAAGATGCTCACGAGAAATGGACCCTAAATTAGGAAAAGCCATGCATGGTGAAATGTTTATTCTTTAAAGGAGCCCTAATCTTAACTGAGATGGATAGTAGTGACCTACCTAACCCTGTGAACTCCAATTCTATTAAGAAATACTTTGCCTGAAAGGACTTTAGGATGAAAATCTGAAATGGCATTCTATTAGTCCCTTTCCTACCATTCTCTAAAAAAACAAAAAAAAATCAAAAAGAAAATAGGACCAGTTTAAGTTGAAAACTCGAAAGGGCGGCTTAAGCAACCAAACCCCTTCACTCAAACCAAGTCAAGCCTAAACCATCATTAGCCTAAAACCAATTTTCCTCACTCTGTTCAAGACACTAAGTCATAACCTAACCCATCTGTTCTATGCTCACCAAACCCTGCCAAATCTCATCTACATTTGCACTCAAAAAATGGAAACTACCTAACTTTAAGGCCCCTATCCCACCATGGAGTAATTTAAGAAATCTTCTTATGAGTTGACTAGCACCAAAAGGATTAATTACTCTAAAGAAATCTCTAAAAGCACTTAGTAGAGAATTCATGTCATTAGCATTAGAGCTAATCAACTAGGAAGATTTTTCTTATCTTTTTTATTTTTCAAAATTGTTCACAATCTTATAAGTTTATCATAATTTGTACCCTCTTTATTTGAATGAAAATACAATTACTTGATTTCTCATAAAATCTTTTTGTAGCCTTTCATTCCATGTTGCATAATGTTTATTATTTAATTGATAATGCTTGATAAACAAACAAAACTGGTAATAGAATTTTCTAGCATTACTTGGAAAGATAGAATTTTCCAGAAGCCTTGTTTCATGTCTAAAAACTAAGAATGAACTCTTGAAGCCACAACTGGTCTCACACTAGGACCCTCACATCTTGAAAATATGCTCAAAACCTCTTTTAAGCAAGTAATTATGGACCTCTCGTACCTTTGAAGAAGGGATAACATTCAAGGCCTTTGGAAATCTAGAGCAAGATTGACAAACCCTAGGCAAAAGGCCACCTTATCAAAGCCAAAAAAGGCCAAAACCAACCACTGGATTTGGCTTTTAAAGTCATTACCTTTGCATCATTTAGATAGGCACTTGCATCCTCATGCATTATGCAGTGTTTAACATCCTACGATACCAGCTCCTATATACTTGTAAAAAACCTAAGGTATAATTTTTTGATTTCAAAAAACCTCAAAAGGCCTCAAGTAAGTGCCTTTGACCTTATGTACTCATTGAAAATTACCTAAGAAAGGTATATAAACTTATTTCTTTCTAGTCTTCAAAGAACATGATGCATTTCCTGACATACCACTAAGCCCACACAAGCTGGTGGCATCTACTTACCCAGTCCTCAAAAAGTAGGATGTTTATCAAAGCACACGCAAGCTGGTGGCACCTACCTACCCCAATCTTCAAAGAGTAGGATGCTTGTCAAAGCCCACACAAGTTGGTGGCACCTACCTACCTTAGTCCTTAAAAAGCAAGACACTTATCAAAGCCCACACAAGCTGTTGGCACCTAACTACCTTAGTCCTTAAAGGATGCTTATCTAAGTCCACATAAGCTACTGGCAGTTATCTATCTTAGTCCAAAAAGAGCTGGACGTCTTTCTTTATTTTCCTTAAAGCCCACACAAACTGGTGGCACTCGTCTACCGTAGTCCATAAAGAGCTAGACATATTTTCTTACCTACCTCAAAGCCCACACAAGCTGATGGCACTTGTTTAAGATTAAACTTGAAAAATAACCTAATATAAGGTCAAACCCTACAAAACTCATCAACATCTTCTTTTTTGTAAGTTATTCAACCTATCTTGATGTGATACTAAATAGCACTCTACTTTCTTGTAGGCAGACAAATCCATCATCCTATCAGAATAAAATGGTGTCTATTTATCTTTGCCATGCTCCTAATACAAAGCAATGGCCAAAGAGGGGCAGCTGTAAACACCACATTTTGTTTGGGCCAGTTTTTGGCATTCTAAGACTTAGGTGAAAGACGATAAAATCAAAACAAAATAAAAACTAAGGGATGACTACTGAGTGCTGTGTTGTCAGGCACTATTAAGTGGCACGACACTGGCAAAAAATTTTTTTTGGGAAGGTCTGAAATGCTTATAAGTCATATTGAAGAAAAATATAAAATGAGGCATCAAAGGCTATTTTTTTCATGGAGCCATCAGGCTTTATCTTTGAGCTTATGATTAGATTTAAACAAAATTTTGAGGTCTAAATAGCCAATGATAAAGGACATTTCATGATATTAGGCAATTTGTCAAAGGGTAAGGCTGAACTTACCCAATGCTCAGCTGTATATAGTAGCCTAAATCCATTATTTTTGCTGAGCAAACCAATAGGTTTGCATGGTAGCTGAGCACTATGCCTGACCTCTGCATAGCCATATGGTTATATAAGCCAACCTTGGACTCAACTGAGGGAACCAAAAAGAAGAATAAAAAAAGATTCTCCATAGAAAAACTCCCACTTTTGATCATTCCTTCAACATCCCCAACCACCAAAAAAATTATAAAAACTCTTCTTTATTTTCGGATCCCTTCAAAACCATCACCAAAAGTCTTTCAAAAAACTTTATTTCACTCATATTCCTTCTCAAAACTCCCTTTTATCCATACCTAACTAAAAAGCCCCACTATTAATCACTCTTTTGCTGTTCAACCTAAAAAAGTTCAGAGAAAACGCTGAAGCTTATAATTTTTGGTATATTTTCTCCAGTTAACTCTGCATATTCCCTGATTTTTCAACATTTTCATCATCTTAGTGACCTCTTTATGTTACCATGACCCTTATACGGTTCTCATGCATTATTGCTGCCTTATTTGTGGTAGTCTTAGAGTGTTGATGTTTTCTTATTGCCTTGATGTTGCATGGTAGGCCAAATATTTTATCTTTCATTCTTTCATCAAAATAGCCCCTTATTTATGAATTTTTTGTCATGTTTCATCTATTTCACATGCTTAACATATGCTTAAATGTTCACCTTAACATGTCTTATATAAATCCATGCATTTTCTTGCGTTTTAAGGAATATATGACATAAAAATGTTGTCTTGACAACTTCAGCTTACATTCCTTTGTTTAAATATGTTCATACACCTTATTTGTCATCTTCTCACATTTTTGTCACCTATTTCCATATTAATATGTCACCTGTGTGTGTTGGAACGTTTAGTCCTTGTTCATCTTAATGCATGATATGTTTTATTCATGTCATTCCTATTAAGATGCATGCTTGCTAAAAATTTCATTTTTGAAACAAATCCACAAGTTAAGTTCATGTTACCTCCAATGGATGAAAATGGTAAAGATTTAATGCTTTCATAAAATTGGTGTTCCAATCTTGGTGACAAATCAAACAATTCAAGTCTAGATCTATGGAAGTAAAATGCAGTTTTCTTGTGTTAAAGTATTAAGCCTTGATCTTGAGTTTTAATACCTTTTTTAGGGACACAGTCAATGGGTTGTTTCATCATCCTAAACTACTCTTAGATTGTGGAATGAAATTGATGCCTGTGTTATTCTTTCCCAAGTGTTGTTGATGTTTGAACATCCATAATTCGAGTTTGACCCCCAAGAAACCTAAAAAATCGAATACTTACTTGTTTTTACCTTAGTAGCACTGTAGTCTGAATATGAAAAATTATTTTTGAACCACAAATGATTTTCCTTTTTTTTTATATATTTTTTGTCAAAAGTTATTGAAATACCTTTCCAAAGGTGTCTTGTTTGCCTTTGAATCACTCCAGCTGATGGAGTTATAATTTTTCAAACCTTTGCTATCCAGAACCCTTAAAACCGATGTGCAATATTCTGTTCGAGCCATGTTAACCTATCACATGATTTTTGTGAAATTTTTAAATATTTTCTTAAAAAGTTCATAAAATTTTCTATATGAAAAAGTATTATTCAGAATCAAACAATTCTGGATAAGCTTGGAATGATTTTTCAAAATCCATTATGCCTTTTTACTTGTACATGCAGCTAGTGTCAAGACAGTCCTAACTTTAAAAATTAATTTTGCATAGAAAGTAGTTTCCTAGGATTTTTGAAATATTTTTACATTAAGCCTTATCAAGTTACCTTTCCAATGGTCCTTCATTTACCCTTTCAAGCCTTCGATGAACCTGAAATAAATTTGAGAATGGAGATGACATGATGTCGTCCCCTGTTTTTCACCTAATTTTTGAATCTCCTTTATAGAGACATTCGAATGTCTTGAAATACATTCAATTGGTTCCTCTGCAACAAAACCCCTTTAGACTCGGATCAAGGTTTAGGATGAAAATATATTTTAAACAAACCTATGGTTTTCTATTTTCAAAATCCTTTTTCAGAAAGAAAAGAACCTTTCTTTTAAAACATAATAAATTTTTGTCTTTGGGGATACTCTAACCCTGTTGCTTAGTAAGAAACTTGAATTTTCTCTCTCAAATTTATTCTAGGTTTCTAATTTTTTGAATCATAAAAAATTTTCGTCTTTATGGATACCTAAACCTCATTACTCTGAGGGGATACTCCAACCTTGTTTTTCATTAAAAATCCAAATTTTCTCTTTCTTCTTAAATATTTTCCTAACTATATCTTTGGGGATACTCTAACCCTACCTCTCCAAAGGGATACTCTAACCCTGGTTTTACCTCAAAAATCCAAATTTTCTCCCTTCTAGATGCCTCAGACTGTTTTGATTAAAATCATCATTATCTTCCAAACAACCACTAAATCTAGACCTTTCTCTAAAATGTCATGCTGGTTATTCTTCAATAATCGAAGACAATTATAAGATATATTCCAATCTCCCCTCCTTTTTACACTCTTTTGTTTGTGGTTATTTGTTTACGGTATTATTATATTCTTTGTCATCTTACTAACACGTTTCCTTTTTGTAGTGATTATTGTGCATTCATGTTTGAAATTTGTTTTCCCATAAAATTTACAAGGCAACTCATTGGTATCTCTCCAGTGCCTAATACGAAACATCCAAATTTTTGAAATCCAATCCGGATATTATTTTCGTAAAAATCCTCATGTTCCTCACACTTTTAAGGTGCATAGGTGATCTAATTTTCTTTAAAAAACCTTGATCTACAAGTTTACAAAACTTCATGCATCAAAGCAAATTATTTGTAAATGATGACAAAATGGAACCGATTAAGCCCAGACCAAAGCGAGACATAGTTAGTAAGTACTGATTTTAGACATCGTGGGGGTACTAATCCTTCCTCAAGCGTAACCAACTCCTGAACCCAACCAACGAATGTATGGACTTTGTAGACCTTGAAATCGATGTTTCAAATTTTGTAACTCGGAATAGTGTTTTCAATAGGCATCCGATCTTACCTATTATAAAATGATTGATGGTGACTCTAAGTTTATGGCCACTTCGTGGTGGCCATCCCAGACTAGCTGGATGAGTGATTTGCCTAACAGTCTCTCTCCCCTTCATATTATTAGGCCTAATCCAAATCTCGATCATGGGATAATTCAAAAGCTCGACCACAACTAACCATGATTTATTTTTAAGTCGAGCTATGCACTTTGGATCATCTGAAGTTTTAAAGGTGGGCAAGTGGCAACAGCTAGCATTTGATGTTGTGCTTAGATTCATTCCTTTTTAAATAAATCATTAGACATAAAATTTGTTCTATGTTCTGGTATCATTATTCTTGAACATACAAATTGCACCAGTATTGAGAATACTAAATGGACTATAACTCATAGGATTCAAAAATAGTTTTCGACTCTAATTGCTTTGAAATCTACACATGTAGGATCTATGGGATGCATTTATAATTCTTTAAAAGTTAATGATCATAATTTGACTTAGTGATAAATAGCGATGATATTAAAAATGCAATTATTTAGAAAGTTTTCCAAACTAGAGAGAATTACATGTTGATACCCCTAAAGGTCATAAACAAACTCTTTTATTTAGGCTCACAAAAAGAGTTACATTTAGGTCATTAGCTTACAAGCTACTAAAAGATTCCTAATAGTTTTTAAAGTAACTATAAGCCATATGATTAGAATCTAGGTCTTATTATGATATGAATAGTTAATGACTTTGATGATGAGATATTATGAATGTAACCAGAACATATTCTAATATTAGTACTAAAGCTTTGTCCAAGTTGAGATAGCAATTGCTAATCAAAATAGTTTAGCATTGGATGCGTTAGTGATTAGCTTAGTGCAAGTGAGAGATATTAGTATATGCCTTAAAGCCAATCAGATTAAATGGGTATATATTAGTTAACTATGCAAACCAATCACTTTAGTTAGTGATTTAAGGTTTTCCTTCATGTTAGTAGTGTGATTAACACTTATGCAAAAACTAATTGATGAAATTTATTAAACATAATGGCTAAACAAAAGACCAGCTATGGGTGCTTATTTTAGAGAAATAACATTATTAAACATAGCCCATATGTGAACTTTATTTGGTCTAAGTCACTTAAGTGTCTAAGGAATATGTTCTCATGTGCCAATCATGTATATTAGTCTTTAGACTTGTGATACCAATTCATCTAGTATAAGGAGTGTCATACTTAGATTTGTCAAAAATGGATACACAATGGATAGACGCCAAAGAGAGGGTAAGTTAGGCATGACATGAATCATATGGGAGGGGGAATGAGTGATTCAAGGAGGATTCGCCACTCCAAGTGGTATTGGAGACATATCTCATATGGTCTTGGCTTTGGTTAACTTGATAAAGTCCATGGCCAACACATGATGAACTTAGGAGAAATTGTTTCTCTAAATTCATGAGGTTAACTGAAAGCTATGGGCACTAATATGGATTGATACATGAGTAGACACTGCACCATACTTATAGTCTTTGCAGGATATCTACGGAAAGAACCAAAGTACACTAAAAGGTTAGTTATTGAAAGATTTCTTAAAAGGTCAGATTGGCTCTTATTGTGTACTGGGTGGCCATGATGCCTTACTATAGGCAAAATCTTGGTCTATAAATATAAATACACTTAATTGTGTAATTATTTTTATTGCTATTATATGGAAGCGTAATGGGTCATGCGCAATAAGATGATCTATTGGATTACAATTAAGTTTTGTAATTAAATAAATGGTATAATGAGGACTTAATTGAATTAGTTCAATTAAGTATTATTAAAGACATAAAGTAAATTTATGAAATCTGTTTTGAGATGTCTTAGTATAGGAATAAAGATAAGAATTTCTTATCAAGAGAATGTCAATTTGTAGACATTTCTGTAAGGATATTATAAATAAAGCTAAATTATTGTGTTTGAAAAACTAAATAATTATTTGGTTATTATTTAATTAATTATTTAATATAATTTACATAAAGTAAAACTGTTTTAATTGGGTTAGAAAGTTTAATTATGAATTAAATTATCTAACATGTAAATTTTAAGGTTAAGCCAAAAGCCATAATTATCGAGTCAAGAGAGTTTAGTTGTGAATTACTCCAAGTGGGGCTTGCTGATGGGCTTGGGACATGGAATAGCTATCTTTGGTATGCTATTGAGTTAAAATATTAATAAGTTAATATTAAGGCCCAATTTTGAACAAACTAATTAAAATAATTGGGCTTCAAGAAATACTTCAATATAGGGCCACATTCTGTGTATGTTAGAAATAAACCTAGTTGACCCATTAGTCTAGCCTAACTTAGCCCAGGATGTATTTATACATTACTAGGGTTCTTTGGCTGATAAGAAAAGATAGTAGAAACCCTAAGCACCAACCCTAAACTTTCTGTAGGGTTTGGCACAACACTTATGCTTATCTAAGGTCTCTTTACCTTGTTATGGTTTTCCTATGTGTTCTTGAATTATTCTTGACACAATGAAAATAAAAAAATAGTTTTCTAGCATTGAAAGACTAGTTTTTCACAAAAGTTGTGAAATTAGCCAAATCTCAAAATCCTTATTTCTCTAAGCCTTTTTTATGTTGATTGGTATTCCAAGTGATTTAAAGTTATTTTGATCACTATAAAGGTACAAAATCATTTTTCTATCTTAATAGAGTTAACTGGAATCAAGAATTGTAATTTTTAGATTTGTTTATTAGCATTTGTGAAAATAGCTACTTCCCTGTGGAGCTTATTTTCTTTCTTTTCGGCATAATAGTTAAAGGAATCATTTGAGAAGTTTTTGGACTAACACTAGAGAGCCAGTGAACCTTATGAAAGCTCCAATAGACATCTGTGTGTATTATCATTAAAGGCAGAATACTTGGACTAGTTTTAGCCTTAAAAAAAGATCATAGGAATCAGCCCATGGTGCGTTCATGCTAGGATCAATATGCTTAGAGTTTTGAGTCTTTAAAAAAATATGATTTTTATCTAATCTACATTTTAAATTATAGTCTAATCACATTTGTGTCTCTTCCTAAGAAGTTCCAACTACTTTCTGTGTGGATCATAATAGGAGGCAGGGCAATTGAACTGCTCATGATTTCAGATTACTTCTTAGAAAACCTATTGATTCAGATTTGTATATCTTTTAAACCTATAAAACTCAAGATTATCAATATCTTCAAGTTAAGTAACCTTTAATCATATGGTTAATTAAACTTAGGTTTAATTCACTTATGTTTATGACATGTAAAACTTTACCTAGTAGACCTAGAGGGAAGTCTAGCTTTTATGTGTTTACTATTTTCGTAGCATATATTATGTTAACTATGAATTTTTAAGTGCTATTTTTGTACAAGGCTCGACTTTACTGGGAATACATATTCTTGCACCTGTACCAACACAATAGGCACTGTATCTATACAATATGACCTTGTATCAATACAATGCATGTCTGAGGCTTAAAACAGCCAAAACCCAATGATATATCGATACATTTTCGTGAATTTCATAAAAATGACATTTTCTTACCTCTAAAGGTTTCTAATTGACTAATTTGCTTTTAGGCATTTCAAATCTTCCTTTCCCCTCCTTGACATCATGTCACTAACATCTTTATTATTTTATGTTTTTGCTATTATTATCCTTTTTTAAATGTTTTGGCTTTCTAATTAAGTCCAATGATATCAGAAACAATGCATGTATTTCACCTAGGGTTTTAGGTCAAACTTCACTTGCTTGGAAGTGATTGGAGGAAATTTATATGTCTACAATTGAAAATATTATTTAGCCATCAAGAAGTTGTTGAAAGATTTGAGAAAGTTCAATAGGACAAGATCGAGAGTGATGAAAAGTATCACATTTAGGACGATCCATGTCTTTGGGGGCATTGCTCCGATCATGTTAAATTAAAAGTGTGTACCAAAAACTGTTTCTTTCTAGTTTAATCTTTAACATTCTTATGCATGTAGAGGGAATTTTTTGATTAAAAAATAGAACTAAAAATACTTGATTTTGGGTTTTATTGGCTTTCATTATTTAAAGACTCATACACCTTATAAAACTTATGATTGTTGTCAAAAATCAAGTAACTTCGATTCTAAGATCTCCTATTCCTATTATATAAATTTTTGTTACTTATAGGTGGCATTGATTTCATAGGACCTTTTCTTTTTTCTTTTAGTAAACTTTACATTATACTAGTTGTTGATTGTGCCTCAAAATGGGTGGAAGCAAAAAACTCTACTGCTGATGACTCCAAAGTTATTGTAGATTTTGTGAAGTGTAATAGCTTTACAAGGTTTGGAACTCCTAAGGCTATGATCAATAAAGGTACACAATTTGGTAATAAGTATATGGAAGCTCTTTTGAGGAAATACAATATCACACATAAGGTTTCCACTACATATCATCCATAAACTAGTGGGTAAACTAAAGTGTCAAGTCAAGAATTAAAGTTTATCCTCAAAAAATGATTAACCCAAATCAAAAAGATTGGAATTAATAGTTTAATGATGCACTTTGGGCTTACTAGATAATAAATAAGACTCCTATTAGTATGTCTTCTTATCGATTGGTTTATAGAAAACCATTCCATCTCTTGGTTGTGTTATAACATAAGTCATATTGGGTGGTAAAACAATTCAATATGGAATGGATGCAATGGGTATCCAAAGGAAACTTCTATTGCAGAACTTAAGAAATAAGAAATGACACCTATGAAAGTTTCAAGCTTTTCAAGGCTAAAGGTCTCCATGATAAAATGATTTTAAGAAAGAGCTTTGCTATTGGGAAGAAAGTGCTTCTATTGCACTCATTGAAGGATTTTATCCTAAGATCAAATGTCTACTGTTCATATTTAGAGAAATCGGTTTGCAACAAAAATTTTATTAAAACCCAAAAATTAGAGATAAGTAGCAAAACATACCAAAAAACATCAATCGGATCATCTCAAAAGCATCTTGATCGATCTCTATAAAATAAAAAGAAAAGAAATCTAGTTTCATACCTCAATCCAAAGATGTCCATCTCCTTAGATTAAAATAGACACTGTTTCAATCTTGTGCATTAAACCTCGTTGTTAGAAATGAAAGCTATCACATGTCCAGCCTTTAATGTTGGTCCACATAGATGACTTAAAAATCCTTCCTAAAGGAGAAACTCCTCTATGCCAAAATTTGTGCTAGTGGATTAGGTTTAAAAATCTTCACCGTGTAATCTCTTTATGTTCCAATATCAAGAAAATAAGTAAAGAAACAATTTCTTATCAAAGACTAAAAGAAAAACACATAAGGGAAATAATGTGGCATAAATTTTTTTAGGGAAGATGAAAAGGCGCCTTTAGTGTTTCTTATATATTAGGGATGGCACAAAGTAGGGTTTAAATACCTATAGTTTAATTTTTTCATAATTACATTTTGGCCCCTCAATTTTGAGCAACTCAAGTAACTATTACTTTTTAGGTATTTTAATCTTTCTCCTTTTAATTTCATAAAATCATGCTTATGGGTGTGACCCATTAGGCCTCTATCATATCGACAATAAATATAAATTTACTAAGTTAAGAATAATTTATATATACAGTCCAAGATTGGCATCTAGCAATGTATCATGGCCATCCAGTATGCATGATGAGTCAAATTGGTTTTAATAAGCCTTTAGTGTACAGTATCTCAGTGTAATTCAATCTTTGCATCATATATCCTAGAATAGGTAAAAGTTTGGTGTAGTGTCCACTTTCGACTTATTACATATCAATCTGAAACCCTTATGTGTTAACTCCATAATTGGATTGCCTTTGCCAAAGTCTTTAAGTTAGCATGTGCTAGGTACATACAAGATATGTCCCCTTAAATCATTTAGGGTGATCAATCCTCTCTAGACCACTTATTCACCTTCAATATGCTTCTAATCATACCTAAACCACTCTTATTTGGTATTCATCTATTGTAAACCCATTTGTGATGATCTCTAAGTATGATAATTCACATACAAGGTGACTCAGAGTCATAAGTCTAAATATCACTTACACTGCTAGCACGTGAAAGTATTTCCATAGACACTTGAGTGAAATCCCAAATGAAACTCTTATAACAAGTTATGTTCAATGAACTTGTTATCATAACAGGCACCCATATGATGTCCCTAAGTGTTTCTATGCTTTAACATATGAATTAGTTGCATGCATCCTATGCATGAAGGCTTACATACGCCAATCTTTATGTATTATGAGTGCCTCATCTTAATAATATGATGACAAGGGACATTTTTAGAAACATGAGTTTGATATGTGTTAATCTTATGGATAAAGAAGTACCTCATATTATATTAAATAGATACAATAAATGTTACATGAATTAACTAAGAGCTAGTATTTTACAAGCAAATCTAATTATCCTATAGGGCTTACATTAAATCTCCTATTAGCACTATAGCCAATCGTCTATATGTCTATGGTCCATAATCTCCATATGGAGATCATGTTTTTCCTGAGGTAGAACTTAATGAAACGATTAGGTACATTATCCTCAGTGGGTACTCATTCCATACTAGTATCACGTCTTTCTATTATGCCTCTAATGACATGATATCATCATAATACGTGTTTGGATTTTTGATAAAAGCTTGGTTCCTTAGTTTATGCTATGGCTCCATTGTTATCACAATAAAGTGGTACTGGATCAATAATTATTGGAACAATACCAACTTTAGCAATGAACTTTTTTATCCAAAACCCCTTTATAGCCTCAAACGTAAAGATGTATTCAGCTTTTGTTGTTGCATCTACAGTTATTGCTTACTGGGAGCTTTTTCAGTTAACTATAACTTTGTTAAAGGTAAATATATAACCGTTTTGCTACTTGTAGTCATCAAAGCAGATTGGAAGCTAGCATAAATGTAGCCCCGAACTTAAAGTTCAGCCCTTTCATAAATCAGTAAGATATCCTTAATTCTTCGTAAATACTTCAAGATATTCTTCGTAGCAATCTGGTGACCCTCACCAATATTGCTTTAGTATCTATTCACAATACTTAGAGCATATGATACATCTAGTCTATTACATAACATTGCATACATGATGAATCCAATTACCAAGGCATATGGAATCTCATCCATTCGTGCCTTTTCATCAAATGTCATATGACACATCTCTTTCAAGTAATGTATAGCATGAACCATAAGCAAGTTTCCTCTCTTGGAGTTTTCCATCTTAAACCTTTTAAGAATCTTGTCTATGCATAAGGATTGAGAGAAGCCAAGCATTCATTTTGATATATCTTTATAAACCTTAATTCCCAAAATGAATGCTACTTCTCCTAAATCCTTCATAGAGAATAGTTTGGTAGCTAGATCTTAGTGGTCTATAGAATAGGTATGTTGTTTCCCATAAGCAATATGTCATCAATATATAGCAATAAGAAAATGATTGCCAACCCATTTGTCTTTTTATAAACAAATGGATCATAAGGATTATTCTTGGAGCCAAACTTTTTAATTACCTTATCAAATCTGATATTCCAACACTACGATGCTTATTTCAATTAATAAATGGACCTCTTAGCTTGCATACCTGATTCAAATTTGACTTAGATATAAAACCTTCAAGCTTTGTCATATATACATCCTCTAGCAGATTCTCAATAAGTTATTCTATTTTTACATCCATTTGGCAAATCTCATAATCATAATATGTTACTATTGCAAGGAATATCCAAATGGATTTTACCATGACAAGCAGCCAAAAGTTTCCTCGTAGTCAATGCCTTCTACTTAATTATAACCTTTTTCCACTAGTTTAGCCGTATACATTTGCATGTTGCCATCCATATCTATCTTTCTCTTAAAAACCTATTTACATCCTATGGGTTTTATTCCTTTGGTAGGTTAACCAAAGTCCATACTTGGTTAACATACATAGCATGCATCTCGAACTTCATGGCATTAAGCCATTTCTCAAATTCAATTTCAAACATTGCTTCCTCCTAAGTGGCAGGATTAGTATCACAAGGTAAGTTATCTTAGTCCATGAAAAATTTGTATCTCTTTAAGCTTGCCTAATCCTTCCTGATTAACAGAGTATTTATGTCACTTGAGCTTTTAATTATGCTACAATAGTTGGCTTAAGTTCCATAAGAATGTTTGTTTGTGGTTCTTAAACTTTTTTAAAAGGAAATTTACTCCTACTGGACTTTTCAAGTAGAAACTAGTTCTTTAGAAAGCGTCCATGTTTTGAGATCTTTAGCTTATTGGGATCATAAAAAATAGTATCTAGTAGCTTTTAGGATACCTCACAAACTTAAATTTGACCAACCTTGCTCTAGACTTATTACACACTTTACCCTTCACGTAAGTAGTGCATCCCCAAATCGATGTGTAAGACAAATCTAACTTTTTACCTTTAAATCTAACTTTTTACCTTTCCATTATCTTATATGTTGTTTATCAGCAGATTTGGATGGAATCTTCTTTAGAAGATGAGTAGCAGTTTCTAAGGCATATCTTTAAAAGGATATCAGAAGGTTAGCCTTAGACATCATGGAGCAAACCATGTCTAATAGGGCTTGATTTCTACTATAGACACTTTGTTGTGTTATGGAGTTTAGGGTGAAGTCCATTGTGACAGAATCCCATTCTTAGTCAAATGGTCCAAGAATTCTTAACTTAAATATTCTCTTCCATGATTAGATCTAAGAGCTACATACTTTTGCCTATTTTTCTACTTTAGCCCTAAACTCTTTGAACTTTTCTAAAGCTTCAAATTTGTACTTCATTAGTGCACATATCCATACTTTTAGTAATCATTGATAAAGGTAATGAAGTAAGAATACCTGTTTCTAGCCATTGTATTCATTGGTCCACATAAATCTGAATGTATTAGGCCTAATAAATCTATAACTCTATCAACTTTACCAATGAAAAGTGACTTGGTCATCTTATCAAGGAGACAATATTCACATGTCCCATATGATTCATAATGAAATGGGTCTAGATAGCCTTGTTTGTATAACTTGGTTGGTCGAGTCTCATTGATATGATCAAGTCTACAATGCTAGAGATAGGTTTTACTTGGATCATTATTCTTTGCTTTGTTCACATTTATGTTGAGTAAAGGCACAATAGGATCAAATCACAAATAGCCCATTCTTTAATAAGGCTAATCCATAGACCATGTTATTAGGATGATCGAGCAATTATTGACCTTTATTCTAAACTTGAAATCATCATTTATAGTGAGGTAAACTGAAATGATGTTTCTAGACAATCTAGAAACATAAACATATTCTTTTAGTTTCAGGTCATGGTTGGAGGTAAAGGTAAGGTATAGGTTCCAATGGCAATGACTCCAACTTTTACTCCATTGTCCATTCATAGAACTACCTCATTTAAGTCCAATTTTCTACTATTCTTTCATAAACTTATGTCATTACATAAGTGTGATCCAAATCTTGAATAAATATTCCAAGTAGTCGAATCAACATTAGAGTAATTCAACTCAATCATGTGAAAGTCAACTAACTTCCTTTAATTGAGAACATTTCTCAATTTGAAATACTAGTCCAAAAACTTTAGGCTAATGGCATCAAGTATGCCTCCCAATACAGTTATCATAATTACAATTATCAACTACATAATGTGAAATAAATACTAACTAGTTTTTCATGTATTAAACGAATATATACGAGGTATTAAATCTTTATTGGTCTTCCCACTATTTTTTCGTAATAAAAACTCTCACTATTATATGAAAATCTCTTTAAGGTATTTCTAGTGGCTGAGACACCTTTCAACTATTACAACCTTGAGCAACTCAACAAATCACAACAAGTCTAGTTCGGTTGTTAACATTAGCTTACTAATTGCATCTATATACAACTCCCATATCAGCTAAGTGGTATCTTCTTGCCTAAATGCATCATATGCATTTTGTCTAACCTTCACCTCTAACATCACATGGTCAAGTGTGACACATTTGAAGCACACAACATTAGTTGAGTAAGACTTATTACTCATAACTCAAGTAGTTTAAGCAAAAGGGACCTTGAGAGACATAACAAATCACCCGCGATTGGAATGCGAGTATCTTCTTATGAGTAATGGAAGGCATCTTTATCGTGCATTAAATGTGACTCAATATTGTATGAGCGATTTTGTTTGCTCATTTTAATTTAGGTCTTATCGTTATTAGCATGCATAGTATATTATATATTATGGCATAAAATAAATCTACTATAATGCATTCTACTTGGATGATTATGGGCTTTACTAATGTGATCTCCTTAAGCCACCAAAAGAGTTTACTTGTCAATTCTTAGGTGATTACAAATGAAGTCTTCATAAGTCTTCTTGCAACCTCTTAGGCTTCATGGTGCCTTTGCTTGCTTCTTTATCTTGGGGATAGGAAATTTTTCTTAACCTAATCCTATTTTTATACTTATTGTAATCTAATTACATTTATAGTAAAGAAACATCAAGTTACATTCAAGGGGAATTAGAAGAGGAGAATTTTTATATCCTAGAAAAAATAAAGATAAGGCATGGTATATAGGACCCATTTAAAAAATTAAATACACATGAGCAATCATCCACAATCATATTTGGCCTAAGTCCATAATCATCCGATACATCCATAATGTATGAATATATTTAAATAAATATTAACTCAGTTTCTAGTTGCCAATTTCAAATGGTCTCTTTAATCTTATCCACATTTAACTAGGAAAAATAATTTCTTACATAATTAATTTTTCTCCTAATCTTATTAGGACAAAACCTAATGTAATTAGGATTAATCATTTAAATTAAGACATTATCCAATCTTTTCTTAAACAATTTAAGATTTAATTAATTGGGTAATACTAGCTTGGTGATAATTAAAAGATTTTATTGGAGTAGAATTCTATCTTAATAGAATACCATTTGCGTGTAACTATAACTAGCTACCTTTTAGCTAGATTATCCTTTTTTTCCCTTATTAATAAATTATATTTATCCTGGCTGATCAAATCAAGCCTTGAAAGAGAGACTCCTAGTAGGAACAAAGTTCCTATAACCTAGGAGGTTGGCATAAAGGAGGACTCAAATCCTTTTAGGTTTGTCACCCATTGTGGTGGCTTACACAGGGCATCCGAATGTTAGGCTGCCACCAATGGTTCACTCCTACTAAACCTCTAATTTATGCTGTGAATTCCAGCATCATATGTTACCATTAGTGCCACAATTTAAGGTATCAAAAAGCTAGTCCAAACACATAAATAAAGTATATGCACATATGGAACCCTCGAATGGCACTCATTTACAATGTTTTCGAACCAAACTTTTTTCCAATTTTTCCAGCAAGTATCATGGACTTTTTATGAGTCTTCTAAGGTTGAAAAACATGGAAAAGTTGCACCAAACAGCAAGCAAATTGCTCAAAAGCCACCAAACTGAAATGATTCCTACTTAAACAACACTTAAACATGGGTAATCAGATTTAATCATCATAAATTATTACAAATAATTTTAAATAATTAAAAAATGATTAGCATGCTGAAAGTGTGTAAAAATTTTTAGAAAAAATTTAAGGCAAGAAATGCATCATATAGACTAATGTGAAGGAAAATTATTTTACCGTTAGCAATAACTAGGTCCATGATCGATCAAGGTTAATAAAGAGGCTTGGATTCCACCTGAAGGATCTTATCCTATGTATTAAATGCTCATAGTTTGGATTTGAAGAAATTAGTTTACAATAAAAATTTTATTAAAACTTAAAAATTAGAGATAAGTAACAGAACATATCAAACAATATCAATGGATTATTAAAGCATCTTGATCGATCTCTATAAAACAAGAAGAAAAGAAATATGATTTCAAAGCTTAATCTGAGTAAGTCCATCTCCTCAGATTAAAATAGATTTTGCTTTGATCTTGTACACCAAACTCAATTGTCGCAAACCAAAGTTGTCCACACATACAACCTCTAATTTTAATCCGTATAAGTAACTCAGACATCATTCGTAAAGGAAAAATGCCAAAATCCATGCTAACAGATTATGTTTTAAAAACCTTCCCCAAGAAATCTCTCTATCCATCAAAATTAAGAAAATCGATAAAAAAATAATTTCCTACTGAAAGCTAAAGGAAAATGGCACAAAAGAAACAAAGTGGCACAAATTCTTTTTTTAGAAAAATGAAAAGGCTCCTTTAAGGTTTCTCATATATTAGGCATGGCATAAAATAGGGTTTATATACCAGAGTTTAATTTTTCCTTAATAGCCCTTTGGCCTCTCCTTCTTGAACAATTCAAAAAACTATCAAATAACTTTTACTGTTTAGGCAATTTAATCCTTATCTCATTTTAATTTCATAAGATCACCCATATCTATGTGACTCATTAGGCCTCCATTATTATCGGTAATAAATGTAAATTTCCTTGGTTAAGAATAATTTATATTTATAGGCCAAAATTAGCATCTAGCAATGCATCATGGCCACCGATATGTAAGAAAAGTCAAATTGGTTTTGAAAGGCCTTTTAGTATATAGTATCTTAGTGTAAATTCAATTCTTTCGTCATGTATCCCTGAATAGGCAAAAGTTTGGTCCAATGTCTACTTTTAACTTATGCCATATCAGTATGCAACCTCTATGTGTTAACCTTATAATCGTATTGACTTGGCTACAGTCTTTGAGTTAACACAAGCTAGGTACATGCTAGATTTGTCCCTTTAAATCACCTTGGGCAAAGAATCCTCTCTGGACTGCTCATTCACCTTTAATATGCTTTATATCATACCTAAAACCACCCATATTTGGTATTCATCTATTGTGAACCCGTTCAAGATGATCTCTAAGCATGGTAATTCACATATAAGTGACTTGGTATCACAATCTATAGGTCACTTACACTACTAACACACGAGAGTATTTTCAAAGGCATTTGAGTGAAATACCGAATGGAACTCTCATAGCATGTCATGTTCAGTGAATTTGTTACATAACAAGCACCCATATGATGTCCCCAACTATCTTTATACTTCAACTTATGTGATAAGTTACAAGCATCCTACGCATGAAGGCCTACATATGTTGATCTTTGTGCATTGTCAATGCCTCATCATGACAATACGATGACTAATAACATTTTTAGAAACATAACTTTAATGCATAGGGATCCCATAATTGTAACTCTTTACAATTTCCTTGTAAGGCCAATATGCTTTAGGGCTTTATCTAAGTAACATGGAAACTACTAATCATATATTGATCTTATGGATAAAGAAAAACCTTATATTATACTAAACAAAAATGATGAGTGTTACATGAATTAACTAATAGCTAGTGTCTTATAAGCAAATCTGATTGGCTTGTAGGGCTTACACTAACACTCGCGCCTTAAGTTATTTTCAAGTAAGTTCTGTTGTCATTAGGTATGACCTTTTATAGTAATTAATGTCATCCTTAATAGTGCAATTGAAATTAAAAGTCTAAAGATGAATAAGGTGTTTAAGGTGAATCTAATAAGTTAAAGTCATACCATGAGAAGTTTACAACTCATGATGTCAAAAAGGTACCACTCTCGGAGCCAAAATACGCTAATGAATAATAGATGGATACATGTCAAGCTTAGGGCACTAAACTAAGTGCATTTGGGAAGAAAACCGATAGATACAAATCATGCAACAAATAGATTTGATGCTTCTCAATCTCCTCTATTCTATCTTATATTGTTTTCCTTAGTTTTATCTTTTTACTCATTACACTTAGTTCTTTTATTTAAGGTAATAGTCTTTAATTAAGGATAATGTAAGGATCAACCACAAGGAGGAAAGATTTAGGATTTTTTTTATTTAAAATGCTTTTATAGTTTTATCTTAAGTTTTTCTTAGTTTTCTATTTTGATTCCTTAGCTTTTTTTTTTTTTTTTGTGTTTTAGTTCTTTCAATGCAATAATGAGACATGAACTATTTACGTCTAAAACTAGGATATTGGTGAAAAGAATTTTTCATGACAATAAAGCTTGAAATATCATTCATCGTGAGGCAATGTTAATACGATTTGTTAATTGGGAAATAAGTATGTTTAGATTTAATATCAACCTTTATAAAACATCTTTGTGAGTTTTGAGTTTATATGATTGACACATTATTCATATCAATCCAATTTTTTTCTTGAGTGCTCTCATGATCATGCATTTCTTTAGAACTTATTTTAAACCATTGAAGACTACATATGTGATGACATGGTTATGATAAAGGCATTAGGATTGATACCTCCAAAGCCAAATTGCCTGTACTCTAATGTTTTTATTGACTAAATAGCCCTTTGAGCCTAAATAAGTCCTTTCATTAATAAAACTCATATATTTGACCTTTTAACTTGAAAAAAAAATAAAAATCTACCCTAATTCTAAGGGATTTGTAAAGCATGCTATTGGATTTTATGTGTTGATAGAGTTTATGTTTATTGATTTCAATGATTAAAAAAAATCAATTTTTGGGAACTTTCATGTATATAGGATGTTATTTGTTGGATAATAATTAGTTACATCAAACATTTGTGCAATGTATCATGCATCTCATTTTCAGAAAGATAAAAAGACAAAAAATAAAAATAAAAAAATAAAAAATAAAAGAAAAATAAAGGATGTGAATGGTAAACTGAAGTTCAATTTACGAAGTCTTACCACAGTACTAAATATTGAGAATGAAGGCATAAGCATTCAAGATGTTGTGCTTTAAGTTTGTGATTTTTTTTATGATCTTTTTTTTTTTTTGCCTATACCCTATTACAACCTAGAATAAAGACATCCTGATTCATAGAGTTACATGTTCCTAATAATGTAGAATGGGTAGCAAAGCAAGCATATCCTAAGATTACTTTCATGAGATTGATTGAGAATAAACACTTTACCACTACTATATAGAATGAAAATCATCAAGTATACAATGTGAGAAGTTAAGATTAAGTTATAATATGCATTATTTTGATTGAGATATGTCATGTTAATGTTGCTTAACACAAACAATAAATATTCAAGCATAATTTTTTTTGAAATTCTTTAGGCTATTAACTAGTTTATAAGACTTGTCCAGTTTGATTATTTAATTTCTATTAAAAGGATTAGGAGTAATTACTTTTAGCATATTTTTCTTGTGTTTACAATGTTTATAAGTGTTATCTTGGTAATCCTCATGAGACTAAACTTGTCCATAAGGGACACCTAGAGGTTTAAAGCCTTGTGTCACATGCAAAGTGCCACTATAATTTGAAAGGAAATCTAGGGCTCATGCATATCGATATATGCATAAAATTTAATCTAAATTAAACATGCATAATAGAATTAAATAAAGAACCACTTAAAGTTTCTCAAAATCTTAGGCAGAGATATGCTTGTAATCGAATTGCAATTTAAAACAAAGATTTGATAGAAATCATACATACTTAGAGACTCATAACTCTAAGTTTGTTGATCCTTATATGAATGCACCATGGTTGATTACTATGATCTCTTTTTAAGGCCAAAAGCAATCCAAGTGTTCTGCTTCTAATAGTGACCCACACATATGGCCATTGAAGGCTTCATAAGGCCCAGTGGTTCTTCAAAGCTAGCAAGAAGGCTTCTTAAGCCTTAACCAAAAGATACATAACTAGTAAGTTTAGATATGAAGTGACCCAAGAATAATTCCTACACCTATTATGCAAAGATGAAGGAAAAATAGCTCCATAAGAAAGTAGCTATTTTTTGTAGAGTCAATACATGGATCAAAGAATCATAATTTTTTACTTCAGTTGATTCATTTAGGATAGAAAACTATTTTTTTATCTTTTTTTATGATTAAAAAACACTTTTTGACCACCTCAAATGCAAATCGACATATCAGGCTTAAAAAAGTAGACATTTTAGGATTTTTTCAATTTTGCAACTTTTATAAAAAATTAATCTTTCAATGCTAGAAAAATATTTTTCTACCTTCATTGTGTCAAGAATAATTTAAGAACAGTTAGAAAAAGCAAATTATGCAATAAGAGCTCAAAGAAGTAAAGCATTGCACCAAACCCCCTTAGAAAAGTCTAAAGTTGGCACCTAGGGTTTTTTTTATCCTCTTTAATCTACCGAAGAGCCTTAGTAATGTATTAAAATACACCTTGGGCTAAGTTAGGCTTGAATAATGGGTTAACTAAGCCCATTACTAATATAGCCAAAAGGCATCCCATTTTAGAATGTTGGAGTCTAATTAAAACTATTTTAATTAACTTATCCAAGATTGGACTTTAATAGTAATTTATTTATATTTTAGCCCAATAGCACATCAAGTAGCTATTCCATGCATTAAGCCCATTAGCAAGCCCAACTTACAGTAGTTCACAACTAAGCTCTCTTGAGTTGATAATTAAGGCTTTTGGCCTAATTACTAAATTTACATTTTAAATAATCTAATTCATAATTAAATTTTCTAACCCAAGTAAAACAATTTTTATTTCATATAAATAATATTAAATAATTATTTAATTTTTCAAATACAATTATTTGGCCTTATTTAATAATATTCTACAGACATGTCTACAAATAAACATTATCTTGGTAAGACATCCTTATCTTTATTGCCATACTAAGACATCTCTAATTAGATTTCATGAATCTAATTTATGTTTTTAATGATATTTAATTGAACTGATTCAATTAAGTCCTTCTCATTCTACCTTTTATTTAATTAAGTCATACTTAACTAAATCTTAATTTTAAACTAATAAATCATCTATTATGTGTAACCTATTAGGCTTCCATCATAACAGTAGTAAATAAAATTACCCAATTAAGTGTATTTATACCAAAATCGACTTCTAGCGAGGCATCATGGCTACCCAATATGCAGGAAGAGTCAATATGACACCTTTAAGAAAACTTTCAGTAACTAGCCTCTCAACGTGTTTTGGTCCTTTCAGCAGTTATCTTAAAAAAAATAATAAACATGGTGTATTGTCTGCTCATGTATCAATCTGTATTAGTTCTTATAGCTTTTAGTTAACTTCATGAATTTAAAGAAACAATTTCTCCTAAATTCACCATGCGCTGGCCAACGACTCTATTAAGTTACCCAATGCTAAGAACAAATGAGATATGTCTTTAATGTCACTCATAATGGTGAACCCTTTCTAGATCACTCATTCATCTTTGTATGCTTCATTCCATACCCAAAATCAACTTATTATAAGCATCCATCTATTATGGACCTGTTCACGATGGAATCAAAGCATGACACTTCCCCTAGAAGTTAACCTCGTATCACACGTCTGAGGACTAAAATACATGACTGGCACATGAAATATATTACATAGACATTGGAGTGACTTATACCAAATAGAGTTCTCATATGACCCATGTTCAATGAACTTTTTTCCAAAAAGCAATTACCTATATGTTATCCTAAGTATCTTTATACTTCAACTTTATGAGATTAAAGAGTTGCATGTATCAAATGCATTAAGGCTTAGCATATACTAGTCTTTGTGTGTTGTCAATGCCCTATCTCAACAATATGACATTAAGAATGTTTTAGAAACATGGCTTTGATGCATAAAGATCTCATCATTGTACTCATTACTAACTTTGCAAGGCTTAGTAATGTAAGTGATTGATTTGCAATATTAACTATTATATGTCTCATTTAAGCCAATTGGCTTTAGGGCATATACTAACATCTTTTACTTGCACTATGCCAATCACTAATGCATCCAATGCCAAACTCTTTCCATTAACAATCATGTCTCAACTTACACAAAGTTTTAATACTATTGTGAGAATTTGTTTCGGTTACATTCATGATAATCTCATTATCAAAGTCATTAACTATTTGAATCATATATGATAATCTCATTATCAAAGTCATTAACTATTTGAATCATACGGCTTAGTTATTATTTTAACGACTATAAGGAATCTTTTATTATAAACTAATGATCCAAATGTAACTCCTTTTATGAGCCTAAACAAAAAGTTTTATTATGACCATTAGGGTGTTAGCACGCAATTCTCTCTAGTTTGGAACATTTTCCGAGTAATTGCATTTTTAACATCATGGCTAGTTATCACTAAGTCAGATTATGATCTTCAACCTTAAAAGAATCATAAATGCCTCACACTACATATGTAGATCTAAAGGGAATTTGATTTGAAAACTATATTTGAATTTTATAAATTCTAGGCCATTTAGTATTATTAATAATATTGCAACTTGTATGTTTGAGAATAATGTGGCCATAACATAGAACAAATGCTATGATTAATGATTTATTCAATGACGACTGAATCTAAGGATTAAATCTAAACTTAGAATCAAATGCTAGCAATAATCTCCAATTGACATTTAAATGCTAAAATAAACATCCTATGTTTATGAATAAATCAAGATTATGTTTTAGAAACGTTAATCAAGAAGGCAAGCTTCGATTAACGTCAATAAGGTTGCCATTACCTATGGTCCATATTCATTACTCTTTTCATTTAAGCCTTACAATATGTCATATATATTTAAGCACTACCTTCCAAGTGTCATATACCAAGAAGTAATTAATCTCAGTCTACATCTAATATTGAAACTTTTGTAAGTTTCCTATCATATCAAAATTTTCCTTGCAATTTTTACTCTTTTAATCTAGCTTTCCAGTATGTTGGTATATACCATTGTCATCTCCATTGATTTCTTCAAAAGAAAGTATGCAGAGAATGTATGGATCATGATCCATCTAAAATGCTCAAGTGTTAAAACTATCCTATCATATGAGGCTTCATTAGGCTACCTTTTGACATTTTGCTTAGGAATAATTCCTTAAAGACGTTGATCCTCTCATTATGATTATCATTATAGAACAGTTCTTCAACGTTTTAGATGATTTCATAAACTTAAATTGCTAATTACTCTTTTCAAAGTTCAAGCATCATACTAGCCATCATCACAATGTGGCTTGATCAAGGTTATCAATATGAACTTGATAGATAGCCCCTAACATAGTTGGCTATTCTTGGATATGCCATTCAATGTGGGTCTAGTTAAAGGAGTCTAGCCGACTAAAATTATTAGTATCACGTAAGTTACTTAGCAATAATATATTAGCCATGTTATGTTTATATCTATTTTGAGCCAAAACATTTTGCAGTTAATAATTTGCAATTTGAATCATAAAGTAAGGCTTTATAACTTTAATGATTGTCCTTATTATTTTGTTGACATTATAGCCCTCAACTATGATATGAGAATTTCAATGTTTAAATTTTTTAATGACTTTAGACCCTTTTTTTTCCTTGCATAACATAGGGATAGCCCAACAAGCCAATTAAGAACTATTTATGTAGGTAACTTAGCTTACCAATTGCATTTTTATGCAACTCCTAGAATACTTAGGTGCTAACCTTCTAGTTAAATACATCATATGCATTTCACCTAACCATTGCCTCTAATTCCATGGGGTCAAGTTTGTGAGCATCTAGATTACCTAGCTTTAGTTAAGTAAGACCCATTAGTTAGAACTCAAGCAGCTTGGGCAAAAGAACCTTGGGGATAGCCTAAAAAATCCTTGTAGTCGAAACTCGAGTGTCTTGATATAATTAATGGAAGGCGTCTGATCATGCTCAGGCATGGGCTCAATATTTTACTAGGGATTTTTAATCATATGTTGCAATACGAATCCTGACCAACTCATCTGAAAATGGAAGGTGTAACATTATTCCTATATATATATATATCTAAATATCATTATTTTCTTTTATTTGGGGCTATATCATTATTTTTATTCCTTATTTTGTGTCTAGGGACTGAGTTATTGAGATGAATCGCTCACTCAACTTCTCTAAATAGTCGTTACAAAACGACCATTTATTTGGAGTTGCCAATAATTTATTTTGGCCAAGTGAGATTGGTCACCTACTAGAGTCTATATTTTGAGACTATGAAACCCATAAAAACAAACTCCTTGGTCTGCGCTTATACCAGAGATTGCATGAAAGAAAAGGGTCTGAGAGTTGGTTATAATCATATGTAAGAATAGACCTTCTCGTGATGCCCGATGATCGGTACCTTATTAATCCCATGTTAACTTAAATTTTGATTTTTATTCAATTTCAATATTTGATATTTAATTATAATTGCCATATTTAAAAATAAATTTTATGAAACAAATTTATTATTCTGAATGGGAAAATCAGGTTTCTAATATTTTTGAAAATCAAAATATCTTTTGCATTTTCTCGGAGAACCAAGAGAACACAAGTTTTTATCATTCTCTTTCGTACCCTACTAGAAGGCCAGTGGAATAAAAAAAATTTTAAAAAATGATAATATCTTTCGTAGCCCACTGGAAAACCTATGGAATACAAAAGATTTTATTTTTTTAAAATTAAAAAAATCTCCATTTTCATATTGAAAGAAAAAAAGTGTCTCGTTATTAAAATAATCCGTAAAACACCTCACATATTCTGGTAAGAATTTTACATATTATTTTAACATTGAAAACATTACCTTAATTTTCTAAAATTTTAATTTTAGTATAAATATTAACAAAATAACCTAAGACTCAGAAATGGACTAAAATGATGAACCTAACCCTAATGTGTACTTTCGACGTTAAAGTATCCTAGTAATCACATAGGACCTGATTCTAATCCAAAATTATGAAAATGCCCCTAGGGCATACCTTTGACGTAAAAGTATCTTGGTTATCCTAAGGATTTGAAAATGATAATAAAAGTGTGAACCTATCCTAAATATGCACTTTTGGCCTAAAAGTATCGAGTGACTACCTAGGAATTGGCTATAGGAAAAATAACCAAGATGCCCCTAGGGTATACCTTTGATATAAAAGTATCTCGGTAACCTAAAGGGCACTAAATTGATCTTAGAAAGTAAAATAATCCTAAATGTTCACCTTGTGCAAAAGCATCCCAGTAAGCAAAATTATCGAAATCTCTCTAGGCTATACCTTCGACATGAAAGTATCCCGGTAACCTTAATAGACACTAAATGTTCTTAGAAGGCTAAACCAATCCTAAATATTCACCTTTGGCATAAAAGTATCTAGTAAGCAAAATTACCAAAATGCCTTTAAGGTATAACTTCGACGTGAAAGTATCTCAGTCACCTTAAGGGACACTAATACAATGATGAAATGATAAATTTATCCTAATTGGGGGAACTGAAGTTCAAAAATTAGTTTAAAATGCAAAAATTACAATTAAGCCTTTAAACTTTTGAAAATTTCATTTGGTACCTTACGAAAAACAAAGAGAATACAAAATGTTTCGAAAATATTTATAACCCTACAAAAGGCCAAAGAAGTAATAGAAATATTTAAAAGTGACAAAAATGACCATTTTACCCTTAAATACCAAAATTTGTTATTTAGTCTCTAAACTTTTCTAAATTTATATCTAAGTCCCAACATGGAAAAGGAAAAACATAAAAAAATATCATAAGCATATGAAAATACATATGAAAAACACAGCCAACTCATCCACAAGGATTCGACCAACGCCTTAGCCTTAAAACAAAAATTTTGGCATTTTGCAAAAGAATCTCTCGATTCCTAAATTTGCATTTAGACCTCTACATGGAAAAAACATCACAAAACATCACTGTTAGCTATATTAACTTTGAATTAATCTTAGTTTTGATATAATTAAAATTTAAGTTTAATTAGCTTATGTTTAAATATTTTCAAGATTAGTATTTTTCCATGAAATATTTTGTAAACACTTTGAAAAATACTAGAATGTGTTTTAACTCCTTCAAGAACCCAAAAATGTGTTCTTAATATGTACTATTATATAAAACATTTTTTAGATAAGTTTTACTTGTTTTAAAGTCATGAAAAACCTCTTAAAATTGATTTTCATATGAATTATCAATACACTATATGTATGTATCGATACAATACTTGGCACTAGCTAAGTAGCCTTAAAATGCAAAAATCATTATTCATGTATCAAAACATACTATTCTGTATTGATACAAGATTGTTCAACCATCATATTTAGACCGTTAAACATAATGTATCGATACTCACTCAATTTTATTGATATAGAGGCATATGGAACAATGAGAAATGACATTTTGAAGGCTCCAATGATTATATTCTTCCACCAAATATCCCCAACAACTATAATCATGATCAAAGCTACAAGGAAGCTTCTCCAACACCTTCAACAAGAGAAAGAGCCAAGAGATTGTGCTTAAAGCCATATCTTTCATCTTTTCCATCATTTTTGTTGAGTAGTTAATCTTTATATAGGATTAAACCTTCCTATCTTTGTATACTTTATTTTATATCTTTAGATATAGATTTTTCTTGAGCCAAAACTATTGTAAATACCTAACCTTTAGAGGTTTTATTTATTTACACTTAAATCCTTGTAAACAAAGGAGGTTCCTACTTAGCTATTGAAAAGTAAAGAAGGTTTCTACTTAGCCTTCAAAAGTAGTGAGAGATCTTAGCCACAAAAGATAGAGGATAGAGGTTTTTGTCTTATCCTTAAAAGATAGAAATTGTAAAGGTTATACATTATCCTTAAAAGGTAGATAGTTCAAGTTAGTGAATTACAGAAATTTGAGGTAAGTGACACTGAGGTAGAGGATGTAGGTAATTGAGGCCAAACATCTCTAAATCATTAAGTTTCCTTTTTCTTTCCTTTTTCTATAATTGTTTATTTTTATTCACTAACTTGCGCTCTAAAATTTATTGTTTAGATTTCTCAATTTTATTTATTAAAGTTTTAATTTACCAAATTTCTAAGAAATCAATCCTCCCCCTTAGTGTCATTCACTGCTAAAAGGTTTATAACTGGTATCAAAGCTTTTGTCTCATTCTTATAGGCTTAACATCCTCAAGCAAAGATCCACAAAAGACCAAGCCAATGGCTAGTAGTGATATTTTTGGTATTAGTCAAGAAGGACATTCAATCGTAAGGCCTCCTTTCTTCAACAGTGAAGTTTATGCATATTGAAAGAAAATGATGCTATTTGTCCAAGCAAATGATTATCAAGTTTGAAAAATAATCATGAAAGGCCCACTTATCCTAACAAAGATTTAATTAGATTTCTCAATTTTATTTATCAAAGTTTTAATTTACCAAATTTTTAAGAAATCAATTCACCCCCTTAATGTCATTCACTGCTAAAAGGTTTATAATTGGTATCAGAGCTTGTGTCTCATTCTTATAGGCTTAACACCTTCAAGCAAAGATCCACAAAAGACCAACCAATGGCTAGTAGTGATATTTTTGGTATTAGTTAAGAAGAACATTCAATCATGAGGCCCTCTTTCTTCAACAGTGAAGTTTATGCATATTGAAAGATAATGAGGCTATTTGTCCAAGCAAATGATTATCAAGTTTGCAAAATAATCATGAAAGGCCTACTTATCCCAACAAAAATGATAGATTATCTTGAAGTTCTCAAATAAGAATGGGAATAGGATGAAAAAAGTACTAAGATGGCTCAGCTTAATGCCAAGGCCATGCACACACTTTTTTATGCACTGGCCCCAATGAGTATAATAGGGTGTCTTTATGTGATAATGCCAAAGAGATTTGGGACAAGTTGGCTATCATACTTGAAGGGACCAATCAAGTCAAGGAGTCCAAGATAAGCATGCTCACCCTTGATTATTAGATGTTTGAGATGAAACTAGAGGAAAGCATTAAGAAGATGTCTGATAGATTCATGGACATCGTAAATGGCTTGAAGGGTTTTAAAAAGGTGTATCCCAACAAGGAGATGGTCAAAGAAATGTTGAATAGCCTTCCTAAGTCATAGGGAGGTAAAGTGACTGCAATTGAAAAATCAAAGGACTTTAATCTCCTTACCTTAGATGAGCTCATCAAATCACTCCTCACATATAAATAAAGATAAATCATAGAAATGAACAACTAAAAAAAGTTAAAGTTTCATTTAAGGCTTCCATAAGTAAAGAAGAGGATGATGATGATGAAGATGGTGAAGATATGGAGATGATCATATTTGCTAACAAGGTTCAAGAAATTAATAAAGATAGATAAGGGCAATTCATCCTAATCTAAAAAGGTTAACAAAATGTTATGCTACAATTGCAACAAATTAGGCCATGTCAAATCTGATTACCCATTATTGAAAAAGAAAAAGAAAAAGGCATTTATAGCAACTTAGAGCATTGTGACTCTTCTAATGATGATGAATTCAAAGAAGACCAAATTGGCAACCTTTACTTCATGGCTTTTAAAGAGTCTAGGTAACCTTAAACTTTCCAAATTTAAATTCGCATACATTTAATAAGTTACAAGATGTATTTGATGATCTTGTAGTTGAGTTAGAGGAAATGAACTCTAAACACAAGAAAATGATCTCAAAATTAAAAGTTGAAAATGATTTACTATTGAAATCAAAACTTATTTTAGACAATGAAAACAAAGATTTGAAAAATGATTTTAATGACTCTAAGCTAAGAATTAACATTTTAGAGAAAGTCAATCTTTATTTAAAAAAAAAAATTGAAAGTTTGGAATAAGAAAAGAAAATCATTTTAGACAAATCTTTTTCAAGTTAATATGACCAAGTGCTCACATTGCAATTTTCATGGTCATAATTTGTATACTTGTCCTATCAAGAAAAGGACATAATTTAAAGTTAGGCAAGTATGGGTTCCTAAGGGAACGAGAAGCTTTGAGACTAACCTTCAAGGACCCAAAGCAATTTTGCATACCAATAACTAAGTGAAACTTTCTTATAGGTATGTTAAGCAATAAGGAGCAAGCAATATAAATGGATGCTCTAGACACATAAAGAAGTGTGATGTGTAACCTCTAAGCTTTAGAATTTTGATATATGTATTGGTTATTCCTATTGTAATTATTAATGCTTTATTGAATTTTTTTAATGCAAAATGGATTAAATGAAAATTCATGTTTTACATCTTGAGCAGCTATGAGTTTAAATGTGCATGCATTTGATGATTTAGTGCTTAATGATAATGTGTTAAATTAATTTGTGAAATATTGTTATGAAGCATAACTTAAAAATGATTTATGCATAAAAAGTTGATTTTGATAAACTTTATGTTCTGAGTCATTAAATACCTTTATTACATAACTAAATTATATGCTTATCTTTAGGAGGAGCATTTAGAGCTTACTTATAAGATATCAAGCCATAAACATGCATTAGCAAATTCTTAAGTCTCTTTAATACTTTATATTCAATTATGCTTTCATGAGACTTAGGATGTTTGATTATGTTGTAAGTTCATGTTTTATGGCTTAAACAAGTTTGGTATACATTGAAAATATATGTGGTTTGAATGAAATTCTTTTATTCCAAGACCTTTAGTTGCATATTGCCTTACTTATGTGACCAAATATGCTAATTCATTCAAGCTTGATTTTAAAATTTATTTTGATCCAAACTTTGATTAATCATATGAGTTTTAAATGTTTAAAATCAAAAGTTCACATTAGAATATAAAATCATGGGTTTTGGAATGACCAAATTGCATATTTTTCTAAGCATTTTTCGTAAAACTTAAGGCATGCATTAGAATATATGCTAATTCATTCAAACTTAGGGCATGTATTGATACAATGAACAACAACTTAGCAAAACCCAACTTGTATCAATACAATAAATTTTTTAGCGATACATCACATGTGTATCTATATAAAAGCCCCCTATATCGGTATAAGTAGTGAATTTGGCCAATTTCATGCTTTTTCAGCTCTTAAATGCAAATTTGGTCTCCTTAATAACCCTTCAGTTGAAATGCTTCATTTTTATGATTTTTACCTTGATAAACATTGTTTCATAACTCATCACATGCTTAAACATCATATTTGATTCATTGATGAGTGTTTCACAAATCAAATGCATGAATTATATGATTAAGTGCTCATATTGCCCTATAATGCTCAAAAATACAAATTTTTCTATACATCATTATTATTTTTGCATTTAATGAATTTTTTTTCATTGCAATAATTGGTACCATATATGCTTAATGTTTTTCATTCGTTAGCATTTGGTATCACTTATTTCAAAATATCATTAAGCTCATTGAATATCTTTCATTTCTAACAAAGCATAAACTTATTGAATAGTCTTTTACAATTACAATCTTAGTACCTCTAATGCTCATTTTTTGCCGAGATTATTTTTAAGTTTTGCAAGGTTCATGGAGATAAGTCCATCCTTAAAAAACACTTACACAGCAAAAGGAAGCAAATCAAGCATGCAACCTCTTCAAATCAAGCCAAAACCATCAAGGAATACTCAAACATTAGAAATTATGATCCTCAAACTTATGATGAGCATATCATTAAAGTTTGGTAAGGTTGAGGTAATCATTAAACAAATGCTATTAAATTCGTATCTTTTAGCATTAGGTTTGGTGACATATATGAGTAAATTATATATAATTGATATTCTAGTATGTAATTTATGCTTAAAATGTTTACTTTGAATGAATCCTTGAACATGTCTAAGTGCTTAGTTCTCATCTTTAAGCATGTTCATTCATTGAATATTTACTCAAATGATTTTATTGACATGTCATGAATGAGCAAATGATTTTCTAACCTATGGAAGTTTGTTACATTTTCTTGAAATTTTTTTAACCTTTTATATGGCATCTATTATGGTATGCATGTGTACTAAAAATTCAAAAATTACCATCTATTTTGCATCTAGACAACAATTGGATTCATAATTCTTAAAATCCTTCAAAAATTAGTATGTTCTATCTCTCAATTGTGCTTAAATGTCTACAAAAGAATACAAAAATTGGATGAACTACACCTTAGGGCTTAAATGCATATATTTTCTCAATAATTGGTATACTTGCTTTTAAATGATTCATAATTAATATAACTTTTAGAAATCTTGTTGGAATTAGTCCCTTAGCATTGAATTAATCTACCTTAAACTTTTTGATATTCCAAAAAGATAGAGACTTTTAGGGGTTAATTTGCTTGCTTGTACTTCATTTATATATATATATGTCTATGCTAGCAAATAGGAATAGTTTAACATGTGCTTACATTATTTATATTATTGAAATCCTTAATATATTGTGTTGGTACTCTTAAAATCCAAATATAACCAAAAATGCCCTTGCCAAGTGTTTTAAAGCATTTTTATAAAATCTCCAAAAATCCATTTCATAATGCTTTTATTAAGGGGGAGTTTTATTGAAAATCTTTAAATGATTAAAAGGGAGTTTTACAAGCAAATTCACCTTAAGTTTTGTCATATAAAAAAAAAGGAGATTGTTAGCTATATTAGCTTTGAATTAATCTTATTCTGAAATAACTAAAACTTAAGCATAATTAGCTTATGTTTAAATATTTTCAAGATTACTATTTTTCCATGAAATATTTTGTAAACACTTTGAAAAATACTAGAATGTGTTTTAACTCCTTTAAGCATTCAAAAATGTGTTCTTAACACATACTTATATATGAAACATTTTTAAGATAAGTTTTACATGTTTTAAAGTTATGGAAAACCCCTTAAAATTGATTTTAATATGAATGTATCTATACACTATGTGTATGTATCGATACAATACTTGGCAGTAGCTAAATAGCCTTAAAATGCAAAAATCATTGTTCATGTATCGAGATAGACTATTCTGTATTGATACAGGACTATTCAACAGTCATATTTTTGACCGTTAAACAAAATGTATCGATACCTACTCAATTGTATTGATATAGAGGCATATGGAACAACGGGAAATGACATTTTCAAGGCTCCAACAGCTATATTCCTTCACCAAATATCCCCAACAGTTATAATCATGATCAAGGCTATAAATAAGCTTCTCAACACCTTCAACAAGAGAAAGAACCAAGAGATTATGCTTTAAGTCATATCTTTCATCTTTTTAATCATTTTTGCTAAGTAGTTCATCTTTGTATAGGATTAAATCTTCTTGTCTTTGTATTCTTCATTTTGTATCTTTAGATACATATTTTTATTAAGCCAAAACTCTTGTAAACACCTAACCTTTAGAGGTCTTATTTATTTACACTCATATCTTTGTAGAAAAGGGAGGTTCCTACTTAGCCACTGAAAAGTAGATAAGGTTTTTACTTAGCCTTCAAAAGTAGTTAGAGAGGGTTCTATCTTAGCCACAAAAGATAGAGGGTAGAGGTTTCTATCTTAGCCTTGAAAGATAGGGAATGTAAAGGTTATACCTTGTCCTTGAAAGATAGACAATTCAATTTAGTGAATTATGGAAATCCAAGGCAAGTGAGGCTGAGATAGAGGACAGGCAATTGAGGCCGAACCTCTCTAAATCATTGAGTTTGCTATTTCTTTCCCTTCTCTTTAATTGTTTATTTTTTATTCACTTACTTGCACTTCAAAGTTTATTGTTTAGATTTCTAATTTTATTTATCAAAGTTTTAATTTACCAAAGTTTTGAGAAATCAATTCACCCCTTCTTGATTTCATTCAACATTAAAAAGTCTAACAATCACAAAAAAAATCATTAAACCAACTAAGAATCGACAAAAAAAATCATGGAAAAAGTATACATAAAGATTCGGCCAAGTACTTTTAGCCATAAAACATGATTTTTCCATATGTTTCAATTTAGTCCCTATACAAAATAAAACATAATTAAACACAATTAAAATAATTAAACACAATTCATCACAAAGAATTATGCAAATCATATCAAAAATCATAAAATAAATTTGGCCAAACACCTATGGCCTTAGAACAAAAATTTTGCAATTTTGTAAAAAAGTCTTTAAACTTTTTAAAATTAGAAAATGGCCCCAAATAGAATAAAAATGACAAATAAGCATCTAAATGCATCCAAAACACATAAAAGTGACCTAAAATTGCCCTAGTAAAATTCGGCCAAACTTAACTATACCATGTAACAAATTTGCAAAAATGACAAATTAGTCCCTCGGCTTTCTAAAATTATAAAATGGCCTTAAAAAAATAAAACTTTGCAAGATAGCATCCTTACCATTTGGCCAAGACAAAATATTCCTAATGGATCTTAAAAAAATGGAAAAATTATGATTTATCCTCTAAAAATCATACTAACACTAAATTAATCTAAAATCAACTTAAAACAAATAAAAGAAAGTTTACAAAATTTCCTTTAAGGTTTTGACCAAACCAAAAATATTTTAATGCCAACATCACTTCATGCATGACCATATCCATGAGTTTCATAATCTAAAAATTCAATTTTATGGTCAAAAAAATTTTACAACAAAATATACAAATAATCAAAATAAATTTAACATAAATTTTAGCTAAACTAATAAAGGACATTATGAAAATTGGATCATTGCTTCAAAGTTTGGCTTCTAAAAATTGGTACTTGCATCATTACCCTAAACTATTATGCAGCTTAGAACAAGAAAAAAGAATCCAAATAAAAATCAAAGTAGAAATTAAAATCTAGAAAAAAACCTTATCAATTATCAGAATTCTCTTTCAACTGTTGCTGTTTCTCATTTTTCTTTTTCTTTTTCTTTTTTTTTTTTCTTTTTGGTATGGCTGCTTGGAGATGAAGGTAAATAATCTTATTTTTTTGAAGCTTAAAATCAAAAAACCCTAGAACTTAGAAAACCTCACGTTTTTTGTTTGGCCAAAGCTAGTGTTCCCTTTTCCATATTATTTTAATTATTACATAAACATGCCTTAAGCATGTATTGACACCTTGTTTACTAGGTGTCCATATTGTAAGGCATGAAATGCCACCTATTTCATGTGGCAAATAATAAATGCCACATTATGTTTTTAGTGGCAAAGAAATAACATGCATGAGCCACGTTAATTAGCTAAATAAAAATAAAAATAATAAGCAAAAAATCAAATCAAATTAATTTCAATAGATTAAATAAATTAAAATAAAAAGTATTTAATTTTTATTTGATTTGGTAATATATCAAAGTGTTTGGTACTTAGTTTGAGGTATATGTAATTTAAAATAACAAAAAATATAAATTATGCACAAAAATATTTTAATTTACACATAAATTAAATTGAATAAAATTTAAATCAAAATTTATTTGTAACTTACTTAAAAATTTGACATCCTATGATATAAATGCCAAATGAATTTTTTCTTGAATATTTTAGATTTTTCAAGGTAATGTTGGTATTAATACTACAAGGGTATTTGGTAAAAATATATAACAGCCAATTCCTAGAATTTCACAAAAACATTTCAAAAAATTTTCTAAAAATAGAAAATTTGACCTTAATATTACTTACAAAAATAGATTTTGAAATTTCAAAGGAATAAAGTTGAAACCCATTTTTTATGCTAACATTCCATAAGTATCAATAAAAATATATGACAGTCAAATCCTAAAATTTTACAAAGAGGTCTAAAAAAATTACTAAAAATAAGAAATTTGACCGTGATAGCATTTGTAGAAATAAATTTCAACATTTTAGAAAAATAAATTTAAAAACTAGTTTTTTTTACCTTGATAATCATTTTTATCCAAGCTTGGCCTCGAATTGGCATTTTTTCTGTCATGTGCATATTCTACCTTTAGATATAACTGAAAGAACTCAAAAATGTCAAATTTACCTGAAATAGGTTACTCTCGACCAAAGTGGTCATTAAATTCTTAATATGAGATATTTAGGACTATTAGGAAAAAGAACAAGATGAAATTAGGTGTCTACATCATATATATTAGGTCTCATTACTTTATTTGATTAGCATGCATAGCATTTATTCAACCATATATCATATATATAAATTCAAAATTAAATTTAACACATGTAATCTAATAGGATGATTATGACTTTATCTCTCTAGTTTCCTTAAGCCTTTAAGAAACTAGTTGGTCAAATTCTTGGGGATATCATACAAGGTCTTTGCAAGTCTTGAGGATGATTTCTTGGGTCCTTTCTTTTAGGTGCCATCTTTTTTACATCTTGGATTTACATAAATTCTAATGATAACTTAAGCCAAAATCTACAAGTCCTAAGCAACTGTTACATATCATTGTAAGAAACCTCGAGTTACATTTGAGGGGAGTTAGGTGAGAAAAGAATTTACAATCTAGAATTAAAAGAGAAAGAAAGGCTCAAAGACCCAACTTACAAAATAAATATCGTACAAAAATTCAACCATCCATAACCTAGTCATACTATGATCTAGTTCATAATCATTATCTTGCTAACATTATCATATTATAAACATGAAATAAAATAAGTATAGCTAATATCACTTGGTGATCTTGTGCGTCTTTTGCATAAATTTAATCAAATAATTTGAGATGTTAGTAATTTTGATTCTTTAATTAAAACATTTTAAATTAAATTCTAAACTTTTAGGGAACCTATCTTAGATTCTTTATTATCTACCTTTTAGGTTGTTTCTCTTAATTAAGACATTATCTAACTTGTAGATAACTTTGTCTTAATTTGGACAAATTATTCATTTTAGGAAACTTGTTTTCCAAAAACAACATTTTAAGACATTATATTGGACATTACCTAACTTTTAGGTTGTTTGTCTTAATTAGGACATTATCAACTTTTGGATAACTTTATCTTAATTTAGAAAAATCATTTAACATGTAATATTTCCTAAACCATTTAGGAAAGTTGTTTTCAAAATTTTTCAAAATTTAGTAATTGATCTATATTTAATTAAATTAAAAAAAGCAATTTTTTTTACATGATTTAACATTAGAACAAATCCTGCTCAAAGTAGCATTAAATATTTAAGTTAAATATATTTTTTAATTTAACAATTTAATTGAATTTTAATTCCATGCTTATTATATTATCCAATTAATATCATAAACAATTTAATACAATTGTATAATTAGGTGTTTGATAACAAGTAAAAGTTTTTAATGGAACACAACCTCTCAAAGAGTCCTAGTCCAACTAGGAGTTTACTCCATGCACGGCTATCTTAGCCATCCTAATTCAACTCAAAGATTGTTATCTTCTTCCCACTACACCTCTCAAAATGCAATAAAATTGTAGCAACTTCTTGCTGTCATTGATACTGTACCAAAGTCATACAAAAAAAGACAACATGCCTCATCCATCACATAGACATAGTGCACACAATATGGCCTAAAATTGAAAATTTTCAACTTGATTTTGTCCTAATTTCTCTAGCAAGTACTATGAACTTTTCATGACATTTTCAAGGTGGAAAATCAAGGAAAAGGCTACACTTCTACCTACTAAAAATTTCAGCACCATCAAAACACTATCTAGCAATAGCTAACACCAAAACATTTACAAATGATTTAAATATCTATTTAATTACAAAAGAAGCATATTTTAAACTAATTAATATTGATAATAAACATGGACTAACATGTAGGGAATTTGAAAATTAAAAAATAATTTTTTGAATTTTTAATTCAAGAAATGGATTAAAACAACATTGAAACAACTTGAAAAGCTTAAGACATGTTAGGACGTTAATTTGAATTAATTAAAATAATTTTAATTAATTATTTAAACATTTTTAAATATGATAAAAGCCAAAAATTACATGCTGTCTAGATTTTAAAAAAATTAAAGAAAAATAGTTTTTCAAGAATTTTACCAAAATAAAAAATCACTAAAACAATAAACAAATCAATCAGATCGATTATCACCAAAAATTGGCATGCTAGACCACATGTAATCTACAAACCTTAGGCTTTGGTACCATTAAAATAAAATCTTGGGCTCATGCATATCGATATAGACATAAAAATTCAATCAAAATTAAACAAAGAAACATCTTTAAGATCTTAAGTAGAGATGTACATGAGATTGAATTGTAATTTAAAACATAGATTTGATAAAAATCATACCTACTTAGAGACTTGTAACTCTTAGCGCATTGATCCCTACACGAATGCACTATGGGCTAATTACAAGAATCTATTATTGAGGCCAAAAATAGTCCAAGTGTTCTACCTTTAATGGTGATACACACAGATACCTATAGGCCAAAAATAGGTATAATCATGCTCAAAGCAGTAGTGATTTCATGTTTTTGTAATTTCATAACTTTTATGAAAAATTAATATCTCAATGCAAGAAAACATTTTTCTATCTTTATTGGGTCAAGAATGATTTAAAAACACTATGAAAAAGCAGGATTGTGCAAAGAAAGATTAGGGAAGCAAAGAGTTTTCTCAAACCCTCTGATGAAAGTCTAGGGTAACGCCTAGTTTTTTTACCTCTCTAATGGAACAAAGAGCTTTAATAACATATTTAAATACAACTTTGCTATGTTAGGCTTGACTAATGGGTTAATTAATCCTATTACTAACATACCCAAAAGGTAGCCCTACTCTAAAGTGTTTTCTGGAGTCCAATTAAGACTATAATAATTAGCTTGTTCAAGATTGGGCCTTAATAGTAACTTACTAATTTTTCAGCCCAATAGCAAACCAAAGATAGCTACTCCATGTGCCAAGCCCATTAGCAAGCCCAACTTGGAGTAGTTTATAACTAAACTCTCTTAACTTGATAATTAAGGTTTTTGGCCCAACCTATAAATTTACATGTTAGATAATTTAATTCATAATTAAATTTTCTAACCTAAGTAAAATAAGTTTTACTTCATGTAAATAATATTAAAAAATTAATTAAATAATTATCAAATAAATATTTAATTTTTCAAATATAATTATCTAGCCTTATTGAATATTATCTCTACAAACATGTCTATAAATAGACATTATCTTGATAAGAAATTATTATCTTTATTGCCATACTAAGACATATCTAATTAGATTTCATAAATCTAATTTATGCCTTTAATGATACTTAATTGAACTAATTCAATTAAGTCTTCCTTATTTTACCTTTTATTTAATTAAGTTATACTTAACTAAATCTCAATTTTAATCTAATAGATCATCTATTGTGTGTGACCCTTTAGGTTTCATCATAATGACTATAAATATAAGTATCGTTAAATGTATTTATATTTATAGACCAAAATTGGCCTCTAACAAGTCATCATGGCCACCCAGTATACAGAGAAAGTCAATATGACCTCTTAAGAAACCTTTTAGTAACCACCCTCTCAGTTTACTTTGATCCTTTCACCAAACATCTTGAAAAGACCATAAGTATGGTGCAGTGTCTACTCATGTATTAATCCATATTAGTTCTTGTAGCTTTCGATTAACTTCATGAATTTAGAGAAACAATTCCTCTTAAATTCATTATGTGTTGGCCAATGAGTTTATCAAGTTAACCAAAGCTAAGAACAAATGAGATACATCTCCAATGTCACTTTGAGTGGTGAATCCTCTCTAGATCACGCATTCATCTTCATGTGGCTCATGCCATACCCAAAACCACCTTACCATAAGCATTCATCTATTATGGACCTGATCCTGATGGAATCAAAGAATAACACTTGCCATACAAGATGACCTAGTATCACAAGTTTAAGGACTAATACGCATGACTGGCACATGAGAACTTATTCCATAGACATGAGTAACTTATGTCAAACGGAGTTCTTATACGAGCCATGTTTAGTGAATGTGTTTCCTTAAACAAGCACCAATATACTATGCCCACACATCTCTATACTTTGTTTTCTATGAGATCAAAGAGTTGCATACATCAAATGTATGGAGGTTAGCATATGCTAGTCTTTATGTGTTGTTAATGCCTTGTCTTGACAATATAATACTAGGAACATTTTAGAAACATGGCTTTGATGCATAAGGATTTCATTATCATAACTCATTACTAACTTTGCAAGGCCACTGTATTTCATGGGCTTATTCTAACTAGTATTTGCGTGATTATCAATCTTGCCACTAACTTAAATCACTAATATAAGTGATTGGTTTGCAATATTAACTAGCCTCATTTAAGCTGATTAGCTCTAAGGCATATACTAACATGATTTCCTATGAAAGTGAATTAGATTACATTCTCTTACATTGTTCTTATTTTGTTTTACTTAAGAGCTAGCAAAGCTAAGCGTGGGAGTATTTGATAAGTTTAGTTATTAATTATTTTATAGACTTTTTATTTTTAATTTTTGTTGTGTCTTCTATCTTTATTTTAGTTACTTATATTTGTTTTTTTTTCAAATTTATTTTTGAGAATAAAGCAAAAACACATCAATGAGGATGTTGATGAGCTTATAATATCATAATCACAAGATGGAAAGAGATATCATAACTTTTTTAGTAAAAGTTTGATTATTGTTATTCAAGTAACAAGTAGTTTTGGCCTCATTAGTTCTCCTTAGAAAAATATGATTATGAAGACTTTATTTAAGAAAGCTTCCTACTTGACTTTAAATCTAATTCTTAGAGTTCCTATCCACATGTTTACCCAATAAGTATTAAAATTGGTCAATAAATTCTGTTGTGAAAATGACAGCTAGATTTTCTACTTTGACTAGGATTCACCTACTTTAACTAAGGTTCTTTTTTCAACCACTGTAGTATTAAAAAAAGAGCAAAAGGTGAATTACAAGGAAGTAGAGAACTAAAAAAGAAAAAAACACAAGAAAAAGAATAAGAGAAGACAACAAGATTACAATCAGCCATATAATTAAGATTTTTCTCTATTTTTTTCTTCGCTCTTGCTTTTTTAATGAAGCTAATGTTGAACATATCAAATATATGTAACTAATTTTGGCTAAAGGTGATTTTAAATTGCTAGACATGACTTTATAATTGATTCTATTATAATTTTTTACAATTATATGTAACTAATTTTTTTAATTATCTATTAAAATTAGTTATTTTTTTTGTGTCAAAAAAATAAACATTAATTGTTATCATTGCTAGATAATTGCCTTGATCCATAATTGTCTTGCTTTCTATTCATTAGTAGCTGTTTGTGATCAATGATTATGGTTAAGTTTTTATTAATTGCGATATAGAACATAACCAAGGTTAAATAATCTGAGCTTGTGAGATTATTGCTTAGATCAACCTATTTTTCTTATCTTAAAGCTTTAAATTAAATATGGTGAACTTATTCTGGGTTATAGGATAATTAGAGATTAAATAGAAAGCTTGTTCTATTTAATGATGAACTAAGGAAAGATTGAGATATCATAACTTGTTACTATCTACGTTCGTAGTTTCAAGTGATAATTGAAGATAATTTTGTTATTTATTCATAGTTTATGTTTAGTAGTGGAGAATAATTTCTTAACCAATCTTTTATATCATTGTTACAATCTTTATTAATTTCCAGTTTTGCATTCTTTATTTATTTTATCATAGCAAAAAGCTTTATTCACTTTGCAACCAGTTTAGAGTAGTTAATAACTAATTATTTAGATCCAATCCTCAATGAGAATGATCTTTGCTTACTATTATACTCAATAATGATTGATCTAATCTATAACGATTGATTTATTTTATCATAACCAAGAGGTCATTTTGGTCATGTTGGTCATTTTAAGTTAAAATAGGCTTTTAAGGGCATTTTGGTTTTTTTAGCCAAAATAAGCCTTTGAAGGGTATTTTGGTTTTTTTTTGTCTAAATAGTCCATTAAAAGGCATTTTGGCATTTTTTACTTAAAATTGGTCTTTAAGGATATTTTAATCCTCTTGAGTAAAAATAAAACTTAAAAGGCATTTTTGGCATTTTTGAGTCAAAATAGGTTTTTAAGGGCATTTTGCTCTTTTGAGTTAAAAATAGGTTTTTAAGGGCATTTTGGTTTTTTAAGTCAAATAGGCTTTTAAAGGGTATCTTGGTTATTAAAATAAATTTTTAGGGGCATTTTCATCTTTTTGAGTCAAAAAAGGACTTTCAAAGGCATTTTGGTCATTTTAGTCAAAATAAAGCTTTAAGGGCATTTTAGACTTTTTAAGTTAAGACAAGCCTTTGAAGGACATTTTGGTTTTTTTTAGTTAAAATAGGTCTTTAAGGGCATTTTAGTTAGTTAGGATTCAAAATAATTCTTTAAGGGCATTTTAGGGCCAAAAATATCGTTTTGTGATATTTAAGGGTATTTGGTTCTTTTGAGTCAAAATAGGCCTTCATGGGCATTTTGGTCATTTTTTTCAAAATATGTCTCTAAGGGTATTTCGAGTATTTTCAAGTCACAATAGGTTTATTGGAGCATTTTGGCCATCCTAGGTAAAAAAACAAACCTTTAGGGGGCATTTGGTTAGGATCATATTACATTACCCTAGGTAATGTAAGATTCTGTCATAACATTACTCTGTTTGTTAAAAAAAAATTTTACCAAACTCGTAAATATGTTATTTACCTACAGTAGCAAGATTTGGTAATATAAGGGGTAATGTCATTACCACTTTTTTTTTTTTATTAAGGCTATGTAACATTCCCAGCAATGTGAAAATTGTGCCTCTTTTACTCTCATTTTTAATGTTTTAAGGTTGTTTTATCTTTAAACTTAAATAAATTCGCAACTTAAGATTAAACTTATGTAACTATTATTAATTTAATAATTAAAAATTTATCTATACTTGATTTTTTTACTTCCTAAATGAAAATTTCTTTAAAATAAATTGTAATTATAAACTTTATTATTTAATATGTAACTTTCTTTTAAGAAAATATTGATATAAATTATTAGATATTAATAGTTATAGTAAAAAAACACTTTAGTTATTCATTATATTTTAGAGGTTGTTTGGCTAACTTATCTTTAATACTATCTTCTTCCCTAAAAGAATAACTAAACCACCTTAAACAATTAATAAGGAAATTTGCAATGATAATATATTCAGTGTTGCATTCAAAGTCTAGATCATAATTGTCATATTAGGAGCCAACAGTATGGCATGTTTCATCCATTTGTTCCTCTAGTTCAAATTCTTTTATTCACAACTGTCATATAGTATTATTTTACTTTAGTTTTATCCAAAAGCACTAAATTTTTATTTTCTCTATATTCAACATGTGATTTTTATTTCATTGTTGTAAGTATGCATTTGTCTCATAGTTAAAAACATGAAAATGCATGCAAAATACCTGTATTACAATATATGTATAGTTTATTTTTCTTATCATGCAATACTGACAATGTATCTTTCAACATGCTTAATTAGAATAAGGTATAGAAGAAAATTCAACACACTAGTGTATATTTGTAGTCAGTAAAATTACATATTTTAAAATAAAAAATACATATTATTTAGAAATATAAATAGAGAAATTAATCCAATCTTTTCTTCTTCCAAGTAACCCTTCCCCTTCATCTCGAATCTTTTAAATCTCATTGATTTGGAGCCCTACAACTTAGCTTCGAAATGGTAGCTAATTGTACAATTGGTTTTATTACAGGAAGAGAATAGAAGAAAAATCAAATAGCATGAATTGGTGGGTGTCGCAACATGGCCCGGATATGAGGCCTAACCAGCTCGACTTAAATGGAAAATGTACCCCTTATTTATATATATTTATATATCATTATTTTTTTTATTTTAGGGGCATATATCATTATTATTTTATTATTCTTTATTTTCGTACTTGGGGATTGAGTTATCGAGATGAGTCGCACACCTGACTTAACTCTAAATAGTCATTATGAAATGACCATTTATTTTGGAGTAATCACCAATCTTATTTTGGCCAGGTGAGATTGGTCATCTACTAGAGTTTATATTTTGAAGGTTATGAAACCCTTAAAAACAAACTCCGAGGTCTACACTCATACCATAAATCACTTGAAAGGGTCTGAGAGTCAGTTACAATCATGAGTAAGACCTTCTCGTGATACTCGATAATCGGTACCTTATTAATTCTATGTTAGCTTAAATTTTTATTTTTATTTGGTTTCAATATTTGATTATTTAATTATAATTCCCATATGCTTAAAATAAAATTTTATGAAACAAATTTATTATTTCAGATGAGAAAATTAGGTTTTAATATTTTTTGAAAATCAAAATATCATTCACACCTTCTCGGAGGACCAAGAGGACACAAAAGCTTTTGTCATTCTCTTTTGTAACCTGCTAGAGAACCTGTGGAATACGTAAGGTTTTCTTTTTACAAAAATTGAAAGATTATGACTTTTATTGGAAAAGGATGTCTTGTTATTTAAAAATCCATAGAACCCTCGCATATTCTAGTAGGAATTTTACGTACTATTTTAACATCGGAGTCATTGCCTTAATTTACAAAAATTCTAATTTTATTATAAATATTAAAAATTATCCTATGACTTGGTTTAGACAGAAAAGTACTAAACTCGATTCTAAGGATCCTATTGACCAACATGTTCCCTAACGTACACCTTCCACTTAAAGGCATCCCGTTGACTCTAAAGAACTCGGCTCTAAAATAAATGAAATATTAAAATGCCTCTAAAGAGTACTTTCGACATACAAGTATCTCATACCCAAAAGATTCTAAAACTTTATAAACATATGAACCTATTCCTATTGTACACCTTCGATATAAAAGTATCTCGGTGATTATATAGGACTTAGTTCTAGCATAAATTACTAAAATATCCTTAAAGTTTATCTTCGACATAAAAGTATTTTGATAACCTAACAGTCATAAAAATGATTATAAAATGATCAACCTATCCTATATACGCCTTTGGCCTAAGAGCATCTAGTTGAGTACATAAGACTTGGTTCAAGAAAAATTATCGAAATGCCCTTGAAGCATACCTTCAACATTAAAGTATCTTGGTACCCCTAATGGACACTAAAATAATAAGAAATGATTTTTCTACCCTAAAGGTCAAAATTAAAATATCAAAATTGACTTAAAATGTAAAATTTGCAATTAAACCCTTAAACTTTTAAATATTACATTGTGTACCACAAGGAAAACCGAAAGGACACAAAAAGTTTTAAAAATTCCTATACCCTTGCGGAAGATCATAGGAATAATAGAAATATTTGAGTGTGATAGAAATGACCATCTTACCCATAATACTAAAATTTACTATATAGTCCTTAAACTTTCTAATTTTTACATTTAGGTCCCTACATGAAAAAATACTACAAAATCCAACCAAAAATCATCAAATCAAGTGAAAATTAACACAAAAATCAAGGCAAAAATATACATGAGGGTTCAGTCAAGCACTTTTGGCCATAAAACACATTTTACGTATTTTACAATTTTGTCCCTAAATATTGCTAAAATTACAAAATGACCCCAAAATGTTAAAACACCTAAAACATGTTCCAAAACACAAAAAATCATTCCAAGCAGCCCATGAAGCTCTCAGCCAAAACAAAAATGGTACAAAGAATTTTATGTATTTTGCAATTTAGTCCTTAAAATTTCTAATATTTATAAAATAACCAAAAACATGAAATCAAGACAAAAATATACACAAAATCATCATCACCAATTCATATTAAACTCGTCCAAGGTAAGGAGTAAACATGCATCAACATTTGTAACATAAAATCATGAAAATAAACATGAATAAATATCATCAAATTTGAATAGAAAAATAAAATCATAAAAAATAAATATATAAATATATAAATATGTAAATTAACATATTAACATTAAAATATTAAGAATAACGGTATAAACATAAACATATATATGCAACACAACTAACATTTCATCAACAACAACAATATTTCACAAAAAAATCAAGCTATAACAAAAAAAATTAAATATATCAACAAATATATAAAAAAGTGGTTATTGTCAACATGTTAGCCTTTCAACATGGATGAAAATCCATGAGCCTAACATGATTTTGACTCACAACAAAAAAGAAAAATGATGGAAGTAAGTGAAAATTATAAAATTTATACATGAAATTACCTTGAAAAACTTGAAAACTTAAAATTTCTTGAAAATTTCTAAGAAAATAGTTAAATTTGGCTATGGAAAGCATTAGTTATTTGGGAGAATTTGTCTACAATTTTTCAAGGTAGGAGGGGCACAAAATGGTTGTGCTTTTTTCAATCAATAGCCAAAGCTTTTTTCAGATTCATGCTTCCCCTATTTATAGGGGAAACCTTCGATCCAAGGGCTGAACAAATAGCCTTTGGCAGAACATATTTCCTTTTTTTCTTTTTTTGATTTTTTTAATTTAATTAATGATTAACTTTTTAAAGTGATTTGATGTAAATTTATTGTTTTTGTCATTTTATGGCTTGCATCATCCATGACATCATCCATTTCTAGAGGTTGTGTGAGATGTTTGTAATATATGTAAAATTATATCATAAAAATTAATAAAAAAACTAAATTATAAAAATTAAAAATTATGTATTTGAAATAAAATTTTATATGATCAATTTAATTTAATCAAACAATAAAAATAGTTTTTAATTAACAGGAAAAAATAAAAAATAGTAAACTCATAAAATTTTATGAGAAAAACTCTTACTGAAAAAATTCGCATACACGAAAAAATGCAAAACTCAAAAAATAAATTGAAATTTTACAAACTGATTTAATATGGATTAAATAGTAATTTTCAAAGAATTTTAGAAATCACAAATGCAAAAAATCTTACTAAAAAATTTACGGAGTAAAAAACTTCATATTTTGAAAATAAAAAAATTCCAAAAAAATGCAAAACTCTTGTAATAATTTGGATTTTGAAAAAATGATTTAATGTGAATTAAATGAAGATATTTAAAGAATTTTAAAAATTATAAACTGAGAAAAATCATCTTAAAAAAATTTACAGAGTAAAAAACTCTAAATTTCAAAAATAAGAAGATTATGAAAGAAAATTCAAAACTCATAAAATGAAATGAATTTTCTAAAACTGATTTAATATGAATTCAAAAATAATATTTTAAGAATTTTAAAAATTATAAACTTAAAAAATCTTCCCGAAAAAATTTATGGAGTATAAAACTCTTTATTTTGATAACGAAAAAATCCTGAATGAAAATGCAAAAATTATAAAATAAAATGAGTTTGGAAAAATGATTTAATGATGGTTAAATGGAAATATTTAAAGAATTTTAAAGTTCAAAACTTGAGAAGATTCCACAAGAAAGTTTACAAATAAAGGGAAGTTCATATTCTAGAGCTGGAAAAATTTTAAAAAATAAAGTGAAACTTATATAAAATAAATTAAATATAACATATTATTCAAAATATTAATTTAGAAAATGATAAATATGAAAATCCAAAATCCAAAATAATTTTACGAGGAAAAATTTCACGAGCATGATACTCGTGGTACTATGAAAAATTCAAAATAAATTACTAAAATATACAACTTGACACCTTGTGGTGTAAAATGCCAATATGAATTTTTCCTTAAATATTTTTGATTTTTTGGGGTGCATATCGGCATAAATACCATTATTGTATCGGTAAAAATATACGACGATCAACTTCCCAAATTTAATGAAAAATTCTCGAAAAATTCCTAAGAATGGGAAATTTGACCTTGATAACATCTATAGATAAGTTTCAAAATTTCACAAGTATAAGGCTAAAAGCTAATTATTTTACCTTGAATTTATCTTTTCTATCTGAAATTAATTCTGTATGACACTTTAAATAGCAGTAATTCTATTGCGTGCACCAGGTGGCTGCTAAATCCTTGATCTCGGATATTTTTAGATTGTCAAGGAATAGGCCCACACAAAATTAGGTATCTGTAATGGAAAAAAAACAAGAAATTCCTAAGAAACAATACTAAACTAATAAGTTTTTAAGGATTTGCTTGCTAATAAAAAATAAATAAAGTCATATCCATCTAAAAACAAAAGAAAAATAAAATCATTGACTTTAATACTAAATCAAATCCCTAATTGAAAAATCTTATTTAAATCTAAAACCGTAAATCTTTCATTATTATCATAAAAAAATTGAAAATCCTTTCATTTCTTTGATTTTTGCCCTAAATTTTTTTCTAATTATAATCAAAATCCATTTGCATTTCATGTTAATCAATCATTCTTCACCTAGAAACCCAACTTTAAATTACCAGTAATACCCAATAGCAAAATCAGCATCCAAACAATAATAAACAAAACATTTGAAACTGATAGAGGGAGGGAGTTGAGATTAACAAAATTTTCTAGATTGCCTTAACAAATTCTACAAACCTTGAATGCCCAGTTGAAGAATAAATTCCTGAAAAATTCTAAGTCATTAAATTATTTCATGGGTTTGGAGAAAGAAAAAAGTTTAGAGAGGGTAGAATGTGAGATAATAGAAGAAAGGAGAAGAAAAATTGCTCATGGCTTGAGGAAAAAAAAACAAAGAGAGAAAGAAAATTAAGATTTGTACTTTTAGTGATCATGGAAGAGAAATGAGGCAGCAATGGAGAATTTTTTTGGCTAGAAACGCTAATTTTTGCTTTTAAAATTTAAGCGTTTAATTGAAATTTTTGTATTAAATTGGAAATAATTGAGTATGTTATGATTCAAAGTTTTTTAGTAAAAGGCTTATAATTTTTATTATCCAAAATTGCATATTTAGTTAATTATCATGTTACATGGATAAAAATAAAATGTAATAATATAACTTTAATTTATCTCACTCTTTGATTATGTGTGTATTGCGCACACTCATTTTTTTCCAAAAAAAATTCTTTATTTGTTAATATTAGAAAAGATTAAATCCTTAATAGGCTCAGATAAAAGGTTTAACCCTAATCCACTTAAATAATAATAGGTTTAATTTAGAATTGAGCATTTAGCCAAGATTTTGTGATTGTCAATATAAGAGGCCATAAACAATCTAATCTTTAAGGAGAAATGCAATTAGTTGCTACTAGATAATTTTTTTTATGATCAACTTCTTAAATTCATTAATATTTGATTTTTGTATATGTTAAGAAGAGTAGTTTATCTAATCAAATATAACTTTTGGGACCCATAAACTTGTTTTTCACCCAAAAATCAAAACCCAAACTCATTTAAGAAAACTATCATAAAAAATTAACTCATTTTAAAGTACATAATTTTTAAAAATATAATTTACTAAATATTAAATAAAATAAATTGTAGTGTAATTACGTAAATAACTCATTGTTCAAGCTTCAAAAATCAAAATGAAGTAATAAGAATTGCAAGTTTAAAGAAAAAGAAAATAATGTTTTACAGGAATATTTAGTTACTCAACTAGTAATGGTCAGAAAACATGGTATTTTGACCAATTTTATTTGCTTTGGACATCAAAATTTTTTAAGTTGGAAATTTTGAATTCTAATAGCTCCAGTGTCTCTTAAATGTAATTGATTTGAAAAACTATTGACTTTTCACCAAACATCTTACACATTTGGCTCCAAGGTTCCAGAGAACCAAGAGTAAGGTTGAAATACCAAGTATATGATTTTTTAGTCAAAGACTTGGAAATTCTTTCAACGTCAAATCATCATCTAATCCAACTACTCCTTGCATTTGTATAAATTTCATCATGTGCTTATCAGCATCCCCAGTTCTTCCATTGAATTGCTTGAACATAGGACTAATATAGTCTTTAAGATATGGCTTAACAGCAACACTAGTTGAATAGGGCAACTTGAGATCAAAATAAAAAAAAGCTCAAGATCTTGTTCTTCTATTCAAGTAGTTCATGGGTAATGGTTTGAAAAGCAACAACAATAGATACATCTGCACTAGTATTTCCAGCAAGTATAAGGTTATTAGGTTAGTTTTCTTCATTTCTTGTATTTAGAAAGATAGTTCCATCAAAAGTATTTCCACCTTCATTCATAGGTTAAACTTGAGAAGTTATGGAAGAAGATGCATGTTCGGAGAAAAAGAAGTTTGATTAAATAGGCATAAAATATTCAATCATATTAAACAAATGTAACAAGAAGTAAACAGATATATACTTACATTTCCTTAAGATCTTAGGCTAAGATGCACATGTGGTTGATTTTGGTAGCTTAAAACATAAATTTAATAGAGATCTTAGCCACAGTAATCTACACAGAAGGCTATTGGAACTTTTACAAAGGTATAATGGTTATTTGGTGCTAATAGAAAAGATTAAAAAAAAAACCTTAACAAAAGGTAGGAAGCAACTCCCCTCTCTCACACACAACTATAAATAGTTATAGAAAGTTGCATAAAAATCATAAAGATATGAGATAGTAGCACAAAAAGGCCATAAAGGATATGTCAATCATGGTTTCTTGCCTCTTCTTACCATTATTTACAATCAATAGTGCTAGATATGAATTTTCCCGCCTTTCTCAAGATCAAGAATGATTTTAAACCATCAAAAGAACAAAAGGGTGCACCACTTATATAAAGAGAGCAAGATTGAACAAATTTGCTTTAAGGATTCTATGCGAATGGTGCTTATGGCTTTTTTAATAGCAAAAAAGTATATCAGCCACCCAAAAAAAAACCTTATAGATGTACATTTCTACATCTAAAATTAGGTTAAGCTTAACTAATGGGTCTACCAAACACAATGGCTGGCACCATAAGTGGTGCTTTCATAGGGAACTGAGTGAAACTCTTTTACCTAGTGAATTTAGGATTGGGCTCAAGCATTAATTATTTATTATCTTAGCCAAACCCAACATCAATGTTATGCCTAACTTATATCAAGCCCAAATAAGTTTTGTTCAAAATAAAGCCTGTTTAACTTAATAATTAAGGCTTTTGGGCCGACCCTATTTACATGCAAGAACATGTAATTCTAAACTAAATTCCTTACCTAGGTAAAATAATTTTACTTCATGTAAATATTATTAAATAATTATCAAATAATTATTTAGTTAGTAGAAATAACTATTCAGCCTATGTTAGTGTAAACCCTGCAAGCCAATTGTTGTGGCATGTAAGAAATTAGCATTTAGTGATTTCATGTAACCAAGCATTATATTAGTTAATATTATAAAGGTATATATACCCATAAGGTTTAAGTATAATTGTTATAGGTATCTTATGTAGATAAAGCCCATGAAAGACACTGGCCTTGCAAGGAAATTGTAAAAAGTTACAATGATGAGATCTCTATGCATTAAAGCTGTATTTCTATAACTATTCCTAGTCATCGAACTATCAAGACAAGGCATTGATAAAGCATAAAGACTGGTATATGTAAGCCTGAATGCATATAATGCATGTAACTGATCTCATAAGTTGAAGTATAAAAATATTTGGGGACATATGGGTACTTGTTACGATAACAAGTTCACTGAACATGACCCCACTATGAGAGTTCCATTTGGTATTTCAGTCAAGTGTCTACAAAGATACTCTTACATGTTAGTAGTGTAAGTGATTGTTAGATTTATGGCACTAGGTCATCTCATATGAGGACTGTCATGCTTTAATTCCATAAAAAATGAGTCCACAATATATGATTGCTCATGGTACGGTGGTTTTGGATTTGGCATGAATCATCTAGTAGGTGGATAAGCAATCTAGAGAGGATTCATCACTCCAAGTGATATGAGGGGACATATCTCACATGTACCTAGCCTGTGATAACTCAAAGTTCTTCACCAAGGCAATATTGATTACGGAGTTAACATAGAGCTCTTATATACTATATGGAATGTGCTAAGAGTATAAACTAAAACATGCTCTTACTGATTCTGGGATATATGATGAGAAGATATTTATTACATTAAGATACCAAACACTTAAGAGCTTGTTAAAACCATATTGACACTCTTTACATGTTGGGTGGCTATGATGCATTACTAGATGTCGATCTTGGTCTATAAATATAAATATAAATCTTCTTTATTGGTTTATTTTATATTTATTACCAATATGATGGGGGCTTAATGGGTTATACACATAAAAGTGATTAGTGAAAATTAAATTAAGACTGGGTTTATATGTCTAATGCAAGTAATGGTTACTTAAACCCAATTTGAATGAGTTTACATGGCTAGAGGCAAAATTATAATTTTTGAAAAATTAAAATTGTGAACCATAAACTCCATAAACCCATGTTTTTTGTCCCATATGCCCAAAAGAGGCTTAAAAAATTCGGCCATGATCTTTCCTAAAAGCCTAAATTACATAATCTTGAGTTTTCTTGTAGGAGTTGGCACAGATTAGCCTAGATCAAAGGAATTTTTTTTTTTTTTTGTGATTTTGACTGAGAATCATGATCATTTAAGTGCAAGGGAAGGTTTTCAAAACCTAAGCTCCTAGCATGACTCCTACCAATCAAGTTTCATCCTTATTAAAGGTTTTCTAGGTCACTTGTATGGATAATCGTTAAAGGCTAGACACTTGGATAGCTTTGGTTTATAACAACCAAGCTTAGTGTGCATGTTCTTAGATCATGGAATTGCTGAAAAATTTCTCATGACTAAGGTGTTTGAATCTTGAATAGTTCTTTGAATTTCTTGATCTTAAAGATTAGTCAAGATTAAGCAAGATGATCCTATTTAGATAATCTCAAATTAGTTTGTTTGATTTACTTGTGCTACTATATTAATAAGTTATTTTATAAATTTTGGTTATTTGATTACTTACTGCCCTGAGACTTCTTACAAGTGGTATCAAAGCCACCTTGCATCAACTTGATTAATCTTGTGTTTTAGTTGTTACTGATTAGGGAATTTGTTGTTTTGATGCTATCTTGATCCGTTCTTGAATTTAAAAATTAAAGAAAATGGTTTCTTTTTATTTTTAAATTTCTATTGACTTAATTCTTATTTATTTTTCAATTTCAATTAATTAAAATATATTTTTTCTGTAAATTTATATTCAAGTCATCGGCTGACAATTTGGTGTTGACTAGTACTAGGTTATCTTTGTTTTCATGTTTTGATGTGGCTGATTTCATGGGCAGCCACTGCTGCAATTTTTTTCTTTGTTTTTCCACCTTTAAAGTGTCATGAAAACTTAATAATACTTGCTGGAAAAATTAGATTAAAATCAGAGTTGAAAACATTTCAATTTCGGGCTAAAATAAGTGCACCATGTGTGCTTATAGCTTATAGCATCTTATCTTCTTTCTTGGATTTTGGTGCGGCATCAATGGCAGCAAAACGTTGCTATAAACTTGCTATATTTTTCAATGATTTAGTGGGTAGCATTTGAGAAGGAGTAGGATTAAGATAGCTATGCATAAGATAAAGTCCTAGTTAGATTAGGATTCCTCTAATTTTATTTTTTCTGAGATTTAAAATCTGATATGATTAGATTAAAATTAAAATTAAAATAAATCAATTAAAAAATGCTAAAAGTTAGCGTGGTTGGCACAGTACACCTCTCTACGAGGTTGAATCTAATTAAAACTTTTACATATCATTAAACACCTAATTATCCAGTTGTATTATTTTTATTAAATTACTTAAGATATAAATTGGATAATAAAATAAGGATGGAATTAATATTCAATTAATTGGATTAATTGAAAAATATATTTAATTTAAACAATTAATCCTATTTGGGATTGGCTTTATTCTAAGATGATTAGAATAAATGTTAATCATGTAAGAAAATTGCTTTCTTAATTAAATTGAATATGGATCAATTTTATTTTAGCACCAAAAAATGGTAACTTGAATTTAAAACACATGTTTATATATATGTTCTTAATTATTGTGAATGTATGGGATGATTATGGACTAGGCCTAATACAATTGTGGTTGCTTGGTTAATTATTTATAGATGTTTAATTATTTTAAATAGGGTCTGCAAACCTTGCCTTATCTCTAATTATCTCTGGGGTTGTAAAATTATTTTCTCACCTAATTCTCCTCGAATGTAAGTCAAGATTTTAGTATTACAAATGTAATTAGATTACATAAAAGTGTAAAATTAAGGTCAGTTAGGAAAGATTTTGTAACTCAAAGATAGAGATCCAAGCGAATGCACCATAAAGCCTGGGAGATTGTAAGAAGCTTTTTGAAGACTTTGAATGTAATCACCTAAGAACTGACCAAGCAATTTCCTTTGCTAGCTCAAGCAAATTGCATTAGTTAGTAGTCCATAATTATCCAAGTAGTATGTATGATAGTAGATATATTTTATAGGGTATCATAAATGCTATGGATGCAAATATGATAAGACCTTAATTAAAAGATAAAATATACAAACAAAATCGTCATTGAGTCTCATGCTTTAATGGTAAAGACAACTTTTATTATTCATAACAAGATATCCGAGTTTTGACTAAAGGTGATTTGTTGAGTCGCTCAAGATCTCTTCTGCTCAAACAATGTGAGTTTTGAGTAATGGGTCTTACTCAACCAATGTTGCATGGTTCGGATATGTCACACTTGACCACACGATGTTAAGGCGATGGTTAGGTGAAATGTATATATGCATTTAGGCATAAAGCTACCACCTAACTAATCTGGGAGTTGCATAAAGATGGAATTAGTAAGCAACGTTACCTACCTATCTAGGCTTATTGTGACTAGTTGAGTCGCTTAACATTACAACATGTTGGAAGGGACCCAGCCCACTAAGAATACCTTGAAAAGATTTTTGAATAATAAGGGCTATAATTTCAATAAATTAGTAGGAAGACCAATAAAAAATTAATACCTTGTCATAGTTAGTTTAATAAATGAATAACTAATTATATTTATTTCACACTTGGTTAATGGTGATGGTAAATATAATAACTATATTGTAAGGTATATTAGATGCCATAAGCCCAAAGTGTTTGGACTAGTATGTAAAATGGTGAAATGGCCTCAATAAAAGAAAGGTAGTTAACCTTTACATGATTGAGTTGAACTACTCCACTATTGATTTGATTACATGGTAATTGATTCGGGTTGTGGAACACACTTATGCAATGACATAAGACTTTTGAAAAAATAGAAGGGAGTTACGCTTTAATGAGATGATTTTGAGAATGGGAAATGGATCAAAAGTAACCATTGCCTTTGAAATCTGTACCTTATTATTGCCTATAGGCATGACTTTGGAACTAAAAGAATGTTATTATGTTCTAGATTGCCAAAAAAAATCATTTAGTTTTATACCTTACTAACAATGATGATTTCGAATTTAGAATAGAGGGCAAAGTTGCACCATGATTCTAAATGACATGGTCTTTGGATTAGCCTTACTAAAGAATGGGCTATTTATGCTAGATCCTAAAATGCTTTTACTTAACATAAATGTGAAGAAAGCTAGAAAGAATAATCCTTATAAAACCTATATCTAGCATTGTAGCTTGGGCATGTTAACGAGACTTATTTAGCCAATTAAGGTTATCTTGACCCATTTGATTATGAATCATATGGGACATGTGAATGTTGTCTCTTTGGCAGGATGACCAAGACTCTCTTCAGTGGTAAAAATAAAAAGGCTAGTGATTCATTGGGCCCTGTGCATACAGATGTATGTAGACTAATGAATACAATGGCTAGACAAGGGTATTCCTACTTCATTACCTTTATTGATGGTTACTCAAGGTATGGATACATGTATTTAATGAAGTACAAATTTGAAGCTTTTGAAAAGTTTAAAGAATTTAGGGTTGGCATAAAGAAAGAAACTAGCATAAGTATTTTAGTTCTTCAATTCGATTGAGGAGGTGAATACTTAAGTCAAGAATTCTTGGGTCATCTGTTCGAAAATGGTATTTTGTTATCCACCTTAAGCTCTACAACATAATGGAGTATCTGAAAAGAGAATCTAAACCTTGTTTGACATGGTTCATTCTATGATGTCTAAGGTAGACTTTTTGATATACTTTCAGGGATATGCTTTAAAAACTACTACATATGTTCTAAATAGCATTCCATCTAAATCCATGGATAGGTAGCCATATGGATATGGTAGAGTAAAAGACCAGTATTACGTTATCTCAAAATTTAGGGCTGTTTAGCTTATGTAAAGCGAACAATGATTAATAAGCTTCTAGCCAAATTAGTCAAGTGTAAATTTGTGGGCTATCCAAAAGAGTCAAATGGATATTACTTTTACCACCCAATTATATAAAAAGAGTTTATTTTTAACCACACAGTCTTTTTAAAAAGGAGTTTCTACTAAAAGAGTTCAATAAGAGTAAAATTGATCATTTAAAAGCCACAAATTGACATTTCGTTAGAACTAAAGCTTACAATTAAAGCATCAGATGCTCAATTTGAAGCTTAAGAGACACAATAACTCTATCATTCTGATAGGATCAGATAAGCTCTAAGAGATACAAATTTCTCATTGATCAAGATGACTTCTCTTGTGATATCAAACCTACCAATTTTGAGGAAACAACGTTTGACATTGATTCTGATAAATGGCTTAAAGCCATGATATTTGAATAGATGTCATGGAAGTAAACCAATTATGGACTTTAGTTAATCCACTCAAAAGGATAAAACTTATAGGGTGTAAATAGGTTTTTTTTGAAAAAGACTAATATAGATGGCAATGTATAGACATATAAGGCTAGATTGGTGGCAAAATGTTATACTCAATTAGAAGGCATTGATTGTAAGGTAACCTTTTTACCAGTTGCCATGGCAAAATCCATTAGGATTATGCTTGCTATAGTTGCATATCATGAGTCTGAGATATGGCAGATGGATGTAAAAACTACATTCCTCAATAGGAACTTGTAAGAGGAAGTGTACATGACACAATCTTATAGTTTTACATCTAAGTCAAATCTAAATCAAGTATGTAGACTAAAAAAGTCCATATATGGGATAAAGCAAGCTTCATGAATATGGAACATTAGATTTGATGAAGCAACTAAAGAATTTGTCTCTATAAAATATCCTAATGATATGTGTGTCTATAAGAAGATAAATAATTAAGCTATTGTTTTCTTGGTGCTATATGTTAATGACATATTACTCATAGGAAACAACATGTCAATGTTGCAGGCCATTAAGGTTTGGTTGCCTAAACAATTCTCCATGAAGGATTTAGGAGAAGTAGTGTACATTCTAGGAATTAAAATCTATAGAGATAGATTGAAAAGATTGCTTAGCTTATACCAATCCACTAAAAAAATGTAAGGTGCTAAAGAGATTTAGTATAGAAAACTCTAAAGAAAGGAAACCTGCCTATGGTGCATGGTGCACATTACTGGAAAAATTTGTGTACAAAGACATTATTGATAGGAATGCCTTAACGATGAAAGACATTTTGATGTAATTCATTTATTTTGAACTGATTATTTATATATATTTGAGGTATCATTAGATCATTATTATTCCATTCTCATTTAGATGTACATGTTAAAATAAATGTAAGCAAATATGGCTCATTAACTACTTGTGTTTATACCGTTAGAGTGTTGCATGTAATGGACTTTATATGTGAGAAGACAACATTCTAAGGTAACCAGTCTAAGTTTATAGCCATAGTCTATGGGGTTAATGTGAACAATTAACTCATGTGAAGACTATTATGTCATCTAAATCTAATAGGGGAGATGGCTTGTCTTGGTCGTTTGGAGCAGTTTTACTCTTAAGTAGAGACATAACTATATTGCCTAGAATGGTCACATAATGGATTGGACCAAAGTGAAATTGATCCATTAATAAGTCCATTTACATAGATTAATTCACTTTTGATGTTTATTATGTAATTACCTTAATCTTGAGTAAGTAATTGACTCCATGTGTATAACTTGTATGCCTTGGCATTCCAAAGGCTAAAACGTCCTGGAGTAGTAAGCTATTAGATCGGTTTGTTGAGCATATGACTTATATTCAATGAGAACTTTACTTATAGAGATGGAATCATAGTACCCACAAAAAGTTAAGGTTATTATATAGTGAAAATGGATGACGCCTTAATCATTTATATGTCAAACGATAAATTGTCCACATATATGAATAATCATTTTCACATGAAGAGTATAATAAAACTTTAACATAAGATGATTAAGTAAGTAAAACTACATTCTAACCTTAAGTTGAATACGGATATCATATTAGGGTTTTGAGAATGTCATTAGACTTAAAGGCTATTTATAAAGCTTAAATAATACGGCATATAATTGGGAGTGCAGTCTTACATCTTTAGTGGTATGACTCTGACATTAACAATTATGTGATTAATTATTTAATGTATTATAATTAATACATAGATTATTGGAGTTTGATTATATGTCCAATTAGTTCCTCCATTAACTCAACATATTTCCTTAATGATTGGTTACTGATCAAAATATTCGAAAACATAATATTCTCAATATGTTGAATGCCAGATTCACTCACTTTAAGAGTGTGGACATTTTCTTCAGTAAATAAATGAAAATTATTTTTTGTGTTATTTATCTAAAATATATATTTAATTTGAACTAAATATGAATTTAGACAAGAATTTATAATTTAAATTAATTATATTTATCTTCTGGTAAATATAAGAATTAATTTAAAGTAAATAGATATGGAAATTAATTATTTATATAATTAATTTAATATCTGTTAAGTCTTGTTTAAAATTTATTTATAAATTAAACATAAATAATATTCTAAATAAATTAAGAAAAAATATTTTATTTATTTATTTTAACTTGCGATTAAATTAATTATTATATTATAGTTAATTTTATTTTGATAGTTAGTACATAATTATTCTATTCAAATAAAATTACCATGAATTTATTTCGAATTAGAATTGGAGTTATGGAAAATTATCGGACTAAATAAAATTGATTGTTTAATCAAAATTAATTAATAGGATTAAAAATGCCAAATTCCATAAATAAATTCAGACCATAATATCGTCTATTGGCACTGGGGCTCGGTCGAATTGTAGTAAGCACCTATATTGGGGTTGGCACATATAGGTTTCTTATGGAATAAATAAAATAATTGTTTTAATTAAAAATTAAAATTAGGGCTACCTTATTACTTGATATAAATAAGAAGCTTATGGCCTAAGGTTTTGGCTAGACATTTACGCCATCCTCAAGGTTTCTAATCACAACATCTCATGATTTTTAACCTCTTGGCATAAAGATGGTCTTGAAAGAGAATCAAGCCCTACGAATCCAAAGTTGATCGAGACAAAGAATGGCCATACACTCTATCATTTGGGAATTGGAGAATAATAGAAAAGGCAAGTTGGTTAAAGCTTTCACACGGATCTAGGAATTCTTGATGTCATCTTCAAATTTGCAACTTAGGTAACTGATTAAGATGGTTTTATTATATATAACAATATAATTCAGTATGATTAAATTAAAAATTTTAAAATTTTGCTACCCAGCCAATCTACTTTTCTTGCAATGGTATTTGAGCTAGGTCATGATTATGTTATATACATAAAATTTTCAATCAAAACTTTCCTTAATTGTGTATGGATTTAATTATTAGAGAGTTGGCATTCTAGCATGTATATTATGTTGTTTACCATGATATGTATATATTAATTTTTTTGTCAATCATGATCCTTAGATTTTAGAATTGATGTATCTAGATTTTTATCGAGTTTGTAATTAGACATTTTTTTATGTAAATTATACATGGAATATGAAAATCTGAAGACCATAAATTATTTTTGAATTATCATGTTTGTTTTCTAATAATTAAAAACCTATCTAGAATCAACAGCTTCTATCCGGAGCCAATCGTTTTTATCAATAACCAATAGCCTACCGGTTTGTAGATTTCCTGAATATAGGTATTCGCATTGGGAAAACCTTAAAAACCCAAAACCCTAATTAACCTTAGGTTGTTAGGGTTTGAACCTTAGTAGCCCTACCTGTCACCACCATAGCCATCTTCGTATCAAACCCTGACAGCAAGGGGTGACCTAAGGTGCTGTTGGGGTGTGAACCCTAACAGCATGGTTACAACTTGATTATACCTAGAACGATGGAGGCAGGGGTTGGTGGGCACACATACGCACCTCTAAATGTGCAAGATACGCGCCCACCTACCCTAAAGGCTAGGTTCCCATGCACTTTAGGTGTGCAGGTGCATGCTTGGCTAGGGCACTATGTGACTGAGGCACACAGCTAGGTGCCCGCACACCTCGGGGTGTGTGGGTGGGTGCCTGGTAGTGCACCCACCAACCCAAGCACATAAGCATTAGGGTGTTTAATCGTAAACACGAGGGTGGCTTCTTGAGCCACCATGCATGAACCCTAGTGACAGTCCTTGGCCCATATGGTGCCTAGTGTCAAGGTACTGGGACTATGTGGTTAATGAAAAAAGTTAGGGTTTAAACCTAGTGGATTTTTCAAACATTATTTGCTAAAAATTCTCACGAGCAATAGGCTCGAACTTATAATTGTTAAAGGATAGATGTTTTAAAGCCTGTGGGGTTTTTTTATCAAATTATTTTTAAATATTTTATGGATATGAACAAATGAATTACATGGATAGAAACCAATGCATGAAGATAGAGAAAAAAATTCAAGATTCAAAGTATGCTTTGGATGAAATTTTTGTATTCTTATTTTTCTTTTTTATTTTCTAGGATGAGATCATGGTCAGGCTGGTTAAATATTTTTCCATCTATATGTTTTGTTGATGGATGTATGTATATGATTGATAACATGCCATATAGAATAGGTGAATGCCACTCAGACTTAATTATGCATATTAAAACCTTACATGTCTTTTGAATATTGAGTGGTATAATGCTTCAAATGAAACCTATGGCCTCCATTATTGATCCATATGTGAAAGCATGGTAACACCTCACGCTAGTTCTAACTTGGCCATACCCTTTGGTAGGTGGTCGACCACTGCCAATATATTAGATTAGATCTCCTATGTAGAAAACATGCTCAGGCATGTTCTATTTGAGATCGTCCCTCGATGACTTGAATAGTGCATGGATTGTGTTTCATAAACAATGGTTATACACTCAAGATTAGTTTAATAATAACCTTCTCCTAAAGTTTTGTAGTTAAACTAGTGGCCAAACAAATGGCTACTAATATATGTCTTAACCTAGGAGGATTTAAAGTAACATTTATTAATTGATGGGATCCATGTTTCCAGTTATTTGAATTACAATCACCTCTTAATTGCTTAAAACAATAAATGCTTAAAATTACCTTTGCAATGCTACATTTTTTTAAAGGATTTTATGTAGAAACATATATCAATGTTTGATTGCTAGATATCTGTTTTATATTTGTTTGAGCAAGATTGTAAAGTTTTGAATATATTTATTGTTTCAGTTTAAAATGTCACTTACACATCTTATTAAAATTCTCACTGATAATAAATTGAATGGGGATAATTTTAAAGATTAAGAAGAAATCTACTAATTGTTCTCAACTACAAGAAACATAAGTTCATACTTGATGAACCTAGCCCACCTAATCCTCCACTTGATGCACTTGTGGATAGGTTTTCTTATTCTACAGTCATTAGAAAGAGACCAATGACATGACATGTTGCTATATGCTGGCTTGCATGTCAAGTGCTTTGCAAAAGCAACATGAGAACTATGTCACCACTAGACAGCTCATGGATAATTTGGAGAATATATTTGGAGGCCAAGTCAAGTTGGCTAGACAATCTGTTGTTACAAGTTTAACGAATTGTAAGCAAAAGGTAAAACCTCTGGTAAAGGGTCATTTGCTTGCTCTTATGGAGTACTTTGCTGATGCTGTTGAAAATGGTGCTGAGTTGGAATACAACACCCAAATTAAGATGGTGCATAAAATTCTTTTTAGGGATTTTACGGGCTATTGGGCTATGTATAATCTACGAAGCAAGGAGCTAAGTCCCACCAAGCTCATAAGGGAATTATAGGCCTATGAGCTCAACGATGGCCACTAACCCAAGGAAGAGGTAAATCTAGCTATTACTTCTAATTCTAGTTTAGAAAACCCAAAAAAGAAAAAGCAAAACCCAAAAAAGTAAGGGGCTTCTAAGTCTTCTATACCTCCTACATCTGAAAGAAAGAAGAAAAAGAAGAAAAAGCCAAAAGACCCTAAAAATTCAAAGTGCTTCTATTATGCAAAGATTGGTCACTTCAGAAGACTTGCAAAGAATTCCTAGCCTTCAAAGGCAATGAAGGTAAGGATCTTCTTTAAATTAAAGCTTTTTTAGTAGAAGATTCAAAAGACACTTAGGTCATTAATTTTGGAGCCACTAATCATGTTTGTGTTTCTTTGCATAGGCTTAAGAAAGTCTTCTTAATAGGAACCTTTCATTGAGAATTGATAGTGGAAGCGTGGTGTTAGCTAAAGTAGTGGGACACAGACATCTTTATTTTGATGGATTTGTATTTATTTTGTTAAAAGACTATTTTTGTGTTCTTAGTTTTAAGAGGAGATTATGCAAAGATTGGTCACTTCAGAAGACTTGCAAAGAATTCCTAGCCTTCAAAGGCAATGAAGGTAAGGATCTTCTTTAAATTAAAGCTTTTTTAGTAGAAGATTCAAAAGACACTTAGGTCATTAATTTTGGAGCCACTAATCATGTTTGTGTTTCTTTGCATAGGCTTAAGAAAGTCTTCTTAATAGGAACCTTTCATTGAGAATTGATAATGGGAGCGTGGTGTTAGCTAAAGTAGTGGGACACAGACATCTTTATTTTGATGGATTTGTATTTACTTTTTTAAGAGACTATTTTTGTGTTCTTAATTTTAAAAGGAGCCATATTTCAATTGCTTGTTAAATTAAAGATTCTTATTTAGTTTCTTTTAATAAAACTATGGTTATTCATAAAAACAAGTTTTTTATCTATTCTAGGCAAATCAATGGTAATCTTTATTTAATCAAACAGAGATGTACCACTGCTTGACATTGAATTAACGAATAACTCCAAAAGATTAAAAACTTCTCACTCTAATAAGGCATACCTTTCCATTTAAGAGTTGATCATATTGGACAAGAAAAGATTCAAAGGTTAGGGTCCATTAGAATCTCTAAAGGAGGTATATTTTCCTTGATGTGAATCTTGTCTTAAAGGTAAAATGACTAAGAGGTTTTTTAAAGTAAAAGGTACAAGGGCCAAAAAACTTCTAGAAATTATACACGTTGACACATGTGACCCCATGAATGTCAAAGCATACCTGATACATCATAAGAGCAAAACCTTTGATAAATTCAAAGGGTATCGTGTAGAAATGGAGAAACAATCAGGTAAATCCATTAAAGACACTTTGATCCAATTGAGGTGATAAATCTTCGATAAATTTCTAAGACACTGTAGAGAATGGGATTTTATCCCAATTGACTGCATTAGGTACTCCACAACAAAATGGTGTAGTATAGAGAAAAAATAAGACCTTAGTGCATATGCTATGATCTATGATGAGTTATTCGAAACTTTCAATATCATTTTGGGGATATGCACTACAAATAGCATGTTACATTCTAAACTAAGTTCCAAGTAAGTTAGTTCATAAGACTCCATACAAGTTATGGAAGGTTAAGACACCCTCCTTTGGGCATATGAGAATATGGGGGTGCACGGCACATGTAATAGATAAGGAAACAAAAAGTTTGGAATCTTATTCAAAATTTACTTGTTTTTAGAGTATCCTAAGGGAACAAATGGATGATTATTTCATAACCTGAAGGAATAAAAAATTAGTGTATCAATCCTTACAACTTTTCTTGAGAAGAGTTACATGAATGACTTTAAGCTTCAAAGTAAAGTGGTGCTCGAGGAATTATACAGAGATAAAATTGCTCCACAATTTCGGTCTTAAATTATATTCCAAGTTTTAAAGAAAGATATGCAAATGATCAACCATCTAGGAAACTTTGTTATAGTAGGAAGGTTTCCAAGAAACCTAATTTCTTCATGTATGATCGTGAAATTTATCAATTTGAGGCCATGGAATATGAAAATGATTTGATCACCTATGATAAAGCTATTAGTGATGTTGACTCAAACCTCTAGCAAAAGGCTATGGACACTTAGAGAGATTATATGGAATCTAACACAATTTAGGAGCTTGTAGATCTTTTTGAATGTAAAACCATAAGGTGTAAATAGGTTTACAAAAGAAAAAGAAGTGTTAAAAGAAAGTCGATATCTTTAAGGATAAACTGCTAGCAAAGGGATATACACAAAATGCTAATGTTGACTATGATGAAACATTTTCCACTATTGCAAATGCTAAAGTCCATTCACGTTTATCTTTCCATTGCTATGCTCTTGATTAGGAAATTTGGCAAATGGATGTCAAGATGGCATTCTTGAATGGTCATCTTAACGAAAGCATCTATATGATGCAACTAGGTAGGGTTTGTAATAAAATGCTAGGAAGCAAAAGTTTGCAAGTTGCATAGATTCATTTATAGATTCAAGCAAGCCTCATGCTCATGGAACTAAAGATTTGACCAAGTGATCAAGGTCTTTCGATTTAAGCAAAATGTTGATGAATTTTATGTTCATAAACATATTAAAGAGGGCAAAGTGGTCTTTCTAGACTTATACATTGATAACACTACTCATTGGGACTGATGTAGGGAACTTGTCGTAGATCAAAATGTGATTGTCATAATAGTTTGACATAAAGGATTTAGGGGAACCTAATTATGTTCTAGGCATTCATTTTTTTAGAGATCCAAAATGATAGCTTTGTCCCAAACTTTGTATGTTGACAAAATTATTGAAAGGTATGTAATACAAGATGCTAAGAAGGGTTACAACCCTCTATGGTAAGATTCACTCTTTCATTTAATGATTGCCCTAAGATGTTTGAAGAAAGAGAGTGTATGAAGAAAATCCCTTATATATCTGTTGTGGCTAGTTTCATGTACGCTATGCTTTGCACATGATCAAATATTTGTTATACAATTGCTATTGTAAGTTAATATCAGTCGAACCCTAGTAACAAGTATTGGCAAGCCATAAAGCACATACTCAGGTCTCTTAAGCGAAAGAGGAACTATATTTTGGTATATTCTGAAAGGGACCTAACATTCATTAGATATATGGATGTAGACTTCCAAACTTGTCAGGATTCAAGGAAATCAACTTCTAGGTCTATTGTCCTAGGAAGAGGCACCGTTGTATGGATGAATGTAAAATAAACTTGTACGAATGACTCCATGATGGAAACCAAATATGTGATTGCTTTTAAAGCATTTAAGGAAGTGACTACACTTCGTAAATTCCTTAAAAACCTTGAGGTCATTCTTGGTATCTATAAACCTATTACACTCTATTGTGATAATAGTGTGGCAATAGCAAGTACCAAGAAATCTAGATACCACACGAGGATAAAACATACAAATAGAAAATACCACATGATAAGAGAGCTGGTGATGGAAAAAGTTATTAATGTCTACAAACTTTGTCCAAAGAAAACCTTGTTGATCCCTTTATCAGAACTCTGGTGGCTAAGAGTTTTGAAAGGATGTTGAGGGCACAGGGATATAAGAAATGACTTATTTACTCTCTTAGGGCAAGTAGGAAATTTTTAGGAATGCCCTAAAGGATGAAAGACATTTTAATGTATTTTATTATTTTGAACTAGTTATTTATATATATTCAAGGTTTCATTATATCATTGTTATTTCGTCTTTATTTAGATTTATATGTTAAAGTAAATGTAAGCAAATATGGCTTATTGACTACTTGTGTTTATACCGTTAAGATGTTGCATATAATGAATTTTATATGCAAGAAGATAACATTCTAAGGCAAGTAGTCTAAATTGATAATCCATAATCTATGGGGTTAATGTGAGCAATTAGCTTATGTAAAGACTATTATGTCATTTAAATCCAATTATGGAGATGACTTATCTTGGTATCTGGAGCAGTTTGACTCCTAAGTAGAGACATAGATATATTGTCTATAGGTGGTGATATATTAGACTGGACCAAAGTGCAATTAATCCATTAGTAAGTTCGTTTACATGGATTAATTCACTTTTGATGTTCATTGTGTAATTAGCTTAATCCTAAGTAATTGACTCCATATGTATAACTTGTATGCTTTAACATTCTAAAGGCTAAAGCATCTCAAAGTAGTAAGTTAGTAGACCAATACATTGGGCATATGACTTATATTTGATAAGATATTTATTTATAGTTATGGAATCATAGCTTTTACAAAGAGTTAAGGTTATTCTCTTAAAAGCTATCATACGATATAGTGATAGTGGACCAGGCCTTGGTCATTTGTATGCCGTATGATAAATTATTCACACGTGGTAAACAATCATTTTAAAATTAATATAATGGAAATTTAAGATAAAGTGATCAAGTAGGTAAAATGAACATTTAAACCTTAAGTTGATCATGGATATCATATGAGGGTATTACACAAATGACAAGGTCACTGGAATCTAAGGCTATTTATAAAGCTTACATAATAAGGTATATAATTAGGAATGTAGTCTTAGGTCTTTAGTGATACAACTCTGAGATTAATAATTATGTGATTAATTATTTGGTGTAGGATAATTAATATATAAATTATTGAAGCCAATTATATATATCCAATTGGTCTCTCCACTAGCTCAACATAATTCCTTAATGGTAGGTTATTGATTGGAATATCTAGAGACAAAAATTCTCAATATGGTGAAGTCATACACCAGATTCACTCATTTTTGGAGTATAGCCATTTTCCTCAGTAAATAAATGAAAATAATTTTTTAGTGTTATTTATTTAGAATATATATTTAATTTGAATTAAATATTTATTTAGACAAGAATTTGGAATTTAAATTAATTATATTTATCTCCTGATAAATATAGAAATAATTTAAATTAAATAGATATGACAAATTAATTATTTATATAATCAATTTAATATCTATTAATTCTTGTTTAAATATTTATTTATAAATTAAATATGAAAATATTCTAAATAAATTAAGAAAATTTGTTTTATTTATTTTAATTTGTGATTAAATTAATTATTTTGTTGTAGTTGATTTTATTTTGATAATTACTACATAATTATTCTATTCGAATAAAATTACTATAATTTTATTTTGAATTATAATTGAAGTTATGAAAACTTATCAGGCTAAACAAATTTAACAATTTAATCAAAATTGATTAGTATTCAAATTAAATGGGCTAAATTTCCATAAAATAAATTTAGGCTAAAATATTGTCTATGGACATTAGGGCTTGCTTGAGTTACAGTGGGAACCTATACTGGGGTTGGCACCATATATAGGTTTTTTTATGGAATAAATAAAATAGTTATTTTAATTTAAAATTAAAATAAGGGTTGCCCTATTACTTGATATAAATAAGAGGTTTATGCCAAGGTTTCGGGTAAACCATTTGTGCCACCTTAAGGTTTCTAGTCACAACATCCCATGATTTTTAGTCTCAAATCCAGAATTGATCGAGACAAAGAGTGCCATAAACTCTACCATCTGGAAATTATAGAAAAGTGGAGAAGGTTAGTTGCTTAAAGCTTTCACATAGATCTAGGAATTCTTAGATGGTATTTTCAAATTTGCAACTCAGATAACTGTTCAAGATGGTTTATTGTATATAACAAAACAATTTAGTATGATCGAATTAAAAATTTTAAAATTTCAATGAGCATCTTATCTATTTTTCTTACGATCAGATGGAAGGTCATATATGGAAGGGCTAAACTCCTTGTTAAGGGTTAGTATATTGTTAGCTTCCAGTATGCTTAGGTTGATAGCAAATCACAAAGTGGTTCTTATTTACCTTTAATTATGCCACAGTTAATTAGAAAGGTTCCAAACATGAAAAGGCTATGGACTTAACAACTAAAGCTGAATACATCTTCGCATGTGAGGCTATAAAAGAGGCAGTTTGGATGAAGAAGTTTACCACTAACTTGGTGTGGTTCCAAGTATTGTTGATCCCGAACTACTTTGCTGTGATAATAATGGAGTCACAATGCAAGCTAAGGAACCAAGGTTTAATCACAAATCCAAACATGTGTTACGGTGATCTCATGTCAAGACATTATTGAGAGACATGATGTTAGTGTGGAATAAGTACCCATTGAGGAGAACTTAGCTGATCCTTTCAATAAAGTTTTATCCTAGCAGAAACATCATTGTTATATAAAGGGCATGGGAGTTAAACATATGAGCAATTGGCTTTAGTGCTAGTGGGAGATTGTCAATAAAAGCCTTACAAGCCAACTGTTATGGCATGTAAGGCATTAGCATTTAACATTAAACATTATATTTAATACTAATCAGAATTGATTAGTATTCAAATTAAATGGGCTAAATTTTCATAAAATAAATTTGGGCTAAAATATTGTCTATAGACATTAGGGCTTGCTCGAGTTACAATGGGAACCCATACTGGGGTTGGCACCATATATAGGTTTTTTATGGAATAAATAAAATAGTTATTTTAATTTAAAATTAAAATAAGGGTTGCCCTATTACTTGATATAAATAAGAGGTTTATGCTTAGGGTTTCGGGTAAACTATTTATGCCACCTTAAGGTTTCTAGTCACAACATCTCATGATTTTTAGTCTCGAATCCAGAATTGATCGAGACAAAGAGTGCCATAGACTCTACCATCTGGGAATTATAGAAAAGTGGAGAAGGATAGTTGCTTAAAGTTTTCACACAGATCTAGGAATTCTTGGATGGTATTTTCAAATTTGTAACTCAGGTAACTGTTCAAGATGGTTTTATTGTATATAACGAAACAATTTAGTATGATCGGGTTAAAAATTTTAAAATTTCAATGCGCATCTTATATATTTTTCTTACAATCAGATAGAAGGTCATGTATGGAGAGGCTAAACTCCTTATGAAGGGTTAGTATATTGTTAGCTTCCAGTATGCTTAGATTAATAGCAAATCACAAAGGGGTTCTTATTTACCCTTAATTATGCCATAGTCAATTAGAAAGGTTCCAAACATGAAAAGGCTATGGACTTAACAACTAAAGCTAAATACATCTTCGCATGTGAGGCTGTAAAAGAGGCAGTTTGGATGAAGAAGTTTAACACTAACTTGGTGTGGTTCCAAGTATTGTTGATCCAGAACTACTTTGTTGCGATAATAATGGAGTCACAATGCAAGCTAAGGAACCAAGGTTTAATCACAAATCCAAACAGGTGTTACGGTGGTATCACGTCATTAGAGACATTATTGAGAGACATGATGTTAGCATGGAATAAGTACCCATTGAGGAGAACTTAGCTGATCCTTTCAATAAAGTTTTATCCTAGCAGAAACATCATTATTATATGAAGGGCATGGGAGTTAAACATATGAGCGATTGGCTTTAGTGCTAGTGGGAGATTGTTAATAAAAGCCTTACAAGCCAACTGTTATGGCATGTAAGGCATTGGCATTTAATGATTTCATGTAATCAAACATTATATTTAATTAATGTCATATAGGTATTTCTTTATCCATAAGGTTTAAGTTTAATTATTATAGATGTCATATGTAGATAAAGCTTATGAAACACATTGCCTTACGAGGGAATTATAACAAGTTAAATTATGAGATCTTTATGCATCAAAGCCATATTTCTAAAACTATTCTTGGTCATCATATTTTCAAGACTGGGCATTAATAGTGCACAAAGACTAGCATTTGTAAGCCTCTATGAATACGGTACATGTAACTAATCTCATAAATTAAAGTATAGAGATTCTTAAAGACATCATATGGGTGTTTGTTATGGTAACAAATTCATTGAACATGACCTACTATAGGAATTTCAATTTGTATTCACTCATGTATCTATGGAAATACTATCATGTGTCGGATCTTTAGACCTGTGACACCGTATAAGGAGTGTCATGCTTTAATTCCATCACAAATGAATCCATAATAGATGATGCTTATGGTAGGGTGGTTTTGGGCATGGCGTGAATCATATGATAGGTGGACGAGTTGTTCAGAGAGGATTCATCACCCCAAGTGATATAATGGGACTTATCTCACATATACCTGGGCCATGTTAACTCAAGGTCTTTGGCCAATGTAATATTGATTTTAGAGTTAACACATAAAGGTTGCATACTAATATGGAATAAGCTAAGAGTAGACATTGAACCATGCTATTGCTAATTTTGGGACTATGATGAAAGGATATTTATTACACTAAGAAATTAAACATTGAAGGGCTTGCCAAAACCATATTGACACTTCTTTCATGTTAGGTGGCCATGATACATTGCTACATGCCAATCTTGGTCTACGAATATAAAATATTCTTTATTGGGCTATTTTATAGTTTTGCCAATATTATGGGGGCCTAATGGGTCACAAACATAAGGGTGATTAGTAGAAATAAAATTAAGATCAAGTTTATATGTCTAATATAAATAATGGTTACTTCGCCCAATTTGAATAAGTTCACATAGGCCAAGGCAAAATTATAATTTCTCAAAATTAAAATTTTGTACCTTAGACTAGATAAACGCATGTTTGTCATCCCATATGCCCTAAAGAGGCTTAAAACATTTGGTTAAGATCTCTCTCAAAAGCATAAATTGCATAATCTTGAGTTTTCTTGTGAGAGTCAGCCCAAATCAACCTAAATCAAAGGAAATCATGTTTTCTTTAGTGGTTTCGAATAAGAATTGAGGTTTTTTCAGTGCAAAGGAAGGTTTATTGAAAATTAAGCTACTAACATACTCTGACAATAAAATTTCATCCCTATTAAAGGTTTTTTAATTCATCTATATAGATAACCATTAAGGGCTAAATGTTTGGATAACTTGGGTTTATGACAACCGGGCTCAGTGTATGTGTTCTTGGATCATAGAATTGCTAAAAAAAACTTCTCTAGACCAAGGTATGTTTGAATCTTGAATAGTTCTTTAAGTTTCTATATCTTAAAGATTTGTCAAAATCATGCAAGACGATCCTATTTAGGATATCATCTTAGATTAGTTTGTTTGATCTACTTTTGCTACTATGTTTATAAATTATTTTATAAATTTTTGTAATCTAATTACTTGCTAAACTCGAGACTTCCTGCACCTAAAGCGAAGACATCCCTATGGACACTAGATTTTCTCTAAGCCTTAATTGATTTTTTTTATTTTAGGAGTTGACATAATTGTCTACCTCAGATCCTCTCGAATGAATTATAGATGATAGAAATGTCTAATTGAGGTGTTGGTTGGTTTCCATGAGCTTTGTTTAACATAATAAGGCATCTAAGCTTAATTGTCCAATTTAGAGGATCAGTGTAGAATTTGGAAAATTCAAGAATGTAAAAAGTTGACTAGTATGCATCTTTTAAGGTGATTATAGTGGTTATTGATGGCATCGATGAAAAAAGATTGCTTTTAGAAATCATAATCAAAAGTCAACAAAGTGACAAAAGTCAACTATAAGCAAAGTCAATGGTAAAAAGTTAACTTTTTAGCCTAGAGTTGGATTTTGAAATTGGAAGAGTTCTACAAGTTAAATTTCAAAATTGTTTGAATAGTGTAATAGTGTCCAAAAAATTAAAAAAACAAACATAAATGAAGTGAACGGACACCTTGAAGTTTTGCATCATGAATGTGATAGTGTAAAGGATGTTTGAATGTACTATTATGCTATTGGATCAATGAGTAATATGACACTGGAAGCATCATGATAGCTCATTTTTAAGAAAAGTGTCAGAAAAGGAATTAGTGCCATAATTTATGATTACGTATCTGCAAGGCTACTTTTTTAGAGTTTGGTTATAGGGTACATAACCTAATACCAAAACATAGTGTCCTTTTATTTCCAAAAGCTATAAAGCTTGGGAATAAAATTTTTGAGACTAGTTAGAATATTTAAATTATATTGTATGTGACCAATCTATGATTTTGGTTCCACTATTTGTTTGTTTTATGTGCATTTTAGCATCATCATTAGTGCATCTGAAGGCTAGTGGTATAAAAGGGACAATGTTATCCTAAGGGTTATCCAATATAAGTAAACATATAGTCTTGGTAGAAGAAAGGTACTCTATAGTGAAGGATTGGTAGGAAGATATCAAAAAGCAACATAAAGATGCTTTAAAATTCAGGTAAGTCTTACCATTTCTAGTCTGGGTCAATGTTAAGTTTTAAAAGAATTATTTGTCAAAATTATGAGCTACATGGGATCAGTGGGATAATACCAAAAAAGATCTGTTCACTCAAAAGTATAGAGATATAGCCTTATTGGTTTGGGTTAAGATAGATGAGGGGTTACTTTGAGCTGTGGCATGATTTTAGAGTCCAAAATATCGGTGCTTCATTTTTAATAAGGAAGACATGGTCCCAACTATCGAGAAGTACACCACTTTCTTTTTATCCAACATACCATTCTCTATCGGGTATACATTAATAAGTCTAACTCACTAATAATGAAAAGATGGTTGGCCAATATTACTGGAGTATCTGAGACTCAGATTGGGGCATATGTAGTTTGAAAGGATCAAGGCAATTACATATTGTGGCATATGTTATAGGATTTGATGGATAATTGCTTAGACCTGGAAAAGAAAAGAGATATCTTTTCATTGGCCATCTATGATTAATGGTATTCCCTATCACTCTAGGGTATATTAATGTAGTAGTGGTTGAATTTTATGATCGGTTATGGTACAATATCAACCCAACTATGGTGATTCTAGTTAAAATGATACAATCTTTAAATTTTTACAATAGAAAATCTGGGAGTAGATTTCCTAGTTATGCATTGTTGTTACAGATATAAATCCATAGTCACTTTTGGAAAGCTAAAAAAGTCGATATCCAAATGTATATCGGGTCGTTATCTCTGATTATCAAGTTCCTTAAGAAAGATTGGCTGAATGATTACACCAAAAATCAGTGGGTGCTGGTATTTTGAAACCTAAAAAAAGGATGATGTTACATGGTGAGCAACATGGATATGTTCTTGGGTTATATGCGAACATCAACATTAGGTACCCTTGCTAGGCATTTTAGGTTGTGTCAACAACATTTTTTTGCTAGTTCAAAGGCAATTCGAGTCTTGACAGTTCATTCTTCTAACTCATGATCTAGGTGAGTTTGATTTTTCCTATAGAAGAATTAGTTATCAAAAAAGTATAAGAGCCATGGCTAATGAATGATAGAGACCTATCGTGCATAATTAGCTCGTTAGTAGGATGATATGACTCTGATTTATGAAGTTTAAAGGTATAATTGGGTCAATGACACTATTTTGCTTCCAAACAAGGATGTTGTTCTTCCAACATGAGAGTTGCTATTCGAAGTTAAACTATTGAAGAAAGAATTTAAGTCAAAGTGGGTAGCATTTCAATTAGAGATCGCTCGATTAGTTGTTTAAACTAGGTAGTTAAAGTATGATAAAGTTGTATATGAGCGATAATTGAAAGAGCTTCGCAAAGGGAAGAATGATGTCAAGTGAGGTACAAAAGAACTACATTAGGACAATAAATAACTCAAGCTTGCTCTAAAAAATGCCAAGATTGGTATGTCATCCAAGAAGTAAGAATCTTAGGTAGCAAAACAGAACAAGAAGGTGGACCTATTAAGAGGTAGGGCCAAAAGAAATGCAGAACAAGTAGTCAAGCTTTCAGGTAGCCTATTAATGAGCCAAAAGAAGAATGATTAAGCTCTTGCTTAGTTACATGTTCAGAGTAACGTTAAGGTGCAACCCGAATCTCCCTTAATACCCAATGTTCCTATCAAGGAAGAAAGTAGAAATAGAATATTGTCTTTGTGGATAGACAAAACTAGGAATGATTTTATTTCTTCCTAAATGATGTAATCCAAATGTTTTTTTATATTAAATAAATATTTGAACTGATTTTCTTGATATAATAATTGATGGATATGGATGGTAATTTTATATTAAAGTTGTTGTCTTAACTAGTTTCTTCGACATGCTTGTATACATGTAATTGCATTCATACTAACTCATTCTTATTTGTGTTCATTTGCATTCATGTTATAGCATGTGTAATAATCATAATATGGGATTCTAAAATCTGGTGTCATTCTCAGAGGAAAAAAAATACAAACATGGGGAATTGTGAAGATACCAATTCAAAGGAGATAAACACTCGAAATGACTTAGAAATATAGAGAATGATTCAGTAACTAGAATAGAAAAGATAAAGGAAGCTCAAGAGCAGATGATGAAAGGTCAAGAGGAATTATAAATGGCTAAGATCATGGAATTGATGACTTTAGCGGTGAAAGGGAAAGAGCAAGTTAGAGGCTTGGGTTTTCAAATCAGAGATCCTAATCCTAAAGGAAATCTACTGAGTCTATGTGGTACCTCCAATCTAAGTGTCTCAAACTTTACCCTCTGATGAAATTACAGTGCATGGGCATCTTGAAATTGCAATACCACTAAAGATTATTGATAAAGGGTTAAACGTGGAATCAAGTTTAGCAAAGCTATTAGTCCCCAATGTTGATAAGTCTACTGAGTTGAATAAACTTATGATAGAGGCATCTAAATATGTTGAAAAGAAACAAATGCAATTGCAGTATAGAAAAGAGATTGGGGGCTATAAAAGGAATAGACATGTTCAGAGGTGTAGATGCAATCGAATTGGGATGTGTCTGACTGGTCATTCCTCTAAAATTCAAGACACCAAAGTTTTAGAAGTATAATGGTACCATATGTCTATTTGTTTACATCAAGATGTATTGCCTTAGGATATGGGATAGAGAGCAACAAAAAGCTATCGATCTATTGCTTCTAAAATAGTTTAACTAAGAATGTAGCTTGATGGTACATAGGGTTGGATAAAGCTAAGATTCAGACCTGATCGAATATGGCTTATGCTTTCTTAGGAAAATACAAGCATGTTTCAGATTGGGCACTAGATTAGTTGTCATTAGAAAATATGGAAAAAAAGACTAATGGGAGTTTTAGACAACATGCTCAAAGGTGGACGAAAAAGGCTGCACAAGTGATTCCTCCATTAACAGAGAAAAAAATGATAAATTATTTTCATTAGCACTTTAAAAGCTTTATTTTATAAGAGGTTGGTCGGTAATGCCACTAAAAATTTTATGGATATGGTGTTGTCAGGAGAAATGATCAAGAGTGTAATTAAAAATGGCAAGAAATCAAGTGGGAAATCTTCAAGAAATAAAAAACCAACCTTAAGTAAAAAGAAGGAGAAAAAGTTAATACTTTAGCCTTGATAACCATCCACCCATGAATCCAATGCCCTATTATTCGTAGTACCATATAGTGTCTGGATCAAGTTTTAATCTTTGCTCATTTATGTCATAAACCTATACACTACTGCTTATAATACATGAACCCATAAAGTAGTAACCAGAGTACTAGAGTATTTGAAACATTGTGAATAACCTAGACCAGCTAGACCAAGTTAATAGACAATAATTCAGCCCAATCTTAATGTCCTATTATGACCTATACCTATGGTTGCTTTAGGGTAGTTGGCAGCACCAATCTATGTCACAGTCATACAACCTCCTTACCTAAAATGGTATGATGCCAATGCTATGTGTAAGCATGGAGGTGCATAAAGGCATTCGATAGAGAATTGTATAACATTTAAGAAAAGGGTTTAAAGTCTTATTGACATTGGAAAATTGATGTTTGCAACTAGACCAAGTCCTAATGTTACTTAAAGCCCATTACCTAATCATGTTGAGCCTAAGGTGAATGCGGTAGTGGTGGAAAAAGCTCACAGGGTAAAAATGAGTATAGACAAAGTGAAGACTCTTTTAAAGGTGGTCTTGGAAGTTCTAGTGAAAGCTAAGGTGATCTCAAGAAAGTTAATCTCAGTGGTAGTTCAAAAAACTATTATGAGTTACATGGTATAGATAGACATGAGTTGCAAGAGTGTATTGATTTTAGAGCTATTGTTCAAAAACTGATGAATAATAAAGAAATAGAATTTTGTGAGGAATTATAAGAGCCGATAGTTGAGCCAGTAGATACAGTTGGTGAAGGATTTGTAATAGTTCTATACAAAATCGATATACCAATGTTCATTTATTGTAAGAAGTTTGCTGTCAATGCTACACCTGTGATGCCAACTCCATAAGTAGTCATTGAGGTTCCCACGCCATTTTCATATAAAAGTGATAAAGCAGTTCCATGAAATATGAGTTTAATATAATGATAGTAAGAGAATCGATTACTTAAGTTAATGCTATGACAGGAGTAAGTCACATGACTAGAAATGGAAGGTGTTATGCTTTACCTGCTATAGAAAAAAGTTGGTGGTTTTTAAAGCTTATCTAGAAGTGAAAGCAGGTGAATGAGCAAGAAGCTGAAAAGTTCCTAAAGTTTATAAAGCATAGTACATATAAAATTGTGGAGTAGTTAAATAAGTAACTCGCTAAAAGATAATGCTATCTCTATTGTTGAACTCAGAACTACATAGGAAGGCTTTGCTGAAGGTCTTAAATTAGGCGTATATGGTGCATAACATTTTCATGGATAAAATGAGTCAGTTAATGGAGAACGTACTGGAAAACAACTTTATATCATTTGATGACGAGATCCATCTAGAAGGGAGAGGTAGTGTGAAGGCTATGCATATCACTGTTAACTGTACAGGATATACTTTGCCAAAGGTGTTGATTGATAATAGTTCTGTATTGAAGATGCCACCATTAATTAATTTGCAGAAGACGTTGGTTGATGCCCTGCACATTAAGAACAGTCATACTATTATATGTGCTTTGGTTAAGACTAGGTAAGAGGTGGTCGGTATGATCAAAGTTCCTTTAAGAATCAGCTTTTGTGCTTTTGAAGTGAGTTTTAATGGATGAATATTACATCTTTATACAATTATCTATTGGGTAGGCCCTAGATTCATTCTGTAAGGGTACTTTTTTTCTCATTACATAAAAATTTGAAATTCATTATAGATGATAAAATGGTTGTCATCAATGGAGAAAAAGACAATATGGCTATTTTGTCTGCTGATGCACCTTACAATGATCATGATTCTTGATCTTTCCTTTCAGTCCTTTGAGTTTATGAACACCACATATGTAGGGGAAGGACTATAAATTATTTAACCTTGTCTGTCTCGAAGTAGTAGGATAGGATTAAAAATAACTATTGGAAAAATTGCCAAGCTGGCAAAGGATTAGGAAAGCATCTATAAGGAATGACAAGAGCCTTAAAAGTGGTTCATCATATTAGAAAGAATGGGTTGGTTTACAAGCCGAATGCTACTCAGAAAAGAGATTTAGCTAAGAGGGCTAGGGATAGAAGGATGGCTAGAAAGCTAAACCTTGAGCTCAAAATGAATGGAAAGAATTTTGCTTCTCTTCAGACGTCTTTTAGTTTACGAGTTACCTAAACTTAGACAAGGGAAGTTGCATGGGATGGTTCCTAATTCAGATAAGGGTGGCCTTTGAGAGTTTCAATATCTCTATTGATAGAGCAGGAGATCTTGGAACTGGTATTCTCTTCGTCTATGGTCACCAAATTTGGAATAATACCAAGATCTCTATAGATTGTAGCCTTTTCTTGGATGAATGTTAAGGACTCTACCTTAAATGTTAAGGCCTAACAACACTTAAGGGTTTTCTATATTGGGCTCTAGTTATTAGTCATTATTAAATAAATAACTAGCATGATGCATTTTCATATCCATGTGTCATTTTTTGCTTGTAAATGCTTTATTTCTTGGATTGATTACCTTTTGATGGATAAATCAACATTATTGATATCATAATATATCTTAATTCGTAATATCTTGAGATATGCACCCAAAGCTTCAATGCTTAAACCTTTTTTAGGTATCTTGACATAGAGATATGGAAAATGGGTTGACTCTCTAATGTTTGATTTTGATAAATCATTTCATGAGGATGAAACTTATTCTAATGAAGAATTTGAAGACTATGATTTGGCCTCAGATTTACCAAGACTGATCAAGCAAGAGAAGAAACAAATCATGCCTCATAAGGAAACCTTGGAGGTAATGAATTTAAGGATAGATGAATGTATAAGAGAAATCAAAATTAGGACTATGGTATCCTTATCCACTCAAGAAGAGTTAATTTCTCTTTGAAAGAGTTTAAAGATGTATTCATTTAGTTATACTAGGATATGCTAGGATTGGATAAAGACATAGTAGTGCATAGGCTTCCATGAAACCTAAGTGTCAATCGATGCAACAAAAGTTGAGAAGGATAAAGTCAAAGATGCTTTTAAAGACAAAAGAATAAGTACAAAAACATATATATGCTAGGTTTTTAAAAGTGGTAAAGTATCCCAAATGAGTGGCAAACATTGTGCTTATCCTTGAAAAAGATGGAAAAGTGCATATATGTGTGCATTATTAGGACTTGAATAAGGTAAGCCCTAAGGATAATTGCCTACTACCTCATATAGACACATTGGTCAACAATACAACTAAGAATTCTTTGTTTTCCTTCATGAATGGTTTTTCTAGTTATAACCAAGTTAAAATGACATCAGAGGATATAGAGAGAACTATGTTTGTAACCTTGTGGGGTATATTTTCTTATAAGGTGATGTTGTTCGGTTTGAAAAATGCCATGACATGATGCATAAGGAAATAGAAATGTACATTGATGATATGATTGCCAAGTACGCTAAAAAAAGTGTGCATGTTAGAAACATTAGAAAGCTATTTTAGAGGTTAAAAGAATTCTGGCTTAAACTCAATTCAGCTAAGTGTACTTTTAGCATTATCTCTGGAAAATTGTTGGGTTTTGTGTTAGTGAAAAAGGAATAGAGGTGGATCTTGCAAAGGTTAAAGCCATTCAGACTTACCAGCACCTCGTACATAAAAAGAGGTGTAAAGTTTCTCAAAGAGATTGAATTACATTGCTAGCTTTATATCCCAGCTCACGGATAACTGTGATTTGATATTCTAGCTTTTATGATAATAAGATCCTAGTGAATGGAATGATGAATGCCAAAAAGAATTTAAGAAAGTGAAAACACTATCTTTCAATCCACCTGTGTTGGTGCTAATAGTGCTAGTATAACCATTGATCTTGTACTTTTCAGTATTTGAAACGTTTATGGCTATGTATTGGAGTAATATTATGAAATAGGGAAGAGAAAGCAGGTGATCTATTACCTCAACAACAAGTTTATGGACGTAAGGTTAATTACTCCATAGTGGACAAGATGTGTTGTGCCTTAGCATGAGCTACCTTAGGGCTTCGATAGTGTATGCTTTATCAAGCAACTATGTTGATTGCAAAGTTGGAATTGATTAAGTACATATGTGAAGCTTTGGCTCTCTCAGTGAAGATTGCAAGATGGCAAGTGTCGCTTTTAGAGCTTGACATAGTGTATGTGAATCAAAAGGCCATAAAAAGTAGTGTTGTAATTGACTTCCTAGTAAATAGAGCTATAAAAGATTATGAGCCATTGGACTTCGATTTTTCTGATGAGGATTTGATGTGTATATCTCAAAAGGAAGAGATGTCAATAAAGAATGAAACTTAGGATACGTACTTTAATAGTATTGCTAATGCCATGGGGTATGAAAATGAGGCGATATAATTTCCACAAGTAAAGACCATTATCTGTTTACTGCTAAACTGAATTCTGATTATACCAATAACATAGTGAAGTACAAAGCAAATGCTATGGAGCTACAAGCTGCTATGGAGGGAAAAGTGAAATTCTTGAAAGTGTATAATGATTCAACTATAGTGATATATCAGCTTTAGGGTGAATGGTAAACCCATAATAGGAAATTGATATAGTCTAAAAAGTTTATTCAAGAACTGGTAAAAAGGTTTGAAAAGGTTAATTTTAAATATTTACCTAAAAAGGAGAATCAGATCGCCGATGCATTGGTTATTTTATCTGCCATGACAAAGATGACTGATAGTACTAACGTGATGCTAACTAAGATGAGTATTAATGAGATCCCAGCTCATTACCACAAAAAGGCCTAAAGACATGGTCAACCATGGTATTATGATATTTCATGGTATGTCAAGGATTGACAGTATCCGGATCATGCAATTGAAAATGATCAGAGAACTATACAAAGAACAGTTATGAACTTCATCCTTATAGTGAAGTCCTCTAAAAAAAAAGTCAGGATCAAGTGCTTCTGAGATTTATAGATGCCAGTGAAGCTAAGAAGATAATGGAAGAAGTTCATAAAAGGATATGTGGAACATACCTTAATAGACACATGATGGCTTAATAAATCATGAGGCTAAGATATTATTGGTTAACTGTGGAAGTTGACTACATAAAATGTACGCGTAAATGTCATAAGTTTCAAATATATGCAAATAAGATTAATATGCCTCCATTATTGTTACATGTGATAACATCTCCATGTCCTTTTTTGATGTGAGGCATGTATATGATAGGCCCAATTATGCCTAAAGCTTCAAATGGGCAATGCTTCATCCTGGTGGCAATATATTCACCAAATAGGTGGAAACTACTTCTTATGTAAATGTATCTAAGTTGATGGTGCGCAAATTTGTCAAAAGAAAAATTATATGCTGATATGGAATACCATAAAGAATTATAACTGATAATACTTTAAATTTGAAAAATGAAATAATGCCCAAAGTATGTGCATAGTTCAAAATCAAGCATCATAATTTGGCAACATAATGCCTAAAAAAGAATAAGGCAATAGAAGCAATCAACAAGAACATAAAGAAGACTATTTAAAATATGAGCAAGACGTATAAAGACTAGTATGAAAATTTATCTTTTACTTTGCTTGCCTATTGACTTTAGTTCATACCTTTATGGGTGCTACCCTATTTTCATTAGTCTATGGGAAAAAAGCAGTGCTACCACTAAAGGTGGAAATCCCATTATTATGAGTATTGAAAAAAGCTGAATAGGTTAAACCCCAGCATAAGCAGCTCAGCTTTATCAAGAAGAAAAGGTTTAAAGCTATTTTAGATGTATCAAAGGAGAATAATGAGAGCAAATAATAAGAAGGTTCATCCTTGATAGTTTCATGAGGGTAAGCTTGTGCTTCGAAAGATTCTTCTAATCTAAAAGGATACTTAGGGCAAGTGAACTCTAAATTACGAGGGACCTTATATGGTGAAAAGAGCATTCCCTTGAAAAGCCTTGATATTGACTGAGAATGATGGAAATGAGTTACTTGGTTTGATAAATTTTGATAATGTGAAGAAGTACTATCTTTGAAGAGATAGTGTAAAGACAAATGTCAAATATTGTTGGATTTGTGTGAAGGCAAATGCCAAAGGTTATTTGGTTTGCAAGATTTCATGCTAAATGCCAAAGCATTAAGTTCATATGGCCATAAGAAATTGTGCACCCTTGTTTGGGACGATGTCTGCAGCCAAAAAAAGATGCAACATAGTTCGAATGAGTTTTCAAAAGAAATGCTATGTCTAAATGAAATGATTAGTCAGGTATTATCTTAGAGAATTAAACTAGATTTATTCTCGAAAGATATGGGATCCTATTACTTAAAAAGCCTACCTGTTAAATTTTTTTCTTCTTTGTTAAGCATTCACTAAAACTTTTTCATGAATTGTTAACATTATTAAGTTGGTCGGTTTTTGAGCATTTTCAATTGTTGAAATGAATTCATGATGAACTCTTTTTCTTGGCTTATCTTTATGTTGTGTCATTGCTTATTGATTTTGTTTAATGATGATTAATAAATTAACAAGGAATAAAACATAGGATGCCTTGATATTTTGATTAAAAAGACCAATATTCTATCGAGAAATTAGTATTTGTTTTAAAATTTAGTGATCGAGGATTGAGATTAACCAAGTGGAAAGATTGAATGCTTTGAAAAAAAAAGCATGAGAATGAAAAGAAGAAAATGGTAGTGGAAGTCATGAGATTTATGAATGATAATGAAGATTGAAGGATGTTATCTAGCTTAAAAAAATAGGTATTCAATGCTTTTGAAAGAAAGAAAGGTGAGAATGAAAAGAAAAAATGGTAATGGAAGCCATGATTATATTTAAAAGAGATTAATGAAAGCAAATTTTGACAAGTGTTTTGTTAAAGCAAAGTGGATTACGAATGACATTGAGATAAATTCTGTATTATGATTGCATATTAACATGAAAGTACGAATCATGTATATGCATTCATATTGCATTACAAGAAATTGCTCAAAAAAAAGATATCTCTAATGGATATTAATAAGAATCCTATATTATGATTGCATATTAACAAGGATTGTTCTTCAGTGGATATTACACTAGATAATATCATTCCTTCCTTAGTGAATAAACTCAATTTAGTTGGTACTCAGAGAGGAAAAAAAAGAGAGAAAAGTCTAGTCTAGTTAGTTAGGTAGAAAACTAGTGAAATTGGCACCTTGTAGGGAGGTTAAGCCCTTTAGAATGGAATTTCTTTTTCTTTTGTCCGCTTTACATGGTTATATAGAAGACCAAAATAGTCAGGTTTGAGTCAGCTTCGTTTGATTAAGTAGAAGGTTAGACAAAGTTTTTCTGTTGTCAACTTCATTTGGCTAGGCAAAAGACCAATAAAGTTAGTTATCTTCTTCATTTGACTATGTGGAAGGTTAATGAAGTAGGTTTTGAGTCAACTCTACTCAATTAAGTAGAAGATAGGATAGAGATTTCCTTTTGTCAACTTCACTTGGTTAGGCAAAAGATTGGTGAAATTTGTGGTTTTTTCGTGCACTTCATTTAACTAGGCAAAAGGTTGATAAAGTTATTTTTTTTCCTCTTCACTCAATTAGGCAGAAAATCAGTGAAGTAGGTTTTAAGGTTAAGTCTTTTTGTTTAGCAATGTGTAAGTCTGTTGAGGTAGGTGTTGTATGTAAGTCCATTATATTTGGTTATCTTCTTTATTTGACTATATGGAAGGTCGATAAAGTAGTTTTTGAGTCTGCTCTATTCGATTAAGTAGAAGATAGGATAAAGATTTTCTTTTGTCCACTTCACTTAGTTAGGCAAAAGATTGGTGAAGTTTATGGTTCTTTCGTGCACTTAATTTGACTAGGTAAAAGGTTGATAAAGTTAGTTTTTTTATCTTCTTCACTCGATTAGGCAAAACATCAGTGAAATAGGTTTTTTGGGTTGTCTTTTTGTTCAGCAATGTGTAAGTCCATTAAAGTAGGCATTGTATGTAAGTCCATTCTATTTGGTTATGTGGAAGACCAACAGAGTTGGCAATCTAAGTCCTTGTCACTTTGCTAGATAAGAGACTAGTAAGGTTGGCAATATGTCAGTCCTCTTCATTTGGTTAGGCAGAAGAAATAAAGTAGGCAGTGTGTCATCCGCTTTACTTGGTTATGAAGAAGATTACTAATGTCAACATTTTTAATTTTCTTATTAAGTCCAGTCTTTTAGTTAGGCAAAAAACTAACGAAATTGGCACCTCATCGATTAAGCAGAAGGTTGGTGAGGATTAATATCTTTTGCATTTGTATTAGTTAGTTGGAACATTGTAAGTGTAAAAAAAAAATCCTGTAAAGGGGCTTATTAGGTTCCAGACAAAATCATGTCTATTTAATCTTTGCCTTGGTCCTAAGTTCTTAACAAAAGCCAAAGATGGGCAACTGTAGACACTCTATTTTGTTTAGGCCCCTAATTGACTTTTCTTAGTTTTAGGGGTTAGATAGAATTATCTAGTTTTGAATCCTTTCGGATCAGTTATAGATGATAGAAAGGTCCAATTGAGGTGTTGGCTGGTTTCCATGAGCTTAGTTTATCATAATAAGATATCTACGCTTAATTGTCCAATTTAAAAGGTCAATGTCAGATTTAAAAATCGAGACCTAGTTTTTGAAAATTTAAGAATGTCAAAAGTTGACTATTATGTGTCTCTTAAGATGATTAGAGTGGTTATTAATGACATTTAGATGAAAAAGAAATTGGTTTTAAAAGTCATAATCAAAAGTCAAAAAAGTAGCAAAAGTAAACTATAAGCAAAGCCAACTATAAAATGTCAACTTTTTGGCCTAGAGTTGGATTTTGAAATTAAAAGAGTTTTACAACTTGGAATTCAAAACTGATTACACCAAAATGAAATGAAACATGGACTTTAGATCAAAAAGATATAATTAGGACTGAGTCATGAAAGGACCTTAGGAATTTAGAGTTCCAGGATTTCCCAAGGGCTTAATCCAAAAAAGCCTAGATGGGAAAATTGAAATTTTTTTAGAGAAAATCATTAAGACATATTTTTAGTACAGGATGGAACATTCAATTGCATTTTTACATAGACAAATCATGATCAATTGAATGGAATGAAAAGTTATACATAGATTAGTATAACAATAAAGCTTTGGCCGGATTCAACATGTGATAAATATATTAATATTGTTCATCTCTTTATTAATGGCACTAATATAATTTCCCCTAAAATTAGTTAGGAGGTCAGTGATTAGTCTAAGATTACTCTAGGGTGTTTAAAGCTTAAATCACCAATTTCAAAGCTTAAAAATAAGGCTGATTAGAAATAACTTAACAACTTTAAAGCACTTAGCAAACTTTAGAAAATTTAGAATATTCTCTTTTCTCTCAAGTTTTTATCATCTTTAGGAGAACGATCTAGCTTGGAATGGGTATATTCTCTTACTTTTCTCTTTAATTTCAAGTTATTTAGAATGTTTTGATGATTGATTCATGCTTTCTATGCTTCACTAATGTTCAAACCAAGCCTATTCATGCATTCTAAGATTTGGCCAACTTGGATCTTGATGCTATGATATGTTGATTTGATTTTAAGTTATGATTTGCTTAATTTCATCTCATTCTAAATATGATTACATGATTAATTGCTGAAGTTGGACTTCGAAATCATGTCTGAAAAGCCTAAGCTTGGTTCGAGCCAGATGATTCCTTCAGATCTAGGTTCGACCACCTTAATTTTATAGGAATTTGATGATTTAAGTTTAATTAAGCTAGGATTTGATGATACTAAGTTAAAATCTTCAAGTTTAGTTGATGAAATCATGATTCTTTAGGTTAATATGAAGTTTGAACATAAGGAAAATAGAGAAACCAAGTTTGGCTAGCTTAGATTAATTCGATCTTGAGCTTAATTAATTTAATTTTACAGGGTTCTTCTAATTTAAGCTTGTTTGAGTTGATTTAAACTAAAAACCTAGTTGATTAAAAGTTGAATCTGGTGCAAAATGATAAAATTATAGGTTCTTGAACTAGGTGTACCATTCGAGCAAGCTAGAATAATTTTTTCTAGGTTTGGCCATGGTGGTTTCTTGGTGTGATTGAGTGGGTTTTGCATAATTTATGCTTAATTAATGAAACTTTGATTAATTATGCTAAGATGAACTCGAGTAAGCTAAAATTTATGCTTAATTGAATGAATTTATAAGCTTATTTGTTCTATTGATGAGCTCAAATGTTTGAAAGCATGTTTTGATTGTTAATCATGTTGACTAAATTGAATCCAAGCTTGTTTTCTTATACTTGATTGATAATCAATGAGATTTCTATGAGAATTGATGTTTAGTGGGTATGTAGGTTTGGCTAAGGTGGTTTACTGTGGTTAGGATATATTTTATGGATGATTAGTTGCTAGAATATTAGGTTAATATTTTGTGTTTGATAAAATGCATGATAGTGTGTTTGGAATGGATAAAAATATTGTTTTTCTTAAAAGATTCCCCAAGGGCAAGCTTTGGTAGACTTATTCAATATGTGAATCAAGGCTTGGTTTGTTTAATAAGCTTATCAATAAGTAACTTGGGATATTAAATAAAATAATTTGAATTAATGCTGATTTGGAGCAAATAAAAATATTTTTAAGTGGTTAAATATGCTTGGATGAGTCCAAACTTGGCCAGCCTTAATGTGAGTCACTAGGTAATGTTTAGGTGAGTCAAATGATGTTGTGTAGAGTCCTTTTGGGTGCTGGTTTCAGCACACAAGTGAGTGGCATTGGTGTGGCATTCACTTGCTAAGAATAAATGATAATGAATAAAACCAATAAAAATGGAGACATTCGTATGACTCCGAAGCATATCGCCAATGTCAAGAAACATGTTTCTAGGTATTAACATTAGAAGTCTTTTTAGTTTCCTCATATATGACATTCATAGATTCTATTTGGACTCATTGCTGGATGTTTGAACATCCAAAATTGTGTTTTTGAAATGTAGCAGAAGGCTTCATGATCACAAGTTATGTTAAGGCTACTGCTCTAATCCAGCATGGTAGTCTCATAAAAACGATAAATTTTGATTAGCTTGTAGGCCTTACAAATTTATTTTAATATTTTTGTCACAATCTTCATTGATTGGGCAGCATAATAGGCTTTAAAACATTTGACTTTGTGATTGGACAAATACAGTAAAATCTTAGAACCTGAGCTGCTAGAATGGCTCTGTTTCAGCGCCTGATCAATATTTAAACTATTTTTGATGAGGATAATCATTTTTGTATATTTTATCATCTTTTTAGATAAAAGTAGAATGAATAAGCTTTTAAAACATGTATGGCTTATCCAGTGGGTGTTCTGGATGGACGAGGAAGAAATTCTAGAATGCAGGCTGTTTGGACATGCTATGCTATGTAGTAGTGTTCAATTAAAAATTTTGCATGATAGCCAAATGAATTTTTTGGCATTTTGTGAATATTTTTAAGTTGAATTATAGTGAGTCAGCATTCATTAGAATTTGATTTGTCGATTTTATGTGATAGGAATAACTCAGAATAAATTCAAAAATCTTGAAATGTCAAATCTATTCTTGTTTTTGTTCTCCCCCAATTTGTTGTCTACTATTCCAAGGCATTCGGATGCCTCAAATTTGATTCCAGAAGTCATGTTTAGTGCGTCAATAGACATAGGAATGTCTTATAGAATGTCTCTAGTGACTTCCAAGCTGAATTAAATAAAAGTGATTTTTAATATTGTTTAATATTGTTTCCAAAATTATAATTTGCTCGATTTAATCTGAGTGTACTATATTTGTGATTTCCTTTAAATGGAGACGAAATTGACAAAAAGTAATGAAAATGGAGTCATTAAGTGAATATTTTTTGAGTCAAATGATTTTATAGAAATTTTCATTTATGAATGATTTTTTGCTTTGAATCAGTTGTAAATTTGAGCTAGTTCCGATAAGAGTTCTGGGATACATTTTTTAGTGAAAATTTGTTTGATTTTGGAATAAATAAAAGGGGGATTATGGTTGAACATATATGATTGAAATCAAGAAAAACAAATTCAAATGCATGTGTTTAGTTGGTACAAGTATTGGGCATCACGAGAAAAATCAAGTCCTTACTTGTAATGTAACTGACTCTCAAGCCTAGCTTTATATATCTCTGGTATATGTAGATCATAAAGTCATTCCTTTAGAGTTTCATAACTCTTTAATGAATGGTTTTAATAGATGATCGATCACACTTATAGACAAAATAGATCGGCAACTCTTTAACCTAATCACTCTTGTATTTTGGTATGGGAGCTTTAGATGAGTGATTCGTTCTGATCGACTGAGGCCCTATGATGATTGAAAATGCTATCTACTCTCATATATTGAGGTTCGTATCTCGATATACTATGACAATCCCTACTTACATGCCTACTACCAGACATGATCTCCATAAGACATGCTTATCTTTACTACCACATTAAGATATCTCTAAGTAGATTTCATAAATCTACTTTATATCTTTAATAATACCTAACTGAACTAATTTAATTAAGTCCTCCATATTTTATATTTTATTTAATTAAGTCATACTTAATTAAAGCTTGGATCTAATCTAACAGATTATCTTATTGTGTGTGACAATTAAGTTCCTAACATGTTGGCAATGAATATAATTAATCTTATTAATTACATTTATAGATCAAGAGTGGGATCTCACAACCTATCACAACTACCTAAATGTTGAAGAGTCAATATGACCTCAAAGAAACCTTCCACTAACTAGCCTTATAGTGTAATTTGATCATTTCACCAAATATCCCAGAAAGACTATAAGCTTAGTGCAATGTCTACAAATGTATTAATCCATTTTAGTTCCTACAGCATATGGTGAACCTCATGAATTTGGAGAAACCATTTCTCCTAAATCCATCATGCGTTGGCAAATGACTTTATAAAGTTAACCAAAGCCAATAACATAGGAGATATGTCCCTAATCTCACTTAGAGTGGTGAATCCTCTCTGGATCACTTATCCACCTTCCTATGCTTCATGCCATGCCTAAAGCCACCTATCGTAGACATCCATCTAGTATGGACTCATTCATGATGATCTCTAAGTATGACACCCCTATACAAGATGACATGGTATTGTAAGTCAAAGGACTAGTTACGCAACTAGCACATAAGAATATTTCCATAGACACTTGAGTGACAATACTAAATCAAGTTCTCATATGGGCCATGTTTAATAAACTTTTTCCATAAAACAAACACCCACATGCCATCCCAATTATCCTATATACTTTGACTCATATGATCAATTGCTTACCTCCCAAATAAGAAGGCATAACACGGGCTGGTCTTTGAGCATTACCAATGCCTCATTTTGGCAATATAATGACTATGAATAGTTTTATGAAATGACCTTGATACATAAGTATCTCATAGTTGTAACTCATTACATTTCTTTTGCAAGGCCAAATGTGTTCCATAGGCTTTATCCAATTAGTAGTTCATGATTGTTAGTCATACTAGTAACATACAGGAAAACCTTGTTTCACTAAACTAAGTGATTGGCTTGCATTATTAACTAATATATGCCTCATCCAAGATGATTGAGTCTAGGGCATATACAAACATCTCTCACTTGCATTAAGTAAATCACTAACACATCTAATGTCGATTTCTTTCAATTAGCAATTGTGTCTCAACTTAGACAAAGCTTTAGTACTATCATGAGAATATGCTTCAATCATTTTCATGATAATATTATTATCAAAGTCGTTAACTATTTAGATCAGTAAAAAGGCCAAATTCCAATCATACAGCTCAATTATTACTTTAATAACTATAGGAATCTTTTATTAGCTTGGAAGCTAATGATCTAAATGTAACTCCTTTTATAAGCCTAAACAAAAAAGTTTCTCTATAACCTTTAGGACATAAACATGCAATCCTATCTAGTTTGGAACATTTTTCAAATAATTGTTTTTTTTAACATCATGGCTATGTATCACTAAGTCAAATTATGATCTTTAGCTTTTAAAAAATCATAAATGCATCCAACTAAATCCTACATGTGTAGATTTAAAAGGAATTGGATTTAAAAACTATTTTTGAATCCTATAAGTTATAGGTCATTTAGTATTCTCAACACTATTGCAAGTGTATGTTTGAGAATAGTGAGACCATAACATAGAAGAAATTCTATGATTAATGGTTTATTCAATGAATACTAAGTCTAAGCACGACAGTGAGTGCTGGAGATCATCCTCAATCGGCATGTGAATGCCAAAATAAACATCTGATGGTTATCAATAAACTGTGACACGTTTCAGAAACATTAATAAAAAAGGCAAGCTTTGATCAATATCAATAAGGTTGCCATTTATTATGGTCCATCTTCACTAATCCTTTCATTTGGACTTTACAGTATGTCACACATGTTTAATTACCAACTTTAGGTATCATATACCAAGAGAAATGAATTAATCTCAGTATAGATCTTATATCAAAACTTTTATATCTTTCTACTTTGTATCAAGGTATTCCTTGCGATCTTTATTCTATTAACGTTGGCATATTCCCTTATCATCTCCTTTCTATTTCTTCAAAAGAAACTATATGGATAATCATGATCTATGACCTATCTAAAGTGTTCAAGCCTTGAAATACATCTTATCATATGAGGTCTGATTAAGCTACCTTTTAACATCTTCGTTAAAAACAATTCCTTAGGTATGCCAAACCTCTTATTATGATTATCCTTATAGAATAATTCTTTAAGATTTTAAATGATTTTATGAGCTTAAAATAGCCACTTGCTCTTTTCAGAGCTCAAGTGTCATACCAGCCGTCATCACAATGTGACCTGATTAAGGTCATCAATATAAACTTGATAGACTACCTTTGACTCAGTGGGCTATTCTTGGACATGCCTTTTAAGTAACATTAAAACAATCTTAATAATGTTGGATTAGTTAATTAAGCTTGCCCCATTAAAACCTATAAGCATCATGTATGGTAACTTAGCAATAGTTTATTAGTCATATTGTGTTTATATCCATTATAAACCAAAAATTTAATAATTTGCAATTTCAATAATCAAGTAAGGTTTAACAACTTAATGATTCTCATCATTATTTTTTTCAAGATTACAGCTCTTACCTATCATTCAAAAAGTTCAACGCTTGAATATTCTTAATGAGCTAGGATCCTTTTCATCCTTAGATAACCTTGACTCATCTCAACAAATCATATAGAAACTAATTGGGTAGGTAACTTAGTTTACCAATTGCATCTCTATGCAACTCCTAGATCAATTAGGTGACAACTCTTTGCCTAAATGCATCATATGCATTTTGCTAACCACTACCTCTAACACTATGCGGCCAAGTTGTAGCATATAGATAACATGACGTTAGTTGAGTAAGACCTCTCATTCATGACCCAAGCAACTCAGGTGGCAACTCAGGTATATTATTATGAATGATGGAAAGTGATTAATCATGCTTATGCATGGACTCAATATTTTACAAGGGATTTTTATCATGTAACTTAGGTCTCATTGCTTTGTTTGATTAGCATGCATAGCATTTATTAATTTTTATATCACCCAAATACAAATTCAAAACTGAATATAAGACATGCAATCTACTAGGATGATTATAGACTTTATCTATGTAGTTTCCTTGATCCATTAGGAAACTAGTTGGTCAAATTCCTAGGAATATCATACAAGGTCTTTACAAGTCTTAATGATGATCTCTTTGGTCTTTCTTCTTGGCACCATTTTCTTTACATCTTGGATTTATGTAAATGCTAATCTTATGCTAATCCTAAATGTACAAGTAATATGTAAATTACATATTATTATAAGAAACCTTGAGTTACATTTGAAAGCAGTTAGATGAGAAGAGCCTTTACAACCAAAAATTAAAAGATAAAGTAGTGTTTGTAGACCCTATTTATAAAATAAATACCAAAAGAAAAATCAACTATCTACAACCTAGTCATACTTAGGTCTAGTCTATAATCATCCTCATGTTAACATAATCATAGTATAAGCATGAAATTAAATAAGCATAGTTAAGATCACTTGGTAATCTTGTATGTCATTTCATAAACCTCTTCAAATAATTTGAGATCATTTCTCAAATTATTTTAATAATTTTGATCCTTTAATCAAACATTTTTAATTAAATTCCTAAGTTTTGGCAAGCTAGTCTTAAATTGGACAGTACCTAACTTTTAGGTTGTTTCTCTTTTTTAGCTCAAGATCTAACTTTTGGATAACTTTGTCTTAGTTAGGACAAACCATTTAGCATGTAACATTTCCTAAACTATCTAGGAAAAATAAGTTACCAATTTTTTGAAGTTTTAGCAATTGATTTATATTTAATTTAAATAAAAACATACTTTCATATTTGATTAATATTTTAATCCAATCTCATTAAAACAAATCCTAATTAAATTAGGATTAATCATTTAAATTGAACATTATCCAATTAAACAATTTAATTGGACTTAGTTTCATGTTTATTACATTATCCAATCCATGTCTTAAACATTTTAAGAAATAATTATAGTTGGATAATTAAGCATTTGGAGATAACTAGGTGTTCTTATGAATATAAACTCTTAGGGAGGTCCCATTTATTGCGCCAACATACTAACTATTAGCAAATTTATTTATTTGTTTATTTATTTATTTTAGTTTTGAATTATCTTGATGTAATCATATCAGATCTCAAATACCAACAATCTTTATTGGATTTAACCTCCAAAATTACTTGGAAAAGGTAGAGCAAATAGGAGTCCTAGTCCTACTAGGATTTAGCCCCATGCATGGCATTCATAAGCCATCTTAGTTCAAGTCAATTATTGGCATTTTTCTCCCACTAAACCTCTAAAAAATTGCAGCAAATTACAACATCTTTTGCTGCCATAGATGTTGCAATAAAGGTTTTAAGAAGAAACTCTATGTAGCATGGTACACACAAACTAGTGCACACAACATAGCTTGAAATAGAAAAGTTTTCAATTCTAATTTTAACAAAATTTTCCCAGAAAGTATTATAATAATTGATGACACTTTCATGTGGAAAATCATCAAAAAATCACAGATATGGCTGCCAAAATATTTTTGAAATTTTTAGCTCTATTAAAACACCGAAAAAGCAAATAACCTAGCACTACTTCACACTAAACTATTGACAGATAATTGCATCATCAATTTAATTAGTAAAAACATATTTCAAACTAAGCAAAATTTATTGAAAATAAACCTGATTTAACTTGCTGGAAAATTGAAAATTAAATAGAAACAATTTCTAAAAGTTTCAACCCATGTAATGAATTAAACCAACATTGAAAAGACCTAGAAAGCTTAAGACATCTTAGGACATTAATTTGAATTAACAAAAACAATTTTAATCAATTATTTAAACACTTTTAAAAAAGATTAAAGGCCAAAATTACATGCTATCCAACTTTAAAAAATTAATGAAAAATAATTTTTCAAGAATTTCACCAAAATTGAAAATCACCAAATTAACACAAAAATAGATCAGATTGATTATCACCAAGAACCAGCATGCAAAAGACCATATGCAATCTACAAACCTTAGGATTTGACACCATTTGAAGGAAGTCCAAGCACAAGTATGCTATAACTAAGCATAAAATTTCAATCATACCAAACCTATATAGTGAAAAGTAAATAGAGATATGCTTGGATTTCCTCAAGAACTTAGGCTGAAATGTACATGTGGCTGTTGGATAGAGATTTTACCCTTTCATAGACCTGTAACTCTAAATGTGTTGATCCCTACGCAATTATTGCCATAGCTTGGTTACTTCGATCTCTTTTTTGAGGCCATAATCAAAACAAGTGTCTTGCCTCTAATGATGATATACACATATGGCAATTGAAACCTTTGAAAAGGTCCTATGGTTCTCCAATGTTAGCCAAAAATCTTGAAAACCCTTAAATTAAGGTAGGAAACTATTGTCCTTTCTCACACACAACCAAGAACAATTCTAGAAAGTCGCATGAAAGTCCTATGGTTGTCAGAGAACATTGTAAGGAGGTCATAGGGACATGGCAGTCATAGTTTCTTGCCTCCTATTACCACTATCTATACTTTGAAGTGATAGATATAAGTTTTCTTACCTTTCTTAGGACCATGAATGATTTTAGACCATCAAAAGAGCAAAACAATTCATCACTTGCATAGGTAAAGCAAGATTGCACTAACTAGCCTTACAGATTCTATGGGGATGGTGCCTAAGGCTTTTTTGATAGCTAAAAATATATCAGCCACCCAAAAACTCTTATAGGTCTATATTTATACATCTACAATTAGTTTAGGCTCAACTAATGGGTTTAGCAAGCACAATACTACCAACCCAATGGGTGACACCATTGGTGGTTATTCATAGAGTTACAAGTGAAAGTTTTTTTACATAGTCCACTTAAAACTGGGCCCAAGCATTAACTATTTTATTTAATATCTTTGAATTATCCAACGCCAATAGGGTCTATTAATTTTATGCCTAACACATATCAAGTCCAAATAGGTTTTATTCAAGGCCCATTTGACTTAATAATTTGGGTTTCTGGGCCAACCCGTATTTTACATGCAAGAACATTTAATTCTAAATTAAATTCCTCACCTACGTAAAACAATTTTACTTCATGTAAATATTATTGAACAGTTATCAAATAATTATTAAATGTGCCAGAAATATTTATCTGGCCCAAAACCAAGATATATCAATTTACACGCCTACTATTAGATACGATCTCTATAAGAATTCTTATCTTTACTGCCACACTAAGACATCTCTAATTAGATTTTATAAACCCAATTTATATCTTTAATAATACTTAATTAAACTTATCCAATTAAGTCATACTTAATTAAATCTTGGATTTAATCCAACAGATCATCTTATTATGTATGACTCATTAGGTTCCGAACATGTTGGCAATGAATCTAATTGATCTTATCAATTACAGTCATAGATCAAGAATAGGATCTAGCAACCTATCATGACCACCTAAATGTTGAAGAGTTAATATGACTTTAAAAAAAACATTTTAGTAACTAGCCTTGTAGTGTAATTAGGTCGCTTCACCAAACATCTCGAAAAGACAATGAGGATGGTGCAATGTCTACTTATGTATTAATCCATATTAATTCCTATAGCATATGGTTAGTCTCATGAATTTGGAGAAACCATTTCTCCTAAACCCATCATGTGTTGGCCAATGACTTTATCAAGTCAACTAAAGCCAAGAACATATGAGATATGTCTCTAATGTCACTTGAAGTGGTGAATCCTCTTTGGATCACTCTTCCACCTTCCTATGCTTCATGCCTTACCAAAAACCACCTTACTATAGGCATCCACCTATTATAGACTTGCTCATGATGATCTCTAAGTATGACATTCCCTACACAAGATGACCTAGTTTCATAAGTCAGAGGACTAGTTACATGAGTGTCACGTGGGAACATTTCTATAAACACTTGAGTTACAATACCAAATGAAGTTTTCAGATGGCTATGTTTAATGAACTTGTTTCCATAAAACAAACACCGACTTGCCATCCCAAGTATCCCATATATTTCAACTAGTAAAATTGGTTGTCTACTTCACAAATAAGAAGGCATAACACGTGCTAGTCTTTTATCATTGAGAATACCCTATCTTGGCAATACAATGACTGGGGATAGTTTTAAGAACATGACTTTTATGCGTAGGAATCTCATAGTTCTAACTCATTACGCTTCCTTTGCAAGTCCAAATACGTTTCATGGGCTTCAAACTAATTTGTAGTTTATGACTATTAGTTATACTACTAACATGAAGGACCTTGTGTCACTAAACTAAATGATTGGCTTACATTTTTAACTAATATATGCCTCATGCAAGCGAATTAACTCCAGGGCATATTCTAACAAGGAGATTGTTTCCATTATTTTTTTATTATTTTCCTCTAAAGTTTGGATCCTTTGTTGGACAGCTTTGACATTTTCATCAATAGTTGAACACAGGCAGGAACAAAGGTGTTTTGTTTTCTGACAAAGCTATCCATGTCTTCTGGTAAGATAAGTGTTGACGAATTTCATTTGACGCAATCACTCTTTTCTAGTGGAGTTGCCCAAAATGTAGAGGGTTTTTTGGTAGGAAGAGGAAGTTTCTAAACAAGTGAACAGAATGTAGAAGACTAAAGAAAAACTCGAAGCACTAATTGCGATAACAAGTGATGGTTTGTTAAGTGAAGGAACTAAAAGGATAATAGAGCAAGGTTAATGAAAAAATTAGAGTGGAGAAAATTAAAGAGAAAATCTCTAAGAGAAAGTTTGCTAAAACTTCTAGAAATCCAAAAGTCCCCAAATGAGTTGCAAATACTCGTATTTATAGGTTCCAAAATAGATGTTATAACATATTGTTATTTAATAGGTATAATGGGGAAGACGGTAAGTTACTAAGTATTAATGCTAGGAGCTTATTGGTAATGGTGAGTGATGAACAAGAGTTTACCATTTGTTCTTAAAGAAAGGAAGAAACACTTATACTTCAGGGAAAGATTAAGAGAATATCTTTTAACTACCTCCATAACTGATCCACCAAGCCAAGCTCTCTAGTACAATCCAATAGTGAAACTAACCAAAGATCCTTGCCATATTTTAGGTTTATTTTCACTTTTTTTTGTTTTAATGAAGTAATATTAAGTGAAACATCTTTGTAGAATACTCTTCTTAGTGGATTTATCTTTCTATGAGAGTTGTTCTGTAAATGACTTTTCCATAAAGATGCCGTTTCGAGTGGAGTTGTTATAAACACAGGCTATTCTGAACAAGAGTTATTCTCTACAAAAGTTGTTATAAATAGGAGCTATTCTAAGCAGAAGTTGTTCTCTACAAGAATTGCCTTAAATTAGAATTGTTTTGGACAAGAATTGTTACGAACAATGACTATTCTGAACGAAAGTTGTTCCAAGCAACTGCTGTTCTAAACAAGAGCTGTTCTGGATAAGAGTTGCTCTAAATAAGAGTTGTTATTAAAAACAATTATTTCGAACATCAATTATTCTTAAACAAAACGTTTTTAGAGAAAAACATTTGGTGAAGTAGTGTCAATGAAGTGATACGATGCAGAATCGCATGTAAAACAAATTTATTATACTTTGATAAAAGATAATATAATGAGCAGCCAAAATCCAGAATCTACACTTATCAATAATTCTAAAATATTAAAGAAAACCTGAATATGCCTAAAATCTATCTCCATTATCATAGTAGATTAAAACCATATGAGAAGTAGTTGTCTCCAAAGCAAATGTCTTTTAAGTCATAAAGAAAATGTCTTCGAAGTAGTAAATTATTAAACTTGATTCTTAACATCAAATTCTAAAATATTAAGGAAACCTAAACATGCCTAATATCTATCTCCATTTTTGTAGTAGATCAAAGCCAAATGAGAAGTGTCTAAAGCTATTTCAAAAGAAAATGTCTTTAAAGTAGCAAATTATTAGACTCAATTCTTAACATAAAATTATAAATCCCAGATAAGAGCTCAGCAATTTCAAACAGTTAAGAAGTAAGAAAAAAAACTAAAGAGTGAAGAGAATATGAAGATAAAGATGAAGACGAAGTGATGAATTGAAGCAAATGATGTCGCTAAGAGAATAGAAGTTGTCTTTCATAAGAGAAGAGAGTTGTCCGTTTGTGCAGTTAGTCAAATAAAAAATAGTTTTAGTTCAATTTTCTTTCACAATATAATGGCTAATGGGTTAAAATTAGAGTAATAATGGGTCGAACTACTCGTTCAAGCCTAAAGGACTCTTTATATTGAGGAGGGTATAGGCAAAAAAATTAGGTGTAAAAAATTGGTTTGGCATAAAAAGAGCCTTGGCTCTAATATTTAAGAACAGAGCCTAGCTTGCTTTTCAAGTATAGAATATATATTAATTGTACATTTATATGTTATGTAATTTTTATCATATAAAGAATACATATATCTATAAACATATATGAAAGTTTTCCCTTGAGGACATTGAAGGCTTAGTTGGGTGAAATTGCTCCCCCAATCTACTTTAACTTGCCATGTGGCAAGTTAAGTTTTTTCAAAAAAAATTATGCATTCATCTTTATGTTAATTTTTCACGTGTTTCAAATAATATAAATTTATATAAGATTTTACTTATATTAACTTTTACGCATTAATAATTTATTTTATGTATAATTTGACATGTTTGTATATAATAATGAGAGAACGAAAGAGGGAAACAAGATAAAAATTTGTATGTTCGTATTTGTGCTAATTTTTTTTGTGTGTTCAAAATCTATATTTTGACATGTGCTTCGTCTATCGATGAACAACGGATTAACGAAGCTCTTGGCATTGCTTTGTTTCTCTCTCCTTTCCTATCAGTGAGTTTTGACCCTTTTGTTTGAAATTTCTTCGTTTGTACTGAACCGCTTGCCGAATCAAATCCTGTTCAACAGGATCCTATATCAGCTATACATCCTCTTGCATTTATGTCAGAGACGTCGCCAGTGCTATAGGCTTTGGCTTATGTAGATAAAAAATGATGAATTGGATTATGGCACTCCACTCACCGCCAATGCAAAAGGATGCCGCCAAAAAGAATGGAATACTGCTTTGCTCTACTGGATGCATCTAGTGACCCAAGGAAACAAAAGAATCGGTTTACATTTTTCATATAATCTCTATGTTATTTTAGATAGACTAAAAAAAAGAACTCAGTTTATATCACTTTGTTTGACTTATTTTCCATTTATTCTATCATATTTATATTATTCTAATTATTCTAAGTTTATGTATTTCTTTTTTTAATAAATTATTAATTTATTATTAAATTATTCATTATTATGAATTTTCATTTACCTATGTCTAAACGGAGTCAAAAATATATTATGTTTAGCTAGAAATGTACTTTTATCAAGAAGGAAGAATCACTCTAAAAAAAAGAATATATTGATTCTCTCCTAATTGGTTGGACCGTAGGGCGATGGTTTACTTCATGGGCGAGGTCTCTCGTTCAAGTCTAGGATGGCCCAGGTACGCTAAGGAAAAGAATAGAAGAAGCATCTAACTCCTTCATGCATGCTCCACTTCGCTCAGGGGATATAGCTTAGTTAGTAGAGCTCCGCTCTTGCAATTGGGTCATTACGATTTCGGGTTGCGTGTTTAATTGTCCAGGCGGTAATGATAGTATCTTGTACCATATATTTGTGATATATTCATATTATTTTTTGTATCATATCATGATTATTTGCCATGTTATATTCATGTCATCTTTTAATTCATTTCATATTTTGGTTTATCATAATAATTTGATTTTACGCCTAAATTCATTTATTTAAGAATTGGATCATTGTACTAGTCATACATTAATATAAATTTTATATTTATAACTTTTTCTATTTTCTTATATGCAAGAGAAAGAGAGAAGGAAAGGAAACAGAGAAAAAAAGAGAATTTTGTGTGTTCATATTAATTTTTTCACATGTTCAAAGTTTTTTAAAATAAATTTTTTATTTATATAAACTTTTAGCGTCAATAATTCATTTTATATATATATATATATATATATTCTAACACGTTCATGTATTTGTTGCATGTCCACATTATTTTTTTTCATATTATCGTCACATTTTAATTATTTTCGTGTCAAGTCTAAATTGATCTCATATTTTGCATATAGCTTTTCCTAATAATTCAATTTGTCCTAAATTTTTTTGCTTAAGAATGGATCAATGCATCAATTGTACATTAATATAAATATTATATCCAAAATTTTAAATTACTTTCTCACTGCAAAGTACAAACATTTTTCTAGTATAATATTATAATGTAAACATTAAAAATTGTTTTAAGTTTTTTATATTTTAGAACTTAATAAGAAAGTTAAATTATTAAAGATTAAATTTAAAATATATATTTTTAAAAATGCATTGGAAAAAAAATAACATGGTAAGCATAAACAGGTTTGAATTAGCTATTTACAAATATGGACCAATTTAGGCAAATTTTAAAACCTATATTTCAATCTAGGTTGCGCTACGACAAACATAAAACTAATATCATACTTAAATCTGACTTAGCCTGATCCATTAGCATCTCTAGTTAAAACTTTACACAGTAGATAAGCCCGAATCAGTCCTCTTGGGACAATAAAGCTCAATTTAGTTGGTTAAACCTTAAAAAAGTTTAGTTCAATTGGATAAAAACAATAAAAAAATTATATCCAATTATATTGAATTCTTTTATATATATTTCGGTTTTTGATTTTTAAACTTTTACCGGTTCTTTCTAAGTCAAAAAATTTCCTTCTGTATATTATACGTCGAATCGTCAAACTTGTCAATTCCTAGTTAAACCCCTAGGTCAAATCTGATTTTTATTCACCAACTAGCACCAGCTGGAGGTTCGAAATTTGGATTTAGATATAAAAAACAATTATAAGCTGGCCTGGTTGGTATTTTTAGCACATCATTTACCCCTTGGATAAGTTTATTACTGAGACAGTACAATAATATCCCGAAGTAATCTAAAGAAGTTTTAAGGCATTTTCCCCTCTCTATTAGTAGTTTTTATCTTCTGAATATGATGAATTGAGGCCTAGTAAAGCGGCCAGGTAAGTAGCTCAACATAGAACAATCGACGACTGTCTGATCACAAGCTTGAATCCCACCGGTAGAGATCTGATTCTCAAATTTTATTGTTTCTTTGAAAAAATAAAACAGCACCTTCAACGGGTTAATTATTCTATTTCCTAATCTTTATTCACTCTCCCAGCGTAGAAAGAAACCATTTTCATAATCGGGGATGAGGTGGTTATAAAATTGTTCAGAAACAACGGAATTTAATTGTAGAAATGGAACCATAAACGAAACTTTAAGCCTCATTCGAATGGCTTAAAATTACAGATAAAAGCTAGCGTTTAATTAACTATGATATAATCTCAAGCAAATTATATTTTATTTGTGAAAAAACATTATTCCAAAGGTTAAAATTGAAAAGCCGCATTAAACAACATAAACTAATTCATCACTTTAACAGGAATAACAAAAATCTCTAGTCTAGAAAACTATAACTAAGCTGTGCCAAAAACATAATTCCATCTTTAGTGATAAAAGTAGTTCAAAATAGCTCATTTTAATAGCGAAAACATTTGTCAAAATAAAAATCTCACTCCCAACCAGTGGGAGCAGAAGCAGCAACATCGATTCCAGAACCAGGGATTTGTACTGGAGCAGCTGCAGCATCCCAAACATCGGCATTAACAGCAACTGTATTTGAAATTTTAAAGTTAGATTAGGCAAAGGAACTATATCAATACGTAATAAACCAAGTAATAGGAAAGTAAAACATCTACCTTGTTCACCCCAGTTAACAGCAGGTACACCAGAAATAGGTGGCTGAACAACATCACTGGGCCACTGATCACCTATTTGTGCGGGCCACTGGTCAGTTCCTAAAGCACCCATTCCAAAATCTGCAGCAGGGAGTCCATAATCAGGGGCAACTACTGCTTCTTCCTCTTCCTGTTGTTTAGCTTCCTCAGGCTCCCTGTAGAAAAATAGATCCACCTGCATACAATACAATGTCAACTGAGAGGACAAGCAAATTACATAAATGCAAATCATATCAACAACATCATAATGGTGTTCTTTTTTACCATCACATCCCACTTCTGTCCAGGAGCAATTGTACCACGCATCTGAAGAACCATCCTTGCTAACAGCCAGAAAAGACAGCCAATGCTGTGCTTTCCCTTGTTATTAGCAGGGATACCAATGTCAACATATCGCATTGGTGAGTCAGTATCACAAAATGCAATGGTAGGAATATTTCCAAGAGCTGCTTCCTTGATAGGCTGCAGATAATATACTCAATGTTTAGCTAATCCAAAAACCATAATAGAAAGTATAATTAACTTACGATATATTAAAACATGATAAAATTGAGCTCAACCTTAGAGTAAAATTTACCTGGTGGTCAGTCCTAGGATCTGTAAGGATAAGAAGGCGAGGCTCACTGAAAGATGTCTGGAGTTGATTAGTGAAAGTACCAGGAGTGTGCCTTCCAGCAATGGCATGACAACCAGTGTGTTGAGCAAACTTCAGGACAGCTCTCTGGCCATAGGGTCTTGCAGATTGGACAATGATGTCTTGAGGGTTCTCTATAGCAACAATTACACGTGCTGCAAGCTGAAGCTTCTCCCATGTCTTACCAAGGTTGATGATGTAGATTCCTGTTGAGGACAAAAATAATCCATTATTAAAACAGAAATGAATACATATGACCAGTTTTCTCAAGAATGCAAGGCATACTCTAGGGCTAGAACCATTATATCACCCAACGTACATGGCAAAAAAGATGAGCTTGCTATGGCAAAGTTATTTGTATTAATTATGTTTTAGCATGTGCGTCTACATGCATGTGTGTGCGTATATACACTTATATAATAAGCTTAAGACATAAATTTGATAATAAACTCTAAAGAATGGTTTAGTTTATCCACCTACAACATGCAATTTTTATTTTCTTGTATTGATTAATATGCATGATTTCCTTATGATCCCATGTATAATGTAGAATGCTCAAACACTAAAAAGTGGAGAGTTTGATATTGTCTACTTTTCTAAAAAATATATATATTAATGTACAGTTGATGAAACAAATTAAAATTAAAGATATAAAAAAGAACTTCAATAAGGCGAGCTTTTTTATTTGTTTTGTTTTTTTGGTGCCTAGTATCTTGCAAAAAAAGCATGCCTAGATTCACCACGCGTGCACCAAATCAAATGTGACTTACACAAAAGGATCTGAGGCAATTTGGTTGTTTGACACATAGATGCAACTACACTGCATAAAAGTATGTAGCTTATAACCTAGCAGACTAAGATAATTCATGCTAGTTTTTAAGAAATCTATTGCATACATCAGCCCTTCCAGGAAGAAAGAACAAATTATTCCACCAAATCAGTTATGTTTAGTACACTATTAAATCAGGTCTCTGGTTGTACAGTACGACCAATCGATCATCGAATGTACACAGCCAAAAAGAATCCAACATATAAATAACAATATGTCATTTCCACAAGCAACAGATTGGTCCAAAATCGTCCAATTGTCTATATACACAAAGACCAAATATAAGTGTTGGGTTACGATAAAAACCTCCTATTTAGGACAAATTCAGCATACAATACTTGGGAGAAGCTAATTTTCAACTGATACGGTAACACAAACAAGTGAATGTAAGTAGAAATAGATTCTTTGGATGTAATACATTTAGACATATGAAATGAGAAAATCATTAAAACCGAAGGCTTCACTAGATTTCATATCCCCTAGAAAAAAAATAGACGCTCTAGTAATCAAATAAAACAATTTAAAGCCAAAACTTTACAAACATAAAATACAACGAAAAAGCAACCCAAATCTCAAAACACAATACATAACCAAGCAAAAACGGAAGCTTTGTGCTTCAGCAGTAAAAATCCAGGAAAAGAACCAACTGATAATTCAGGTAAAAAACAATACTGAACCCAAAAAAGAAATAGATATAGGAAGAGGAATGATATAAGGAAGAATAAAATAACTTTACCGTCATTGCGTCGCTTGAAGACGTAACGTTCCATTTGGAAATCACAGTTCTTGGTACCGAGATGGACCTCGGCAGCCAACATCATCTGGATGTCGGCTTCTTTAGGGGATAGCTGCCTTGCAGCTGCTGGGACTGCCGTGGTAGCCATCCTTTGTATTCTTAACGGCCAAAAGCCCTAAATCGCAGAGGAGATTCTTAAGAGGAAACAAATGAGGCAAGTGCTGAGCGAATTTTTCGGTTGATTATAAAGGAGGGTTTCGAGGGCCGAAGGAAACCCTAGTTGATATTAGATGACCGATTTGACCTTGTTGTTTCTTCGTATTTTTCAATTTCCTCTGCATTGGACCAAAGCCCAATAAGCTTTTTTGCGTTACATGAGGAAGGCCCAATAAATATGTATCTCGGTATAATTTTCGGAAGGCCCACCAAGTTATAATAATCATAATCATAATATAAAATAATAGAGTATATGCTTACTGTGTAAATGTTGCTGACATAGATATTTAAGAGGATACTTTCTCCTAATGATATGTAAGATAGGTATAAATAAATTATATATTCATGCTAAATTTTTAATTATATATTTAATAAATCTTATCTGTTCATCTTCATAAAAGAAAAAATTATTATTTATTTAATCTTTAAATATATTGTATTTTAAATTATAGATGAATCTTTTCTTATTAAATTGTAAATTTTTAAAAGAATTATCAAAATATTTATTTATGTATTAAAAAAAAAAAAACTACCAAATCTATTAAGATTTATATTTCAAATTTTAAATCAAGATTTTAACTTGGAAATGACAATAATTAATAATCGTATATTTTTATATCTTCCAAAAGTTTAATAACAATCCTCATAATCAGATGGATTTTTTAATTTTTTGGTTAATCGCTAATTTTAGGATTAATTCATTTTTATCTTAATTAAAAATTTAAACAATTTTTTAAATCATATGTAAATATAATATAACCAAGTATATGAACATGGATGTTTAAATGGACACCTCCTCCTAAAAGCACGTAAGGTAAGCATAAATAAATTATATATTTATGTAAAATTTTCAATTATGTACTTAATAAATCTTATCTATTTATCCTTATAAAAAAATCTTATCATTTACTTAATCATCATATATATTGCACTTTAAATTAAAGCTAAATCTTTTTTCTATTAAATTATAAATTTTGAAAGAATTATCAAAATGTTTATTTACATATTTAAAAAACTACCGAATCTATTAAGATTTATATTTTAAATTTTAAATCAAGTTTTTAACTTGGAAATTACAATAATTAATAATAGTATACTTTTATATCTTTCAAAAATTTAATAATAATCCTCAGGATTATTTTTTATTTTTTGGTTAATGCCTAATTTTAGGATCAATTCATTTTATCTTTAAAATTTAAACTCATTTCTTAAATTTTAATCTAATATTGGGGATATGAAAATTAATTTAGAATTTTTTTAAAAAAATATTATGGTTAGCCAATAAAAAAGATGTGTGCATCGTCTTAATTTTCACACAATTAACTAAAAAAAGTTGATTTTTTCATTGCAACTAGTTGTTGATTTACATGCTAAGAAATCAATTTTTTTAACATAATTTCCTTTTTCTCAAAGTTGATTTTATTGTTTTGATTGTTTTTTAGCTACTATATTAAAATTATTTTCCTTTTAATTAATTTTGATCTATTTCTAACTTAAACCATTGTTTTATAATACTTAAAAAAACGTTGTTTATATCAAAAGTGTTAATATCTTTAATATTATATTTAAAAAATATAAAAAATTATGCATTTATAAATGTTTTTAAAAAT
>JBBYHK010000018.1:8529437-8543251 GCA_038382065.1 Adansonia grandidieri | reverse complement strand
AAGTGATGAAGGAGAGGCTACTGTGAAGAATACGCAATTTCAATTTTGATTTTAGAGGATGAATTGGGAGGGTTTTTTGATTTTAGGGTTTGAAAGTATTGGGGTTAGAATTTTAGGGAAATTGGCTCGAAAATTACTTGCAAACTCAACCGGAAGTGATGAAGGAGAGGCTACTGTGAAGAATACCCAATTTCAGTTTTGATTTCACAGGATCAATTGAGAGGGTTTTTTTATTTTTAAGGTTTCAAAGTTATGGGGTTAGAATGTTAGGGGAATAAGGTCGACGAAAATGACCTGCTTTGCAGGTTTTTTTTTTTTTTTTACTTTTAATGGTATAGATTAACTACTATTAATCCAACGGCTGACGTCTATTTAAGCTGATGGGAAGCATTGGTTAAGAACCTTTTATTAGAATTTCCCAGTTTTATCCTGGGTGTGCAAGGACAGCGGAAGAGAATGTGCTTCCAAATTTGAAGGCTAAAGAACATAACACCAAACGCCACACCATTATAATCTTTATGACCACTTGAGGAAACGGAGGGATGAAGAAGTCACCAAATATATATATATATATATATATATATATGATTTTATCGATGTGACAATACATTGTTTGGAAGCCTTTACTGATCTCCATTTTAACTACAAATTTTTAGGGGTTTTTTTTTTTCAATTAAATGGTATTACCCATATTTTTTAAAAGATATTTCTTTTTCATGTACTTGAAATTGTAAATAATTGAACTTCTTAATATACATATAGATGGTCGCAGTTTAGAATTAAAAGGTAAGATTATAAATATTAATATTTTAATTTTAATTTAAAAAAATAAAAATAAAAATTTAATAAATATTATATTTTAAAGTTAATTGTACGAATAAATTAAATTAAATCTTAGATTCAATAAAAATTTAAAATTTAATCATTATAACTAAAATTTTAACATTCTACCGGCTCATAGGTCGGTTATAGATAAAAAAAATTTAAAATTTAAGTCCATATCTAAATTTAATCTGATCCAACAATTAAAATTTATTATTTAAAATATTAAAAAATTATTTTTATATTAATATTTATATATTTTATAATTAAATTTAAATAAAAATATTATTTTATTTTATAAATAATAATTTAAATCTATTTAAATTATAAAATATTATGTTTATACTTAATTTAAATTAAATCAGATGAATTACTCAACTTTGAGGAGAGTTTACAGCAAATTGCACAATGATCAAAAAAAGAGTATCTGAACATCCGACTCTCCAATTCCAAGTGAGAATTTATGCGTGTTCCACCATGGCCCCGAAAGTGGACAATTAATTGTCGTGTATGAAACTCACTCCTAATAAAGACATCAGGAAAAATACTTGAACCTTTATTGCGTTAGCGAAGCATATTTAATATGCGTGAAGTCGGGAATAAAAATTGTTATAAAATAAATATGTTAATGAGTTGGTTATTCGTTTGTTTTGACAAATTTAATTTGAATAGGTTTTTAAAGCTAGAATTTGACATAATTTTTTTTAATTTAAAAATATTTTAATTTAATTTTAATTATAAAAATATCTTTAAAAATACAATATAAAACCTATTTTTTAATACTAAAAGAGTGCCTTCAATCTAAACAGGTAAACTAGGTTTTGGTCGAGCAAAATTTTTACAATCCAAAGTTGGCCTATATGACTATGAACAACTTTAGTTTGAAAACATTAAATATAAAGATTATGGATTAGTGTAAAAACCTTTTAACTTTACAAATAAGTTAAAAGTTTATCATATATCTTATTTTTATTTTTAATTAATTTTTTTATATATTTAAAGATATGTGTCATCATCTTAACACCACTTTTGAAGTCTAAAATCTTCACTAAAAATGTATAAAATAATTTTTCAAAATATTATATATAATATTAAGGTTACATACAATATATAAATTTCTTATAATAAAATAAGGTTTTCAGTTTTCAAATATTATAATTCATATTGCATGTGTAAAAGATTAATAAGAGTAGAGTCTCAATGTCAAAAACATTTTACAATCTCATTAAAGTATACAGAGAGTATTAATATTACAAAAGAAAAATATAAGTTTACATATACATTAAGGAAAAGTAAGATAAGTTAACTTGCATTAAATATTGTAATGGTTTAACTTTATTTTTTTCTTCTAAGTATAGAATGAAAAATATTAATGTAAATATATTTATTTGATTAATTGAAAAGGTAAATAGAGATAATTAAGCTACTAATAATGAACGAGGTTTTAAACCAAAAGTGTTACTAAATTTATCACATCAAACTACAAATTTTATAGGAATCAAATTAAAAATTTTAGAGGGACTAAATATAAATATATATATATATATATATACCTTATTTTCAAATAATGATGTTTAGTGTTCTAAGAAAGTTAACAAAGAAAAAAAATTAAGGAACCAGACATAAACATACATTATTTTCAAGTAATAAATTAAAGTATTTCCAAAAAAAAAAAAAAAGAAAAATTTCGGGGACCAACCCAAAGCCTTTACCTATCTCTTGTCTATGCCCCTGTTTAAATATTAAATCCACCATTTAAGTTAGCCTTTCCCTCCTTAATTATGAAGTAACCCATCCACATCATCCATCTAATCAGATGTTTATGTCATCTAAGCAATTCTTCAAAAGAAGAATGGCTTAATTTTTACAATGACATTCTTTCTCACTATGTTAGTGCCAAGAGCTATCCGTTCCACGTCCAGTAATCGAATCCTATGCTTAATTTTGAACACCTTAAAGTTTCTACTTGCAAGAACTAAAATTTTGCACCGAAAAAAAAAAATCACTTTAAGCCTTGGAAATAATAATAATAGTAATAATAAAGTGTTATATATCTTTCGTAGCTGCTTAAACTTTTACGTGTGAGACAACGGATATCCTCCTTTAGCACATGCTTGTTACACAGTTGTCAAGTTCACAAGCATTCAACAATCAAATAGATAAAACTAGATAAACGTTGATTAAGTAAATTGACATTTATTTGTGATATTCATTTTGCCTTCTACCAAATCTCTAACAAATTTTGGATAAATTTCGATATCGTAATACATCTTAAAACTCAGATTTCCAATTCTTTTTATTTTTTTCGTGCTTGACAGTTCCAAAGTATCTTCTTCCAACGACTTCTTGAACTTATCAACTCGGCCTCCTTGAAGACGATAACAAAATGCAAAATGCCGACTTTTCTTGTCACTTACATATTCCAACAGCTTCTAGTGATGTTTTACGGGCAGTTCTTTTGGGTGGAATAAGGACTCAACTTTTTTGGCAAGGCTTTAAGAAGAAAGCAAAAGCACTAATCTTGGTTCTTATCTTGTCTGCTTAGTTTTGAACCATAAAGAAGGATTTCGATTCTTTTTTCTTTGCTTATCGGATAATTCAATCTACTTTTTTTCATCACATCACAAGTTAATCTACGAATTTTGATTTTTTTTAAAAACCCATATGACAAAGTTCAACTCGGAATAATTACAAAATTGTTTAATAAAATGGTTGAATTTTTCATGACTAATTAGATAAATCCTCAAAAAAAAAAAAAAAAGAAAAGAAGAAAGAAAAAGCAATTTCAAGGAACTAACATTGCAAAGTCTGATGCTTGGCATGAATGCGGCTCAGGTTGTTTCTATTACATATCTTATTCAAATTACATTATGGTTGGCTTGGATGGCATCTCTAATAAGCAAAGCAGAGCCATATCTTTGATGCCAACTTTGCATTTTTATTTTTATGAATGGATTCTGCCTTTTTTTTTTTTTTTTAAATTATTGTGGTCGATTAAGATTAGAAAACTGCTTTCTGACCCTTTCATTTTTTCTGGGGTAACATTATTAAACCCAAGAATATTCCCAAAAAAGAGAAGATGATTTTAGGATTGACTCATTTGAAAATTTGATCCGCAACATGATGAGAATTATTCTTGTTATGTCCCTCCATCTAACTTTTTTTTTGGTCAATATCTATTTTGTCCTTGAGGTAAATTTTAATTGGCTAATTTGTTGTCCTTTTCAGTTCTACTAGTTGCTTGTGTTGTAATCAAGTTATTTACTCTACTTGGTTATTACAAAAAGGAACATTACTTTAAGCTTTCATTTTTTTTTTTAAGTATTTATTAATGATTTTGTTGACTTATATTTGATATAGATATAAAAATATAGTTCTTCATATATAAAAAGTTTAGAAAAAAAATTATGTATAGACATATACTAACATTTGAGATTTACTTCCAAATTCAATGAAATAACATAAACTCTAAATACACATTTCGAATAAAATTTTTAAACTTTAACCGTATATTAAATAGTCTGATGATTTGATATTATAGCCTCTAGGTCTTTTATATTATTCGTAAGAATAATGCGATTACGTATGTATATTATTACCATAAAATTATAATTTTGAAAAAAGACAGCTCCTAGTTTCATACTTGGGAAAGAGAGAAAATAACAGAAAGTAAAAGAAAAAAGGACATATAACTATTTGTTTTTAAGTCCCTAGTAAAATAAGGGAAAAATACACTATACTCTCAATCGAATGGCATCACAAACAACATTGGTTTTAAGATAATTTGGTTTTTATCATTATGTTTGTTAAAATTAAAGAGCAGTCTTTTTTTCTTAAGTTAAAAATATCCCACCAACTGTTTTTTGAAAGCTTGGCACTTTTTTAATTTAAACTTGATTAATCTGCGAGAATCCTTCCACAAGTTTTCACAATTAGTACTTTTGCTTGAATTTTTTTTTTTTTTAATTTTGCATTTTCTCATGTTTTCCGGGCCCAAACGTAGTAATCTAAAGCTCTATTTAGATCGGCAGTGGAATTAGATATTGTGAGTTTGAAAATAACAATTGAAATGAAATTAATTATTGTAATAGTGATACTGAGTATTATAACAGTGAAATTAAAATCAGTGATGAGGTGTGTGTTTGGATCTAAATATAGCAGTAGGAGTGAGATGAACTATAATAAAAAATAAAAATGACTATTTAAGATATTAAATTAAATTTATCTAAAGTAAATTTTATAACATATTTTGAAGATAATAAAAAGTTTAAAAAATTACTAAAATTAAAATAACACTTTTAAAATAAAATAAAATAATAATTAATTACATATATAAATAATTTATTTAAATGATTGATTAAGCAATTATAAATTTCTTTAAAAACTTTAAACAAAAAGGAAAATAAACAATAAATAAAACTATAATCCTAAAACGTTAAAAAACAAAACAAAAACAAAAACAGAAAACAAAAAAAACTAAAGTAGGGCGAATATGAAAATAAACCTCCCGTGGGAGAAACTTTTTCATTGAATCCTTTTCCACCAGTGAAAAAACTTCCCTCCATTAATGGTCACACGGGCCTACGGCTGCCGTATTGCTAGCGAAGCGAAAGAAACAGCCCGATTGCATTGAAAAAGTGCTTAAACGCACCGAAACAGGACTTCATTTGCTTCCAAACGAAACCTAAATTGACTAACATTTTATTTATTTATTTATTTATTGAAGACACAGAAATTTATTGTTTAATTATAAGTTCCAAAAGATGTTTGGTGAATCAGTGGTGAGTAATTGTAATGGAGCTTTTAAAATTATTTGTGTTCAGAAATTTAAATTTTAAAGTTGTTCGATAAAACACATATAAATATAATATTAAAAATTATTTTTTAAATTTATGAATTTATTTTATGTATATTTAATGATGAATTTAAAATTCTAATTAGTAATTGTGAATTAAAATTTATGATTCTATATTTTTAAATATATAATCATAAAATTTAACTAATTTATATATATATATTTCATTCTTATAATTTATTTTATAATTTATATTATAATGACTCACAATTTATATAATAAAAGAAATTCAAATTAAATCCATGTTTCAAACGTAACATTGAGTTATTTAACAATGTATAATTAATCAATTTGATACGTGATCCACTTACTTTTGTTTTTTTGATTAAATAAAAACTAAATATACTTATTTTTCCTTTTACACATTTGTGATTTCAGTTCACATGCGACAAGCAATGCTATTTTCATTCCATTAATAACATTCTCAATTTATTAAAATTGTTATAACTTTAAAAAGTAATTTCTTTTCCTTTCATAAAAATCTAGAATATTATTACTTTTTAAATTTTAAGATTTATATTAAAAACTTTAATTTATTGATTACTTCGAGTTCCAATCATTAAAATATTTCGTAAAATAAAAAAAGGAAAAAGAAAAACCGAATACCGAATAGATGCATATATATATATATATAATTTAATAATGTCAATTGCATTATAATATATACCTACATACGTACGTATGTATGTATGGAAGCAAAAGCCAAAGATCGATAATTACTGGAAAAAAAAAACCCTAAAAAGTGTGATGATTAGCTCTAAGAAGAAATAATTGTCCCTTTTCTTACTTGTTTTATATTTTTAATATTATAATCATATTTAAAATATTTTATATTTATAATAATTTAATATGTTAATAATTTATATTATATAAAATAAATTTTGATATATTTATATATTCATATTATTTTTTATTTTTTATTTTTTAATATATTATTTTAACCCATAAACTATTATCCGATTTAAAAATTGATACCTAATGAAAAAAATTCAAAATTAAGTATTCCGAGTTTAATTACGTCTCCCGTATTATTCCAAAAGTAAACAGCTTCTTGAAAAGCCAATAATAGCATGACATGTGGCCCTCTTTGTTTACTAAAGTAAATAAAAATTCACATCAGCCACCGTAAATAGCCAAGGGTAAAAAAACTTTAAAAAAAGAAAATTTTAACTTTTTTCACATAAATTCTTTAAAACCCGTAGCTTGCTTCTTCTTCGTTTGGCTTCTGTCTGGTTTTTCATTTTTTTCTAGTTCATTTTTTTTTTTTGCTTTTTTTCTCATTCTTTTTCTTCTTTATATGTCTTCTCGTTTGCACTTCTTTACCCGAATCTTTGCCTAAAAACATCAGGATTTTCGTCTAACTCAAAAACAACAAGGCAATCCAAGGATTTGTTATGTCAATGTGGATTAAAGGCTGAAATTCGCACCTCTGAAACCATATGGAACAAAGGCAAGAAATTTTATGAGTGTTCAAAATATTTTGAGGTTAGTGGGAAGCCAAAGCTGCATTGTATTTTATTTTTGGCACTAATAAATTCCTTAGCTTTTTTAAATTTTGGCATGATTATTTTATCTAAATTAAATAGTTTGGTTTTTATGTCATATATTTCAATTTACCCATTATTTATCTACACTAATTTCAATTATCCATTTTGATTGCAGAATGGTGGATGTGGGTTTTTCCATTGGGTTGAAGCTAACTCTAACCAAAAGTATAAACCAAAAGCTAGTACAACATACATGATGGATGAATTATTAAGTGAAAACAACATCTTATTAAAAGAAAACAGAAAGCAAAGGATTGAAATCATCGAATTGAAGACGAATTTTAGTGATGATGTTTGTAAAGAAAAGCTGAATGTATACAAGAAATGTTGGCTAGGAGAAAAAATGAAGCATATGTGTATAAGCTGAATTTATATACATTACATTGCATATAGGGACATTGGCAAATGGTAATGGAATTATATGTTTGTTTCCAAAGAAAAATCTGTTTACTGACTTCAAAGAAATGGAAAATTTCAATTTATCAATGGAAGATTAAAGGATAGAGGAGTTCGACCAGCAGTTAATTGATTAAAAATATTAATCCTAAATGTATTTCAACCCTTCAGTTTTTTTTTTTAATCTTTTCCCAATTCTTGTGCTTATTTATTTCTTGAGCTTCTAACCGTCACTAGCTTTTCCAGCAAGTTTATTGGGGTGCCATGAAAGTATTCCATTTCAAGTACATTATCGTTCTTAATTATAGACTCATAAACAAACTAATAAAAGATGAAAGCAAACTAATTTGACATAGAGCTGGATATATAAAAAAGTTAAAACCCAATTAACTAATAACTCTGTTCTTAACTAACTCCAAGTCCAACTGACAAAAGATTGCTAAGTTTTTTGTTATGAAAACCTAGATACTTGAAAAAGCTACATGTTATATACCGATTTTCAAATAAAAAATCATGCCTTAGGAAAAACTCCATAGACAAATCCTCAATTCATAAATCCCAAAACCCTAAATCAAAAATCATAATCACAAAAAGAAACTCCAAATTCAAAATTTATAAACCTAAAATCAAGCCCTAAAAATAACCTTCAATTCGTAACCCATGATAGGGAAAACCTAAACCCTTAAATTACCCCAAATTTGAACCGTAAACCTCAATTTCAAAATCCTAAAAAACCATATTAATCAAACTTTTAACAATGCAATATATCAATAGATGAGTTTAAAATGCCATACCCAAAGGATGTAGTGCCGATAAAGAGGTGGAAGATGAGACTAGATCGATGGCTTTACTGAAAATAAAAAGTTTGTAGAAAACCAAATTGTCGAAGGCCTACAAAACCAAAAAAAAAAAAAAAAAACTTATTTTAAAGTTAAAATAGTCAAGAACATAACATATGAGAGGGGTAAGAATGCCACAAATTTTACATTTTTGACGGTATGTTACCTAACCTTAGAAAAAGGAGATTATGACTAATATCAAATGGAGCCTATACGAGTCATGTTCAATGAGCTTGTTTCCTCAGACAAGCACCTCATGTTATCTTAAATATCTTGCATACTTTAATTTTTGAGACTAGTGGCTTATCTCCTAAGTAAGAAGCAATAACATGTGCTAGTTTTTGAACATTGTCAATACCCCATCTTGACAATACAATGATCATGCACATATCTAGGAACTTAACTTTGATACATAAAAATCTCACGATTATAAAACTTTAATAATTCTTTCGTAAGGCCTTTTAAGTTTCATTAACTTCATCTAATTAGTAGTTTTATGATAATCAATCATGCCATTAACATAAAGAAAAATCTTATGTCACTAGAGTTAATAACTGGTACATAGTTGATTGATTTTGATTGCATATCCCATGTCTAATCTAATTGATTCAAGGGCAGACACTAACAACTTATCGGCAAATAATACTTCATAGACAATGGCGCCTTTATCTTAGGTGTAAGTACCAGGTTCGTTCGATTGATTTGAGATAAAGGAACACCCCATCATTAAGGAAACCTAGGACAACTTGCAAAATATTGTCCCCATTATGTGCCAATACTACTTATAAAAAACAGTAGTCATATCATCTGGTCCTGAAGCCGTGTTGGGATTCATTTGCTTAAAGAGCTTGCGTAATCTCGATAGCCAAGAAAGTATTATCCAAACGCTGCCTCATCTAACTATCTACTATACTCATTACCTTTTTAAAAGTATTCTGCGTTGCCCTCTTATCTGGTCAAATAGTTGAGTAGATAACAGCAAAGTATTTAAGTATCGTTTGCTCTATTGCCCACTCATCTCGTTGCCAAACATCATTTTGATTTTGTATTCTGTGCAAGGTGTTATTGCGTTTTCGCCGATCGAGAAAGAACCATGATTTAGCCTGTGTTTTTATCTCCCTCTTTCAACCAAAAAACCTTTTATCATTGACGCCACATCAACCATAAGAAAGTGGCATGTGTTTTTGTTTCCCTTTTTCAACCATAAAACCTTTTATCTTTGACGCCACATCATTTCTTCCCAGTGTCATAGTTCGTTAAGCTGTAATTTGACTTGACGTTGCCCTGTCTGATTACTTTTCCTATCATTTCCATCATAAGCATACTTCGCCTTCTATTGTTCTTGCTTTATCAAATATTCCCAAAATCTTTGAATACATAAAAAATAAATAAATATATACTCTTACATAACATTTCCGAGTATACATAACATGAGATAACATGGGTCTGGTCATTGATCTTTCTCATGCCATATCCTTTTCCTTAGTAGCTACTTTTGCTTTGCCGACACTAATTTCACATAGCCAATAGATTAAAAAAGCAAACTTAAATTATATTTGTCAATTTGTCAATGACATGTACAAATTCTATTTTTCTCCTAAATAATTGAAAAAAGTAAACCGCCCACCCTAAAGCATTTAATTGGACGGAATTTGAATTTTACCAATCAAAATCTGGCGCGTCTCAACTGCAAATTAGGTTTAAGTGAGATAAAATTAATCCCTACGTAAAGCAAAAGACATAAAAGTAGAAGAAAAAGGTCCTGTTAAACTGAACCAGGTGATTCTTTTCCTTTCTTTTCTCTTTATATATATATATATATATATATATTATATTCAATACACTTTAAGTAAAATATAAAAATTTTATAAATAAATTTAAATGAATAGTATATATTTTATTTATTATTTTTTATATTTTTTTAAATATATTTTAATGAATATATGTCATTCATCTAATTTTACTTATGAAATTTTTATATTTTACGGTTTGTAAAATAATTATCATATATATATATTTAAGTTTAATAATGAGAATTTTTGAGGACGAAGAAATGGCTTATTTTTCTTTTTCTTTACTTTTACGTAGACACTTGTCTTTATAGAGTTCGTTATGTTCCCTATCCGATGTACAAAACACATTGCTACATGTAGTTGTGAAAAATGATTTTAACAAGAGTTTTGCTGAGGAATATTTTAAAAGCATTCTTAACGTTAATTAATGTTATTTATAATTATAATAACATTATATTAAATGCAGTTTTGATATTTTTATTTATCATTTTTAATGTATCAGACAAAAAATATTGCTATATATAATAATTTCTTACAAAAATATTCTTAAAACACTCATTAACAAAATATTACAACTAAATTCAATATAACTAATTACTAATTTTACAATGGAGAGAAAATTTTAAATATAAATATTATATATGTATTAAATGTGTTATGTTAATTATATTTAAACATGCCATGTCATATTTACTATGCCATTTTATATTTATTAAATTAGTCATATTTTTATATCATAATCACAATTATTAATGTAATACAAGTTATAATTGCGAAATCTTATATACTATTTCAATTCATAATTGATCTTTTGAATTATTAAAATTATGCGAATTTTTCGATCATATTGGTACACGTTACATAAACCAAATTAATAAAATAAAAATAGCTCAACATAATTCAATCTATACAGCATAAATGGAAATATCATTACAATTTATATGAATCTTGCAAATACTCTTTGTTTGTAGTGTTCAAATTCAAACTAAAGTTTAGAATAAAAAAAATTCTTTTTTAATTATTCCAAACTAACTATTTTAACATAAATATCAAACCGTCCCATAATAAGTTAATCTATCTAATCTAATCTAATGATAAAGACCGTAAAAAATCCATACCATACATTTCGTAAACTGTCAAATTAAATTAAAGTATATTGGAATTAATACCATTCTTGTTAACAAAATCTATAACTTTATATAAAAGTTGTCCCCTAGCCAATAATATTGTTTAATTTGAAATCAACAAGCATGGCTTACGGGACAACTAAGCTTAGGTATAAATTAGAATGTGGAGGGTAATTAAGTATTAAGATGCCAATTTCTTTTTTTTTTTTTTTATTTTAGGGAAGAAAGAAAAGAAAAGAAGGAGAAGAAAACAATGATAAAAATTTATAAATTTCGTGTTGTGTTCAATTATTTTTTGTGGCATAATTATATATAAGGTATTATATTTATATAAATTTTGACACGTTTTTAATTCGTTTATAGATTTTGACACATTTGTTTTTTTCAGATCATGTTCATTTTATTTTTCATGTTATGTTGTGTTTTAGTTATTTTCTCATGTATTCATATTGTATAATTATATGTTCGAAATTGTCAAGTCTAATTGTCAAATAACTTTCAATTTTGTGTAAGATGTTGTATAATGATTGGGGTTATCATATCTAGATTAAATTTTTTAATTTTAGAAGGAAGAAAAGAAAGAGAGGAAAAAAAAGAAAGGAAAAATTTGCATGTTCATTTTATTTGTTTGGTACATTCAAAGTATTATAAATTTAATAAATTTTTATATGTTAATAATTCGTTTTAGATATATTTTGACACGTTCTTGTATTTTTGTCGTGTTCATATTATTTTTTATATTTTGTTTTAATAACATTTTCATATTGTATTTGCCTCATATCTCAATTCATCCCATATTTTACATTGTTCGTTATAGTGATTCCATTTAGAGAAAATTTTTCATGTTTGAGTCATATTTCAATTTATCATATATTTTGCATAATTTGTATTAGTAATTTAATTTTAAGAAAAATTTGTGTGTACATGTTTTTTGTGTATCAAGTATTATAAATTTATATAAATTTTACAAGTTGATAATTCGTTTTATATAGATTTTGACATATTTATATATCTTTTGTCATGTTTATGTTAATTTTATATTGTTTTATGTTTTAATTATTTTTCTGATTTGATGTTTGTTATGTCTCAATTCATTCCATTGCATAGTTTGTCATAAAATTTAATTTTAACTCTAAATTTATTTATTTAAGAATTAGATCACTGCATTAATTATACATTAATATAAACATTATATTCAAAACTTTACCATAATTTATTGAAGCATAGTAAGGAGCATATTCTAATTTAAATAATAATAAGCGAAGTTAATGTTATTTATAGAAAGAAAGTGCGATTAATATTTTATTTAATTTAATAAAATAATATGTTAAACATAAAAATATATGTAAATAATAATTAAATAATCAACTATACATATAGATACTAGTTAAATGGATCCTTAAAATAATAATAAAGATTTTGATAATAAATGTACTTAAGAATATTTCTGGGTTACTTTGTATACTGTTTATAATATAAACATTGATAATTTTATTTTATCATTTTTTATATATTAAAAAATATTATTATATTTTAAAATCTTAAAAAGGTAGTGTTAGAACACTAATTGATAAAACGGTGAAAGGAGTTGTGATTGATTAATATTATTATTACAATTGGTCGGCCAACCTAACCTAAACAAGTGCATTCACTATTCTGGTTCTCGTCCACGCCAAACCCAACCAAAGTAGCTTTTAGTAAATAAAAAACAAAAAATTACACACAAACTCTCCTCTCAATCTCTAATCAATTATATTAACATATAATAGTTAGGTGTCGGTGGCCATTGCCCTCTCACTTCCTCGCTCTTTGTAATTTGATGAAGTAAACTCAATCCTCTGCCCCAATCAACCCCCTCTACCAAAAAAAAAAAAAAAAAAGCTTCATCTTTTTTTTTTTACATGTCTGACAAAGATAAAGCTATAGCTGCTGCTTCGTTTTTATCTTCTTTTAATTTTGGTTGGGGTTGAAGACGATAGCGTTTAGAATATCAGAAGTAGGAGGAGAAGGAGGAGGAGGAAAGAGGAAGAAAACAAATAGCAAGAAGAAGAAGGAGAAGGAGAAAAGATTGGAAGAGAAATTGATGGATTGGTGGCATAAGATGGTGCTCCCCGTTCGACGTCTTTGGTTTGCTCTTTCTTCTCGTCTTAAAGCTCGCAAAAACTGTGCGTTTTCCTCTCCCATCCCTCTACATCTCTCTCAGTTAATCGTTTTCTTCTGTTTTTTTTTTTTTTTTTTTTTTCCTTTTTCTTCTTCTCCTTCTTCTTCTTCTTGTTGTTGTAATAATTTAATTGTGGTGTTTTGAAATTTCCTTTTAGATTACATCAAAGGAGGACGAAATGTTTTTACTCTGCTTTTTAATAATAATAATAATAATTCATTCTTTGAGTTTCGAAGGAGTAATGTTGTGATAGAAATAGATTTCTACTGTTCAA
>JBBYHK010000018.1:8511839-8523476 GCA_038382065.1 Adansonia grandidieri | reverse complement strand
TTTTCTTGATTTTTCATGCAATCATTTTTTATCTATAATCCCCTTCTTAGGAATGCAAAATTTTTAATATTAGATCTTAATTAATATCTCTTTATGCAACTTAGAAAGAAGGAGAAACATAGAGGATTTGGCAAAATAGGGTCCGAATTGATTGGGAGAAGGAAACTATACGTCAAGCACTACAAGAAAATTGACGTAGAATATTGGCTCAGGTTTAATGAAATTTAATTTTTTTGAAAACATTAATGCAAATCATCATAAAAAAGAAAAACGGGTTAGTAAGGCATGAAGGAATATGACAATAGTTACATTAAAGAGGAATAAAGGAAACAAAAGGGAAGTGGTGGTCGGGATGTATCTAGTAATTGATCTCGGTTATTGAGAAATAATCAAATTGACAATTTTAGGACATGTTTGGATTCAGTGGCCATTTTAGGTGTAAAAAAGTTGATAAAAGGCCTTGGGATTCTTGGGGAAGAGAAAACTTGGATTCTAAATGTATATTGAAGAGTAGGGTTGGAATATCCTCTTGGAAGAAATAGGGTTGGAAAATGCCCTCAGAAAAATGAGGTTGGAGTATCCCTTAAAAAAAGAATTTGAGTAATTTTTTAAAATTGGAATTTTTTGTATTTTTGGAGAAAATAATTCTTAGGATGGAAAATATTTTAATTGGAAATGGAAATTAATTTTGAAAACAATATTAAGTTTTGATTGAGCCTAAAGGGACTTATGTCGTGACTTACAACGCCGTGGGGAAACTATTTGAATATTTTCAAGTATTCGAATGACTAGAAAATATGATCTAAGAAAATCCAAGTGAATTTTCTCAAGTTCATAAAAAACAGGGATAGCATTGTGCTACCTACTTTCTCGAATTTATTGCAGCTGGCTTCAATTTCTTGTAGCAAACGAGGTACTGTTGGAAAGATAACCTGAATTAATTTTTGAAACCGGGTTTAGAGAGCAGTGAACTTTGAAAAATCATTTTGAACTCATTTTGAATCATTAAATCACAAATGATACCTCTTCCGAAAGAGAATTTTGTGAACTTCTCAGGAAAAATATTCAAAAAGTCATAAAAATCGTTTGATGGGTTAGATTCACCCAAACAGAATATGAATTGTTGGTCTAAGGGCTTTAGATAATAAAGGTTTGATAAATCATAACTTCTATATCCAGAATGATCTAGGGGCAAACGAAGTATCATTACAAAGGTAATTTGAAGCCCTTTCTAGGCAAAATGCTAAAAAAAAAAAAAATCATTTTGAGTCTGAGAATAATTTTATAAATAGGGGATCACTATGCTGCCAGTACCAAAACAGAGGTTTCCTTGATTTAAGGCTTTTATGGTCACGTGTCAAGGTGTCAGGCATGCGAATGTCCAGTCACTAAGTTATGGAACTGAAGTAACGGACCAATACAACTCTCGTAGAGGAGGCCACCAAACCATCCACTATCCATACCAACGATAATGATAGGCTCGAAACAAGACTTGAACTAAATATTTGAAAACATTTTTTGGTTTTGGATTAAAACAGAATTCATTTGGCCTAATGAGGCCATGATTCCAAACATTTGTGTTTGATATATCTCCAAGATTGGAGAACTAATATATTGAAAACATCAAATCCATGCTAATCCTCATTGATTGAAGTTAGTATAAAATTAACTTAGGGTTTTCTTTGAAAACAGATTTTTACAAACATCATAGAGACATTTTAATAAACATATAATGAACTAAACTAAGTGAAAATAGTAGACATGAACAACCATTCAAAATAACAAGTTATCCATGCACTTCAACAGTGAAATCATAGTGGAAATACGTCCCAAGGTAGGGTCAAGATTAAATATGATAGGTTCAGCATTCCCACATGAAATAAGCATGTTAAGATGAAGAAAAACACGACAAAAATGCTAGAATAGGGATTATTTTAATGTCAACAAGAAATTTGGCATTCTAGTTCATCAAAACACCATTGAAACACCAAAAAAAGTCATCAAAAATTCTAAAACTACCATAAACAAAGCCACAATAATGCATGGAAGCTTTAATGGGTCATGGAAACATAAAGGTTCAGTAAAATGATGATAATGAGGGAAAACAGAAAATAAAAAGAAGCAAAGATAAAAGATATACCCCAATGGATGCTTAGACTCTTAGCTATATTCTTAACAGCACTCCAGCAACTTTTAGCTCACCTTTTTCCTTTTTTTTTTTGGTATGAATTTAGCAAGAAAAGAATGAAAAGAAAGAGTCTTTTGGTTATGGTGGCTATGGAGGATAGGTGTCAGCATAGAGATTAGAAAAATGAGAGGTTTTGGAAGGGTTTTTGGAAAGATGGAAAAGAAGTTACGGGAATGGGATTTTTTAGAGAGCTTGAATTTTTTTTATGGCCAATGTAAAAAAGGGATTTTTCTCAGCTAAGTAAAAATTGGATATATAATGGATAGTTTTGGCCACTAAGATGACCTAGCAATGTAGGACTTATGGTATGTACAATATGGTGACTCATTATACCAAGGTGAAACCTTTCAGCATTTGATTGGTTAACCTTGTTCTTATAGGCAAAGAAATTCATACACCACTGATAAAATGAGTAGTCTTAAGTTTGTACTTCATAAATCTAGATTTTCTCTTGAAATGCCTTCATGCAAAGCTCAATAAGCATTTTCAAAACGTATTAATCCAATGTTTAGAGCCCAAAAATTAAATCTACATGATATGTATGAAGTGATGTTTGATACTAAATGCTTTTTTAGGCCAATTTTGTGACCAAATTTAAGTTTTAAAGTCATGGTAAGAAAGAAGAGAAAATGTCTCAAATTAGGCCAAAATAGCCTTGTGTATCCATAAATTAAGCTTTTATCAATACATTAGGCAAAAAAAAAAAAATGAAGAATGTATTGACACTTTGAATTTTGCATCAATACAAGGCATGGTGTATCAATACCAGGAAGCTTGTATCGATACCCAACTTGTTGTATCGATACATGCACTCTTGTGTCAATACTTGGTGGCTAAAAATTATGATTTTAGCTACAATACAGGTAGCCTTGGTATCGATACAAATAGGAAAACCTTGGAATTTGGATGATGTGGAGCTTTGTATTGATACCTTAAGCCCTTATATAAAGAAATGCATAAAAATATGGATTTTTCTTATCTTTGAGTTCTTAAACTCTTTACCTTAGCTGAGAGTGGTGGGAACTTGAACTATGCTTTTTCGAATGACCTCGATGTGCCTCGACGATGGCTTCTGATACTTCAAATCTTAGCTCAGACAAAATAGGATGTCTACAGCTACCCCTCTTTAACTTTTGCTGAGTATCAGGAATAAGATAAAAAGAAATAGATACTATTTTGTCTGAGGTACAACATTGCCCCATGAATTTGCGGGGGAATTAGAGATCTATTTAGTATTATGCTAAGATAGGTAGAGTATGTTGGCAGTATTCTTGGCTTATAAGAAACCTTAATGAGTTTTGTAGGGTTTGACCTCCCTACTAGTTTTGTAGTTTCCTGGGTTTAGCCCCAAGTAAGTGCCAGCTACTATAGGACTCGATAGGCGTCTAACTCTTTGTGAACTAAGCTAGGTATGCATCCAGCTTTTTGTAGACTGACTCAATAAGTGTCTAGCTTTTTGTGGAACTAAGATAGGTAGGCATCTAGCTCTTTGTGGACTGAGGTAGGTAGGCATCTAGCTTTTTATGGTCTAAAAGAAAAAAGAAAAAAAGCATCCAAGTCTTTGTGGATTAAAAAAAAGGCGTCTAGCTCTTTGTGGACTAAGAGAAAAATACGTCCAGCTTTTTATGGACTAAATGAAAAAAAAGTCTAATTCTTTATAGACTAAAAGCAAGAAAAAAATCCAGCTCTCTGTGGACAAAAAATATGTCTAGCTTTTTGTAGACTAAAAGAAAAAAATGTCCAGCTCTTTGTGGACTAAAAGAAAAAAAAATGTCTAGCTCTTTATGGACTAAAAGGAAAAGAAAAGGTCCAACTCTTTGTGGACTAAAAGAAAAAGCATCCAGTTCTTTGTAGACCAATAGACGTGAGTCTAGGTATTTTACTAGGAGCTTTTTGGAGCTTTTGGAAAATATGAATTTGTAGCTGAGATTCTATACTAATTTACTTTTGTGGGTAGGAGTTTGTACGTGAAGGATGTTAATTGTTGTATGAATTATGCATGAAGATGTAAGTGCATGTTTAAATGATGTAAAAATGGTGATTTTAAAAGCCTAATCCTGTAAATTGGCTTCAAGGTTTTGAATCACATTTTATCTTTGAGTTTTAATGGGTGTCTTCTGTTTTAAGGTTTATTGACTTTACTCTAAAGTTTCAGAAGGTTCTCTTCTTTTATTTTTTTGAATGGTTGAGGTTTTTCTAAAGGTTGAGGTGACTTTCGGTGAATAGGAAGTTTAAATCCAATTAGTTGGTATTAATGGGTTAATAGACTTGGCAGAATGGTTCTTGACATGCTGGAATAATGAATCTGATGGTTTAAACTGATTAATAGGAATTTGGTTTGAAGGTAGAGGTCAAAGATCATTGATTTGACTCTACTTTTTAGCTACAGTTTATTGAAAGGCATTTTCAATCATGTTTCTCAATATGGTAGAAGTCTGAAAGGTAAGTCTAGTTGTGGTTCTAGAATCTATCCTTAGCTTTTTGAACTTAAGAAGATTTTTTCTATGCAGTTTTATCTTCTTTAAAATAATACTAAAAAAAATCCCATTATCAATTTTGTATAATCTATCAAGCATTATCAATTATATGATAAGCATGATGCAATGTGCTTTACAAGTATAAAATAGAAGATTCAAAAAATGAAATGATTGTATTTTATTTTTAGAATATGGGGAACACAATTCATTGAACATTCTGGAAGGTATAAAGAAAGTTGAAGATTAACTTTTTCAGGTAATCTCGATCATTTTTATGATAATGATAAGAATCTTCTGCTGAGTACTTTTAGAGACTTCTATCAAATAACCAACTTTCTTGCTGTCAGCCGTTCTTTGAGGAACCTATCAGATTACCCCACGGTAGTGCCCCAAGCTAAGGTAGACACCTTCCTTTTTTACCACGATCAAGTAGAAGTAGGTTTGCTAAACTTAAGATAGGATGAAGAGGTTGGGCCAAACTTTGGTATTTCGATGAAGGATAATTTATTAAGTTAGTATTAGCCTTGATTAAGTTTAAACAAGGTAAGGTTTGGTTGTTTAAGTCACCCTTCCAAAGATAAGGATGCATTTGTAGATTTCTATTCGAAAGACCTTTTAGGCATAATACTTCTTAATGGAATCAGAGTGAATGGGGTTGGGCATGTCATTGCTATCTATTTCTATTAGAATTAACTCTCAAACAAAGAAAGTTTGCTTAAACATGTAAAGGCTTTCCCACTTTAGGGTCCATTTTCCTCTGGTGTCTTTTTGAATTAGGAGGATCTTTTTAAGTACTAAGTCTTCTCCCTGAAACCGATGATGATGGACTTTTTTGTTATGAGCTCTCATCATATGCTTCTTATACGTCTATCTAGGACAAATCGCTTTTACTCTTTTCTCATCAATGAGGTCAAGTTGCTCATATTGGTTTTTGACCAATTTGGCTTCTTCAAGCTGTTATTCCATTGAGACCTTGAGTGAAGGGATTACAACTTTGATGGGCAAGACTACCTCTATCCTGTAGACTAGAGAGAATGGAGTAGCTCTAGTGGAAGTCTAAACTGTTTTGCGATAGGCATGCAATGTGCAAGGCAGTTTCTCATACCAATCTTTATAAGTTTTGGCCATTTTCTTGATTATTTTCTTAATCTTTTGGTTGGTTGCTTCTAATGTCATATTCATTTTTAGATAGTATGGTATTGAATAATGGTGCTTGGTCTTGAACTAGGCGTAAATTGTTTCCATCATTTTGTTGTTCAAGTGGCTTGCATTATCTGTGATAATCTCTTAGAAGAGTCCATGTTGGCAGATGATATCTCGTTTCACAAACTTGGACACAACAATCTAGTGACATTAAAACATGAGGCTGTTTCTACCCATTTCATGAAATAATCAATGGCAACTAAAATAAAATGATGTAGGAATGATGGGTCCAATCATATCCATGCCCTACATAGAAAAAAGCCATGGAGCCTTCATGACATGCAGAGGTGAAGGTAGGACGTGGATTTTGTCTACATAGATTTGGCACTTATGGCATTTCTGAACATAGTCAATACAATCTTTTTCGAATGTCAACCAATAATATCCAGATCTCATGACTTGTTTTGCCATTTTATGTCCATTAGTATGAGTACCATAAATTTCTTCATGGACCTATTCCAGAATTCTTTTAGCTTTAAGAATGCCTACACATTAGAGTAATATTTGGTCCACATTTTCTTGTACAGGACCTCACCATCTAAAATAAAACTAGCAGACATTCATCGAATGGTTTACTTGTCAGTTTTTATAGCATGCTCGGGGTACTGTTAGTCTCAAATGTAATAAAAATGTTAGGGTACCACAGTAGCCCATTCTTCTTCTACGCCATGGCAGTAGACAGAAGCTTCATGAATGCTTATCTAGATAGATGTGACTTTTAACTCTTGGGTTACTTCAAATTTAGAGGCTAAGGTTACCAGAGCATCCTCCACTTGGTTATATTCCTGAGGTAAATACTAGAAGTTGCTTTATAAAATTGTTGTTTTAGTTCATTGATCAGCATCTCGTATTAGAGTAGTTTAGCATCCTATGTTTCTCATTCTTTTCGAAGTTGATAAATTACTAAGGTGGAGTCCTTATACTCTTATAAAGTTCTAATGCCCCTCTCAATGGCCACGTAGAGCCCCAATATACATGCTTCGTATTTGACTATGTTATTGGCGCAATCAAAGTTCAATCGGGCAGTAAAGGGATAATAATCTCTATTTGGTAAGATCATAATAGCCCCGATTTTGTGTCCAAATGCATTTGAGGCTCCATCCAAATACATTTTCCAAGTTTGACTACCATTGATGCCATTTTCTGCTTTGGATATGCGCATTAAGTCATCATTTGGGAATTCAAAGTCTAATGGCTTATAGTGCTCTTCAGTTTGACTTGCACAGAACTTGACTATCATGCTATCTTTGGTGGCTTTCTAGCTCACATAAAAAATGTCATATTTGAAGAGCAAGACTTGCCACCAAGCCAACTTTCTTGACAAAGCAGGAGCCTTGCACAAGCATTTGATAGGGTCTAATTTGGCGATCAACCATGTTATGTGATATAACATATATTGCCTTAACCTTTAAGCCATCCAAGCTAAAGCACAAAATAACTTCTTGATTGCAAAGTAGTTATTTTCATACTCCATGAATTTCTTGCTTAGGTAATGAATGCCTTGTTCATTCTTTTTCGCCTCGTCATGTTGACCAGTACACAGCCTATGGACTTGTCAAAAACTGATAGATATAAAATCAGTGGTTGATCAAGCATTGGTGGCACAACCACTGGTAAGCTCGATAAGTAGCTTTTGGCCTTGTCAAAAGCTTGTTGGCACTCATCAATCCATTCACCAGGATTCTAACTTTTAAGTAGACGAAAGATTGGATCGCACTGGTTAGTTAGTTGGGATATAAATCTAGCTATATTGTTTAGTCTCCCTAGGAAACTCTTTACTTCTTTTTAAATAAGAAGCAGTGGGAGGTTTTGTATAGCTTTGCCTTGTCAAGATCAACTTTATTTTCTCGTTCACTCATAATGAAGCCTTATAGCTTGCTAAAGGTAACACCGAAGGTGCACTTAGCTAGGTTTAGTATGATTTAATATTTGTGCAGTCGTTTAAAGAGTTTGCAGTAGCGGTATGCTCAATCTATTTTGGGGATTTAAGAATCATATCATCCACATGGGCCTTTATTTCTTTGTGCATAAGGTCATGGAATAATGTCACCATGGCCCTTTGGTAAGCCCAAGTGTTTTGGGGTTCGAAAGGTATAACCTTGTAATAGAAGGTACCCTACATGGTCACAAAGTGGTTTTCTCCATGTCTTCGATTGCCGTTTAATCTAATTATAGCCTAAAAATCCATCCATGAAGGAGAATATGGAATCTTTGGTAGTGTTGTCTACTAAGGTATAATGTAAGGCAAAAAAAATTATCTTTAGGGCTAGCTCAGTTTAAATCCCTAAAGTCTATGCACATTCGTACCTTATCAACCTTTTGAAGAGTTGGGACAATGTCGGTTACCCATTTAGGATGCTTAGCTACTTCGAGAAACCTTGTGTCAAGTTGCTTCTTTACTTCATTTTTAATCTTCAAAAGCATTTTCGGTTTCATTCTCCTAAGTTTTTGTTGTACGGGTTGGCACTTAATTTTTAAGGTTTAGCCTAGGCATGACTTGGTAGGACCAGGCAAATAATCTCGGTATTCTTCGATAAGGTTAATAAATTTGGTTTGCCTTCATGGGTTTATAAAGGTTTTTGTCTTGACCTTTTTCAATCTTCTTTTATCCCAACGTTTATGATTTCAATAGGCTCTTAATGAGGCAAGATTTGTTTCTTTTCATATTCGATTAATCTCAACAAATTAGGAAACATAGTGCTTTCCTCAAAATCCCTCTCAGATTCAACCTCACCGATGTAGATTGGTTGCTCAAAATTGATATCTGGAGTCTCAGTAGTAAATTAACATCATTTTCATCCAGGTGCCTGAAAAAATAAAGAAAAACAATATAAGTGAAAAAACATACAAAGAGAAGAAAGAAAGTCTAAAGATCTAACAAAAAGAAAGATGGATAGAAGAAATGGAATGCAAAATGCTTAGTTATTTTTGATAATAATGCTTGATAAAAATACACCTGTACAAAGGATCCTATAATGATCTTGAGCAGAAGCATATAGTTTGTAGCATTACTTCAAATTAAATCCAAATAGTACAAGAATCTTCATTTTAGTCCAAATGCTCGAAACAAATGTTGAAATGCATAGACTAATCTTACGGCCCATTATTGAAGTTTTTGGATCCTCAATTGCATTGATAAATTTTCTAAACATTTTGCTCAAAATAACCATTATTTGCTAGAGCCAATAGTTCCTCTCTGTTTCGGATTGATGTATCCTTCTAAATGAAAATTTTCTTATAGCGACGACAACACCATTAGTTTATATTCCAAATCTTGGCCCTTTAGACGAGCCATTCTCTTTTCTCATGCTATTTCAGCTTATTTCTTCTGTTGGTGAGCATTAGGCTTGAATCCCAGACCTTTCCTACAATTTGATGTGTGACTTTCCAAGCTTTGAAGATCCCTTGCAGATGTTTTCCTAGTCCCTTTCCAGCCTGGGCACACTTACTTATGGTCAACTAAAGACTCATGTATGACATATAAGGCTTGACTATAGGAAAACCATCTTTGACATAGGTGGCATTAACAAACTCAAATGTCTAGTGGCAGATGCTATGCCCCAACTGCACTTGAAGCTATGATAATATCTTGCCACCATGAGTTTGTAGACACCTCATTTTGTTCGGGCCAGTTTTGGCATCCTAAGAGCAAGGTGAAAGATGATAAAATTAGAAAATCGGAATAAAACCTTCGGGACAACTGTTGCGTGCCATATTGCCAGGCACTATTAGGCAAACATGACACCAGGTGAAAAAATTTTTTTGGAAGGTCTAAAATGCCTATGGGTCACCTTAGAGAAAAATGTAAGATGAACCATCAAATGCCATTTTTCATGGCATCATTGGAGTCACTCAAATGAGTACTTGAACCAATTTCCCGCTGTTTGTGTCCAAACTAAGGAAAATCAAGAGGCCGTAGGTACATGCAAGTTTGATTGGTGCACAAGTATTGTTAGGAGAAGTTTGATTGATGCACAAGTATTTTTATGAGACTTTATGGCACCAAAAATTTGAATTATCACATTTAGTATCAATACAAAAGAATTTGGTATCGATACCTAAGATGTGGTATTCATACCCAATATGTCTGTATTGATACAGACCTTGGCAATAGCCAAAGTTATGATTCTTGGCAAAATGTATCGATACACAAGCATGAGTATCGATACAAGTCCATAAAGTATCGATACATGCCTCTGAGTCTCGAGACTGGAAACATTTTTTTGCTCTTAGTATCGATACATAGTTCATTGTATCGATACTCATGGGTAAAATTGCCTTGTGCATCGATATGCAATGTTCTGTATGGATACATAAAAACACATTTGCCTAGTTCAAGCCATTTTTCAGCCAATGCACCATTGATTCAAAATCTTATTCAAACATGTTTCTTGCACCAAAAATCATCAAAATTTATATCAAGCTTCATCATTGGGCTTATGATTGGATTTAAACAAAATCTTGAGGTCCAAATAGCTAATAACAGAGGACATTTCATGACATTAGGCAATTTGTCAAAGGATAAGGCTGAACTTACCCAATGCCCAACTGAATAAAGCAGTCTAGATCCACTTTTTTTGCTGAGTAAACTAATGGGTTTACATGGCAACTGAGCACTATACCTGACCTTTACATAAGGTACATGCACCAAAACCCTAAAATGCCTTTACCCATTTATCTTTTGTCTCTATGGCTACATGGCTTATATAAGCCAACCTTTGACTCAGCTAAAAAGGGGGGGGGAGATTCCTAGCAGAAAAACTCTGATTCATTCCTTCATTCCTTTTGTTTTCCACTCCCACCAAAAATAAAAAAACTCTTTTCCATCTTCGAATCCTTTTAAAACCATCACCAAAAGTTCTTCCAAAAACCTTCATTTTACTCATAGTCCCTCTCAAAACCCCCCTTTATCCATACCTAACTAAAAAGCCCCTCCTTTTCATCTCTCTTTTATTGTTTAATCCAAAATGGTGAAGTTCAAAACTGTTATTCAAAGAAAAGGCTGAAGCTTGAAACTTTTGGTATATTCCCTCCACTTGACCTACATATTCTCTGATTTTTCAATATTTTCATCATCCTAGTGACCTCTCTATGTTACCGTGAACCTTCTAAAGTTTTCATGCATTGTTGCTGCCTTGGTTGTTGTAGTATTAGAGTGTTGATGCTCTCCTATTGCCTTGATGTTGAATGGTAGAACAAACATCTTGTCTTTCATTCCAACATTAAAACAGCCCCTTTATTTATGTATTTTCTATCGTATTTCATCTATTTTCACATGCTTAACACATGATTAAATGTCCACCTAAACATGTCTTATACATATTCATTCATTTTCTTGTGTTTTAAGGAGTCCCATGAGATAAAAATGTTGTCTTGACAATTTCAGCTTGTATTATTTTGTTTAAATGAGTTCATACACCTTACTTGTCATCTTCTCAGATTTTTGTCACCTATTTCCATGTCAACATGTCATTGGTGTATGTTTGCATGCTTTGTCCTTGTTCATCTTAGCGCATGTTATGTTTCTTTATGTCATTCTTGTCAAGATGCATGCTTGATTGTTAAAAATCTGATTTTCTAAAAGAAATCCCCAAGTTAAGTTCATGCTACCTCCAATAGATGAAGAATAGCATGGACTTAATGCTTTTGTAAAATTGGCCTTCCAATCTTAGGGGTAGATAAACACTTTAGCTCTGGATTCATGATGGAATAAGCTTATTTTTCAAAATAAAAAGAGATCCTTTTTAATATTAATCATTGATCTTGAGT
>JBBYHK010000018.1:8495604-8511739 GCA_038382065.1 Adansonia grandidieri | reverse complement strand
TTGTTTTTGCTTTGGTAGCACTGTAATCTGAACTTGAAAAATCATTTTCAAGCTGTAAAATCTTTCCTTAGATTTTTCTATTATTTTCCCTTAAAAGACATTCAATTACCTTTCTAACGGTGTCTTACTTGCCTTCGGATCATCCCAGACGAGGGAAGTACGATATTTAGAATCTTTGCTGTCCGGAACTCTTGGAACCAACATGTATCATTCTGTTTGGGCCACTTTGGCCCATCAGTAGATTTTTACGAAATTTTTAAATATTTTTCGTAAAAAGTTCACAAAATTCCCTATCCATAAAGGTATTGCTCACTATCCAATGATTTTGAAAATGCTTGGAATGATTCCGAAAAAGCTTGGAATGATTTATCAAAGTTCATCATGCCATTTTCCTTGTACATGCTACTAGTGTCAAGACCGACTTAACTTCAAAAATTAATTCTATCTAGAAAGTGATTTTCTAGAATTTTTAGACTATTTTTATATTAAACCTTGTCGAGCTACCTTTCTAAAGGTATCCCGTTTACCGTCTAAATTCTACGAATACACCCAAGAAAATCCAAAAATAGAGATGACATAGTGTTGTCACCTGTTTTTAACCAAATTTTTGAATCCTCTTTTATCGAGATGTTCGGACGTATCAAAATGCATCTGTTTAGTCTCTCTCACAACATCAACCCCTTTTGACTTGAATCAAGATTAGAATACAAAAAAAATATGATTTCATATTAAGATTTTTGCTAGTGGAGATACTCCAATTCCATTACTCAAAAGGGGATACTCTAACCCTATTTCTTTAATTAAAGTTTAAATTTTTGCCTTATTCCTAAATGTTTTACTAGCTTTGGGGATACTCTAACCCCACTACTCTGAGGGGATACTCCAACCCTATTTTTAAAAAAAAGATACAAATTTTTTCTTTATTCCTAACCATTTTCATAACTCTATTTTAAGGGACACTCTAACCCCACTTTTTCGAAGGGATACTCCAACCCCGCTTTTACCTCAAAAATTTAAAATTTTCTCTCTTTTGGATGCCTCAATTATTTTGATAAAAATCATCCTTGTTCTTCAAATTACAGTGGAATCTAGACCGGTCTGTAAAATTTTTATCCAAGTTATTCTTCAATAATCAAAGGCAATTATGAGATACATTTCGATTGCCCCTTTCTTTTTTTATATTCTTTTGTTTGAGATTGCTTGTTTATGATATTATTATATTTCTCATTTTTCGCCTTATTAACTTGTTTCTTTTTGTAGTGTTATTATGCATTTCATATTTAAATTTTGTTTTCTAATGAAATTTATGAGGTGATCTTTCATGTTGGTATCTCTCTAGTGCTTAATCTAAAACATCCAATTTTTAAAATCCAATCCCGACATCTATGTTCCTCACATCTTCGAGGCATATAGGTGATCTAATTTTCCATAACAAAAAAAACTCCGAATTTACATTTTCCAAAGCTTCATACATTAAAGAGGATATATCTAAATAGAAACCAAAATGGAACTGATTTAACCGAATCTAAAGTAAGGCACAATTAGTAGGTACCGATTTTGGGTGTCATGGGGAGGCTCATCCTTTCTTTTGCGTAACCAACTCCCTAGCCCAACCAATGAATCTCTTGACTTCGTAGACCCTGAAATTAATTTTTTGAGTTTCGTAACTCATAATATTATTTTCAATAGAAATCCAATCTTGCCTAACCTAAAATGATTGGTGGCGGCTCCAAGTTTATTGCCACTTTATGGTAGCCATCTGAGACTAGTTGGATGAGTGATTCGCCTGATGGTCTCTTCCTTTTCCTCCCTATTATTATGCCTAATCCATCTCCCAATCATGGGATAACTCAAAGGCTCGATCATAATCAACCATCATTTATTTCAAGTCGAGTATGCTATGCCATTCGGATCATCCGAAGTTTTAAAGGCTAAGCACATAGTGACAGCTTGGTGACTCTGTTGGGGACCAATTTTGAGAGTTAGGCCTATAACTAGCTATTTCTCACTCAGTTCTTGGTTTTTCGGTCTCTATAATTATTTAGATATAATTCTCTTTTATTTTTGCCTACTAATCTCTATTTTTTATGTTTGTCATGTGATTGTTAGGGATTATTCGTGCCCAAATAAATATTGATTTGAATAGATATGGTAATATGAGAGTGAAACAAAAAGGTTTGATTGTTTCCTTGACACGCACCGTGCACTTGCATTTGCACTATATTCCTACCAGACACCATGGTGTGGTTAGTATCCTAATTATGAGGAGGAAGTAAGCCATCCGCCTTCGTGAGTAACCTTCTGCATAGGCATGGCAAGATCTTCTGGGATGTAAATTACCTATGTCTCTGGTGAGTACCCTCCACACTTGCATACGGAAATACATTCGACAAATTGAACCCATTCTACCAAACTCGTGATGGGCCTAGGATCGAGGTGCCTTGACGTTCTTACCAGATGGAGAAGTGATTCAAATACTGAAGTAGGCATCTTTTTAAACCCATATAATGAACCCTACAAGCTAAACCATGTCAAGCCATATCAGATGCTGCTAGAATAACCCAAAGATTAGGGTCACTGGGTGAAATATTTCTTACCTCTACTCCTATATACCATTGGTTACACGGGGGATGATGGGTGAGCATTTTCACCTGTGTTTGTCCTTTTTATTTTCATGATCATTCCTTTAGGATATGCCATGATGTTCACTGACAAATCCTCTTTAACAAGTGAGAAGGACAAGTGAATGTCGTTACCTTCAATGCCATCTTGAAATAGTTGTATCTAACCAAGATAAGCCATCATATTGCCCGAATGATGGCTTAGCTTGCATTTAACATAAATGGTGATGAACTAACATCACCATTTAGATGGTCAGTCTTAATCCTCACGAGGTATCATGTTACTTTGCGAAGAAACAATTTTAATACGGGTATGCTAATATACTACCCGTTTAATACCTCAACATTTATATTTATCATGTCTACCCTAGGCATTGTACCGCCTATTCTTAGGGAAAATTTTGTGATACATTTTTGTTGCTATTCTTTCTTTCTTTTTTTTTTTTTTTTTACTTTGTATTGGTTACTAACTAGTTTTCTTTTTACTTTTCATTTTCACCATGCATCATTTCACCATAATTACTGCCATCATGGAACAATTGGCTCTAATGGATCAGTGTTCACTAAAGGGCGTCTATCATGGAGCAACAGTCCACTCAGAGCTAAAGCTTTATTAAGAAGTTCGAGCATGGTCAGAGAACCAACAGCATGAAGACTGAGATGTTCTAAAATCGGGGCCTACCTCAGTGGTGCATAAAAGGATCAAGATAGGGTACTGTCAAAATGATTGGCAAGATCTTAGGATCATATGGATTAATTGGGATAGTACTAAAACGGAGTCATTCATTAAGAGAAAAAGAGATATTGCTCTTCTACTCCAAGTTTGTTTAGATGTTAGTTTATTGTAAGTGGCCTCTCAGTTTTGGAATCTAGCATAGCAGTGTTTCACTTTTAATCATGAAGACTTGGTCCCCACAGTTGATGAATACACTACATTACCAACATTGAAAAGGCAAAGGTCGATAGGATATACTACAAAAAGTTTAATCCTCCAACCTTTAAGAAACGATTGGCTCAAATCCTCAGGGCAACGGAGTCTTGGATTGAAAGTCATATCAAAACAAAGGGGAACAGTGAATGCATCTCATGGGCTAGTTTGAAAGAAGCAATGGTAAGTACCATTGACATCCAAAAATTCCAAGATATCTATGCTTTGGCAATATATGGTCTGGTCATATTCCCAAAGACATTAGGTTATGTTAAAGCCATGGTAGCAGATGTCTTTGCTCGTTTATCTTGCAACATCAATCCCAAATTGGCTATCATCGCCAAAACTATTCGAGCTCTCAATTTTTGTAAGAAAATGGGTACGGGTTGATTCATTGAATGTGCACCACTTCTTCATATTTGGCTTGTCAGTCACTTTGGCCCTGTAGAAAGTAGGACGCCGTATTGCTTCGTACCCAACTTTTTCCCTATCTCTAAGGTACTTGAGAAGGAATGGCCTCAAGAAAAATCTAAAGAGCAATGGGTCTGAAAGTTCCAAAACCTAAAAGGAGAAGAGGTAACATCGAAGGCCTTTTGGTTTTCCCCATAAATGATCATATACCGGTGCAAAGATTACAGCTGCATACCACTCATGAGATTATGGGGGAGTACTAGCTACGCCCCTCTTTTAGTCCTTTAACAGTTTTAGTACCATTAATTCAGCCCTCTCTCCAAGACCTAGAGCTATGGGATTTAGACTATAGTGAGCCCGACTACAAGTCAAAAGTCCAGCCAGCCATTCATGCATGGAAACAAACCTGTTGCATGGAAAGATATTGGAAAGGGAGTAGTATAACCCCAGGATATGCTGAATGGGGGATCTATCAAATTAATGACATCATAACCCTATTTGGCATCGAGGACATCACAAATGTTGGTTGATGAATTTCCTTCTGAAATTGAATTGCTCAAGTAAGAGTTTGAACAAGAGAAAGCAACCTTTGCCAAAGAGATCACTTGATTAAAAGAGGAAAATAGTCAATTAAAAATGAACCTCTACCTCAGGGTTGGCGAGATGAACAGGACTGTTAAGCAAAAAAACCACCTTAAAGAGGATCTCGAGAGCTTAAAAAGAGACTATATGGCTTTTAACAAAATGAGCAAGTCCTAAAGACTTGGAAAGTCATTGGTCGAGTAGAGGACATAAATTACTACTCTCAAAAAAGAACTACACCAATAGAGAAAAGCTGCTAGGGTTAACAGGGAAAAGCTTGTTAGAACCCAGGCTCTTGCATCAACTTATCAAAGGAGGAATAAACAGTTATAGGCTCGAGTACGGGATTTGAGAGCAACCAAACTAAAAATGGAGGTTTGACACTTAAAATTCAAGACTTATAGCATTTTCTTCAACCTTGCCAAGACCAAGTCAATGCACTAGTAAGAGCCTTCGAACAGTAGGAGCAAGAATGGCTTCAAGTGGCTAATCATGCATGCTAAAACTATGAGGGATATCATCGTCGTCTCACAGAATAGATCCAAGTAGCTCAGTCAGAGGCCGAAAACATGATGGATATAACTCGATCCTTGACACGTGATATCTCCCACTGAAGCCCATGAGCAAGAGTTGTTGCATTTCTTAGACCATGTAATCAAGCAATGTAATCGTGTCAGGTATTTCGAATGTAATCACATGTAATTAAGACATTTTGTTGCTTTAATGAAAGATGCTATTGGTGGAGCTGTCCCTTTTTCTAATTGCCTTTTTTGTATTTTCATAACTAACCTAATCCTCTTATGGTTTTTATTCATTCGTGATCACATATTCACTCTCATTGCACCAAATATATGTATAAACATACCATAAAGGCTTAATCCAAAAATAATTTAAAGTGAAGGTGATCCAAAACATGGAATCTACGTTTGCCATTGGTACAACACTCACAATCATTAGAAAGCGATGGAAAATGATCACCAAGCCCACATCAAAAGACTCGAACTCATTTATAGAGTGTCCCAAAAGTAGGCACTCTGTAAGAATGAGAAACTTCAAGCACATATTGCCAAGCTAATTAAATTGTTGTCCAATGCATTGAAGGAAAAAGGGTAGATGAGCGTAGTTGAGATGAGAAAGGAATCGGCCCACCCTGAAAACAATTTGAATATTGGTACTAAAGCCACCAATACTCAAGAAGGGCCACTACACGGGCAGCACCCTCCGGCAATTAACATCCCACTATCTCAGCCATTTATATATATCAATCCTACAACAACACCCTACTTAATCAAAGATTTCAAGGCACGGGCTCTTCACCATCAAGGCCTTTAGTCTTGGACCTCGATGAGCACATAAAGCTACAGAAGGCAAAGAGGCCCCCGAAAAATGATGAGGACTTAGAAAAGTATCACTCATTGAAAAAGCATCTTCGAGCAACGAAAGGAAGTAACAAATTTGGAATCATAAATGCCAAGTCATTAGGGTTAGTTTCAAGCTTCGTCATCCCGCCCAAGTTTAAAATGCCTGATTTTGAAAAATACAATGGGACTACTGACCTTACTGCCCATCTTCGCATACTATCATAAAATGGCAAGACATAAAGAGAGCTTGATTAGGGCAGCCCTCGATGGGACATAGGACTTGATCTTGTAAGAATTCAAACATGGGCAGACTTGGCATGTGCATTCCTTGAACAATATAAGCGTGTGTCTGATTAGGTTCCAGACCATCTTTCTCTCATAAACATGGAGAAGAAATCTTCTAAGAGTTTTAGACAGTATGCCAAGAGATAGAGGCATGAGTCACCATCCTCTAATTGAAAAAGAAATGACAGTTATGTTTGTTGGCACCCTACAAGCTATTTACTACGAAAGGCTAGTAAGAAGCACCACGAAAAATTTTGTCGATATGGTCATATTAGGTGAAATGATTGAGAACGCCATCAAAAGTGACAGGATATCCATCGGGAAAGCATCTAAATCAGTAAAAAATAGAGTAAATAAAGGTAAGTAGAGGGAAGTGAATGCTGTAGGCGAGAACCATGCTAGGTTTAGTCAAAGTCTGCATCCATCACAGCCTATGTATTTTCTAAGCACATTAAATACGATTTTACCCCTTACTCATTAGCATAGCAACTAGTCCACGCTATCGAGTTTGCTCTTGCAATAAGCTTCACATCAAATCTCATGCAAAATGCAGCTGTATAGCCTCGCAATATGCATAATACGAGATCTCCAAATAACCAACAAGCATATCGAGAAAGAAAGTACTTTAAACTATTCCCTTACTCGTATAAAAAGATTTACTCTCGCTTATTGGTAGATAAACTAGTGGCTCTATATTCACGAACCCAAGATCACCGTCGTACCCTAAATGGTATAATGAGAATGTTTATTATGAATACCACGTGGGAGCATAAGGCAACTCTATTGAGAACTACACTTTATTCAAAAAAAAGGTGCAGGGTTTCCTAGAAAATGAATGATTAAGATTAAGCAAGGTCTTGAACCCAATGTGGGGGTTAACTCACTCCCTAATCATGCCAAATCGAGAGTTAATGCGATAATTGATGGAAAAGGCTATCGGATTAAAAGAATTATGGGAGAAGTCAAAACCCCAATAAGCAAGGTCAGACAGGCTTTCATGAAAACTAGAATGGTAACAGATAACAAAAGTCAAAGAAAAAAACATTGTTGATACATCTTGCTACCATTACCGTCTAGGACATAACTTGCAACATTGTTCATCATTCTTAGAGATGGTCCCAGGGATGCTCGATCTATCCAAAATCTAGTTCTATGAGGAATAGGATGGACATGACAATCCATCTATCAATGCTACTAATGAGAAAAGACTCACCGATGGTCAGACCTCTAGTTGTCTGTCTCTTATGGGCATGAGAAAAGAGCTAATAAAAGTTTTAGGTAATATGCTATAAGATGGATGAAGGAGGCTGCCCAGATTCATCTCTTACTAGCAAAAAAAGATATGATTATTAGATTCATTAGTACATTGCAAGCCCCTTATTATGGAAATTTAGCGAGAAACTTCCTGAAGAACTTCATGAATGTAGTCATAATCTGTGGGAGGATCGATAAGGCCATGAAAAATGAATTAAGTGGAAAAAAATCTATAAGGAAAAAAAGAAAAGAAAGATGAAGGTTAGCAAGCAATCAAAATCCAGTGCAGAAGGTAGTTCATCTCAAACTTGTGTTGAGTTAGACCTAAAGGAAATGATCGTTGAAGAAAACTATGAGATTATGGAAAACATAGAAAAAGTTTAGACCCTAATGAATTTGGTTTGGAAAATCCTGGTGCAAGCTAAGTTACTTAATGCAAAGGAAGATAACGGAAAGAATTAACAACTTTTGTGATTTCCATACTGTTTGTAGCCATACTCTTCAAACATGCCAAGAGTTTCGCACAATGGTTCAAAGGATTATGAGCAAGGGTAGCATCGAATTCTATGATAAAAAGCAAACCCATATACCGAGGCTGCATATGCAAGATCATCCGTCAATACTCTAAAAGAAGAAAATGGCTATCTTCCTTATGAGATTGAAAGGCCATTAATTTTGTACGATAATCGACTGAGAGTTAAGGTTGACCCTGTTCAGCATCCACCAAAGATGATCATTCAACTTCCATCTCCTTTCCCGTATAAAGATGATAAAGTGGCTCTTTGGAACTATAAAAGTAAAACCTTAATCATCAAAGAATCTAGCCAGCAAACAATAAGTGTTAATCTTTTAGAGGCAAGTCACCTACCTCAGAGCGGCCGGTATTACGCCTTAATAGCATCAAAAAGTAGCACTCAGTAAGAAAATGATAATCTCATTTCTCAAGCACCGAACTTTGCAACCAAAAACTTAGATTCAATAGTTGTTAAAGATCCAGTGAGTGAGAAAGAAGCTATGAAATTCCTCAAATTCATTAAGCACAGTGAATACTGCATCGTCGATTAATTGAATAAGTAGCCCACCAAGATATCTGTGTTGTCACTGTTGTTGAATTCGAAAGCTCATAAGAATGCTTTCTTTAAGGTTCTAAACGAGGCCTATGTCCCTTCTGACATCTCAATAGGTCAGTTGGATTGCCTAGTGAATAATATCACCGTCGACAATTACATATCTTTTAACGTTGATGAAATCCCGCATGAAGGAAGAGGAAATTACAAAACCCTCTATATCACCACATATTATAAAAGCACCATGTTGCCCAAGGTGCTCATTGATAATGGGTCAGCTTTAAATGTATTACCTATGTCATGCTTGAACAAGCTCCTTATTGATGCATCTCATATCTAGAATAGTTGCACGATTATGCGAGCATTTGATAGGACTTGCCAAAATATTATGGGGAACATCACTATTCCACTCTAAATCAGCCCATGTACTTATGAAGTTGACTTCCATGTGATGGACATTGCTCTATCATATAACTAGTTGTTGGGAAGGCCTTGGATTCATTCTACTAGGGTAGTACCATCACCTCTGCACCAAAAGTTGAAATTTATCATTAAGAATAAAGTTGTTAGTATTGAAAGAGAAGAAGATATCATTGCTACTACCTCAACTGATGCCCTATTTGTCAAACCTGACAAAGATAGCCCAAAATAGTCTTTCCAAGCCTTTGAGTTCATCAACACAACTTATATCAAAGAAGGATTGCTAATAGTTTAGCCTCACCTATTAGAGAGTACTCATATGGGTTTGAAGTTGACTATCAGTAAAAGTGCTTAAGCTAAAAAAAAAAGACTCAAAAAAAACCTTCAAAGAGCTGCTGAGGGTCAACCAGATGGATAAAAGAGGATTGGGATTTAAGCCTAGCGCACAATAGAAAAAAAAAGCAAGCTCAAAAGAATCGTGAGAAGAGAATGTCTCATTTTTCAAGATGAGACATTAAGGATGAGCCAATGATTTTCCCACCACTTTGAGAAAGTTTTCGCCCAGGGGGGACATGTAAATACTGGCTCTGCTAGTGTTGTGCTCATATTGAACAAGGCATTTGAGGATTTCCCTATCAATGCGATTGATAAGACAAAGATGTCAACCACACATCAAAAGACCGATATGTGCCCTCCAAATTTATTTTGAGTGTTTGGACTAAGACTGAGATTCCTGTACTCTTCAAGTCTATTTTAAAGTAATGCTATGAACTAAACCTAAAAGCTCTCACCCAAAAGGATTGTAGGATCCTTTGTATGGGTAACTTTTATTAAGTATTATCAATGAAAATGACTAAGCATTTTGCATTCATTCTTTGTGTTCATAAATTTTGCCAACCTTAGACTTTTTTTTTAACATCTTTTTCCACTTAAATTGTTCTTTTCCATAGTTTAAGGTTCCCCAAAGAAAGTGACATAAATGTTTATACTGAAACCTTAGGAATTATTTTGAGCAACCAATCTGTGTCGATGAGCTCAAATCTAAAGAAGACCTTAAAGATTACGACTAGTTAATAGGAAGAAAAACAAATATTACCCTATGAAGAACCTACTAAAACCATAAACCTTAGAATTAAAAAAGACTGAAAAGAGGTTAAAATCAAAACATCCATAAAGCCATCAACTCGAGCTAAAGTAATAAGTCTCATTCAGGAATATTGAGACTTATTTGCCTGGTCCTATCAAGACATGCCTGGATTAGATACCAATATTGTAGTTCATAAACTCCCTCTCAAACCTGAATCCAAACTAATCCAGCAAAAGTTAGGGAGGATGAAACCAGAAATACTTCTTAAGATCAAGGAAAAAGTCAAGAAACAATTTAAAGCGGGATTTATTTAGGTAGCCAAAAATCCTGAATGGGTGGCCAATATAGTTTTAGTTCCTAAGAAGGACAGTAAGGTGCGAATGTGTGTGGACTATAGGGACCTAAATTGAGCCAGCCTTAAGGATAATTTTTCCTTGCCTCATATAGATACCTTAGTAGAGAACACTATAAAAAATGCATTATTTTCTTTCATGGATGGGTTTTCGGGTTATAACCAAATCAAAATGGTAGCTGAAGACATGGAAAAAACCACCTTCATGACCATGTAGGGAATGTTTTGCTATAAAGTGATGCCTTTTCGGGTTAAAGAATGTTAGGGCAACATACCAAAGGGCTATGGTAACATTGTTCCATGATTATACACAAAGAAATAGAGGTCTATATGGATGACATGATCGCTAAATCAACAAAATAGAGTGAACATGTTACCAATCTGCGAAAACTCTTTAAAAGGCTTCGCAAATATTAGCTCAAGCTAAATCCTACTAAATGCACATTTGGCATCACCTTCGGTAAATTATTAGGGTTCATTGTGAGTGAGAAAGGAATAGAGGTGGATCCTGACAAGGTTAAAGCTATTCAAAACCTACCACCACCTTGAACTCAAAAGAAAGTGAGAAGTTTCTTGGGAAGACTGAACTACATAGCCCGATTCATATCTCAGTTGACCGATAAAGGTGATCTGATCTTTAGGCTATTGAAAAAACAAAATCCTGGAGAATGGAATCAAAAATGCCAAGAGGCTTTCAATAAGGTCAAACAGTACCTTTCAAACCTTTCAATACTTATGCCATTAGTGCCTGAACGACCACTAATCCTGTACCTATCAATCCTAGACAAGTTAATGGGCTGTGTATTAGGACAACATGATAAATCAGGAAAGAAGGAACATGCTGTCTATTACTTAAGCAAGAAATTTACATAATATAAAAATAATTATTCATTTGTAGAGAAGCTATGTTGCGCTTTAGCTTGGACAGCCTGAAGGTTAAGGCAATACATGTTATACCATACTACATGGTTAATAGCCAAGCTTAATCCTATCAAGTATTTATGTGAAGCCTCCACCTTGTCCAGGAGATTAGCTAGATGGCAAGTAATGTTTTCTACGTACGACATCATGTATATGAACTAGAAAGCCATTAAAGGCAGTGCCATAGCAAACTTTTTGGCTAGTCAAGCCATAAATGACTATCAACCTTTAAACTGTAAGTTCTTTAACGAAGATTTGATGTGTATATTTGAGGCAAAGAACATTGTCATGTGTGGGTCATCATGGAGAATGTACTTTAATAGAGCTTCAAATGCACTGGGGCATGGAATTGAGGCAATTATCATCTCACCTAAGGGAAACCATTACCCTTTCACAGCCAAATTAAACTTTGACTGCACCAACAACATAACCGAATATGAGGCCTGTATTATAGGACTCCAGGCAGCCGTTGAAAGTGGCATTCGAACACTACTAGTGTTTGGAGATTCAGCCCTCGTCATTTACCAATTAAAGGGAGAGTGGCAAACCGGAGATACTAAACTGATCTACTATGGGAATCTGATATCGAAACTCAAGAAAGAGTTTAATGATATTAGCTTCCAACATCTACCTCGAGAAGAAAACTAAATTGCTGATGCCTTAGCCACTTTATCTTTCATGTTTAAAGTCAATCAGAATCGAACATAGCTCCTATCCAAATGCGTATCTACTCAACCCTGGCATATTGCTAGAATATTGAAAAAGAGAATGATGGTTTGCCATGGTATCATGATATCTTTCAGTACATCAAGGATCAACGGTACCCAGAAGGCACCACCAAAGCTGATAAGAGAACCATCAGAGGATTAGCTTTGAACTTTATTTTGGATGGTGAGATTTTGTACAAGAAAGGCTGGGATCAGGTGTTACTCTGATGCATAGATGCCTCCAAAGCCAAAAGAATACTTGAAGCAGTTCAAGAAGGAATTTATGGTATGCATGCTCATAGACACCGAATGGCAAGACAAGTTCTGCGATCAGGTTTTGGTTGACTCTCGGAAAGGTTTACACTAACTATGCTCAAAAGTGTCACAAATGCCAAATCTATGTTGATAAGATCCATGTCCAACCGACACCACTACATGTTATGAGAACCTCATGGCCCTTTTCTATGTAGGGCATGGACATATTGGATCAATAACCCCTAAGGCTTCTAATGGGCATCGCTTTATTTTGGTTGCAATCGAATATTTCACCATTTGGCTAAAGGTAGCTTCTTATGCCAACATCACCAGATCTGTCGTGTGCAAATTTGTGAAACGGGACATCATCTATAGATATGGCCTTCCTAAACAAATCACTATCGATAATGCTCGCAACCTAAAAAATAAGATAATGTAAGCAGTCTGCTCTTAGTTCAAGATTTATCATCGAAACTCTGTCCTATATCATCCAAAGATGAATGAAATAGTTAAAGTGGCTAATAAGAATATCAAGAAGATAGTTGAAAAGATGGCTGAGATGTATAAGACTGGTATAAGAAGTTACCTTTTGCCTTACATGCCATCGCACAGCAATACAAGCTTCCACGGGTGCCACCTCATTCTCTTTGGTCTACAGCATAGAGGCTATATTGCCAATTGAAGTTGAAATCCTTTCACTTGGAGTCATGATGGAATCCTAACTAAAAAAGCTGAATAGGTTAAAAGCTAATATAAACAGCTTAATCTCATCAAAGAGAAAAAAATCAAAGCTATCTGTTATAGGCAAATGTATCAAAAGTGCATGATAAGAGCCTATTACAAAAGGTCCACACTCATCAATTCCGAGAAGGTGACTTGGTACTCAAATAAATTTTCCCAATCCATAGAGATGCTTGAGGAAAATAGACCCTAAATTAGGAAGGACCATATGTGGTGAAACGTGTATTTTCTGGAAGAGCTCTAATCCTAGCCGAGATGGATGGCAACAACCTATCCAACATTTTGAACTCCAATTCTGTTAAGAAATACTATGTCTGAAAAGATTTTAGGATGAAAACCCCAAAGTGCATTCCATTAGTCCTTTATCTACCACTCACTAAAACTAAAAAGAGAAAAAAACCAATTTAAGTTGAAAACCTAAAAAGGCAACTTAAGTAACCAGACCTTGTTCCTTTGATCAAAATAAGTCATAACCAAACCCATCTGTTCTGTGTTGACCAAACCTACCAAAACCTCATCCACACCTGCACTCAAAAAATGAGAAGCACCTAACTTTGAGGCTCTATTCCATCATGGGGCAATCGAAGGAATTTTCTTATGAGTTGGCCAACACCAAAAAGATTAATTGCTCAAGAGAAATCTTTAAAAGCAGTTAGTGAAGAATTCACTTCATTAACATCAAATCCAATTGATCGAGAAGACTCCTCTTATCTTTTTTGTATTTAAAAATTTTTCACAATCTCATAAGTTTGTCACAACTTTTACCCTCTTTCTTTAAATGAAAATACAACTGTTTGATTTCTTGCAAAACTTTTTTGTAGCACTGTATTTCATGTTACGTCATGTTTATCATTTAATTGATAATGCTTGATAAACAAACAAAACTAATAATAGGATTTCCTAGCATCACTTCAAAAGATAGAACTTTGCAGGAACTTTGTTTCATGTTTAAAGACTAAGAATAAACTCTTACGGCCATAACCAGTCTTGCTCTAGGACCCCACATCTTAAAAAATTTGCTCAAAATCTCCTCCTAGTAAGTGGTCATGAACCTCTTGTATCTTTAAAGAAAGGACAACCTTAACATTTAAAGCCTTTGAAAATCTAGAGCAAGATTAACGAACCCAGGTCAAAAGCCACCTCACCAAAGTTGGAGAAAGCCTAAAACCAGCCATTGGATTATGCATTTAAAGTCATCACCCTTTCATTAATTAGGCAGGTAATTGTATCTCTATGCGATTAACTTTTTGATCAAATCAGGTTCAGTTTGAGTTTAGGCTCAGGTTTTTTTAGATGAATTTTCAGGTTTGAGTTTATTTTGCCACCTCTAGAGCCACCCTTATACTGCATTAAAAGTTGCTCAGCTTTTTCTTAACAATATTTATAAGTTGCATTGTGTTCCAAAGAGTATTGTGTTTAACAGAGACAAAATCTTTATAAATACATTTTGCAAAGAACTTTTAAGGTTAATGGGCGTCTAGCTCAATATGACCTTTACTTATCACCCATAATTTGATGGACAAACTGAGGTGGTAAACCAATACCTTGAGATTTATCTTATATACATGTGTGGTGAACAACCAAAGCATTGGTCCAAGTGGCTTTTATTTGCAGAATGGTGCTATAATACCATGTACCATACTGCCATAAACACAACACCCTATACTATGGTTTTATGGTCAACCTACTTCTACACATTCGCCTTACATTCCAGGTGATTCATATATGAAAGCTGTTGATTAAAATCTACAAGCAACAGAGGTAACCATTTAGTTACTGAAACTTTGTTTGTTGAGAGCTCAGCAACGTATGCAACATCAAGCTAACAAACATAAGGTTGAGAGGCAGTTCAATGTTAGAGATTTGGTTCATGTTGAATTACAACCATATTATTAGAATTTAGTAGTTCATTAATCTTTCTTGAAGCTTACAGTAGGATATTTTGGGCCTTACCTAGTTATGGCAAAGATAGGCATAGTTGCTTACAAATTGGCATTACCAGAAGGGGTGAAGGTTCACCCTATATTCCATGTGTCTCAGCTGAAGAAGCACTTAGAAAAGGAGCTAGCTCAATTTTAGTTACCTTTTTTTTATAGTGATGGTGTGTTAGCTAAAGAACCCATAGTTATCTTAGATAGAAGAATGACAAAGAAGAAAAGGAGAGCACAAACAGAAGTATTACTTTAGTGGAGCAACACCTTTCCAGAGGATGCTACTTAGGAGAGTTTTTATGAATTGCAACAGAAATTTCCCTTATTTATTCCTTGAGGACAAGAATCTTCTTGGAGGGTGGGCAACTTATGAACCAAAATTTATATGTTTTTTTTGCTAGTGTTTTGATTTGTTTAATTGTATTTTAAATTATGTAAGACAGTTACAATTGATATAGTTATTTTAGAGTTGGTTAATCTAACTGAATGAGTCAGTAGCTAGTTATATAAGAATAAATGCAAGGAGAAATTGTAAGTATTACGTGCTTATTTATTTCCTTGGATATTCTTTCTTTTCCCCGTTCATCTAAATAGTCCCTCTACCTTTTTTGTTCTTATCTCTATTTCTTCTTCTAATTCTTTATTTCTTCCTTTAATTCTTGTTTCTAAATTCCTTAACTGATTTGGTTATCACACATTTCTTCTAATTCTCTCTTCCTATAATCTCTGTAGGGTTTTGGGTTTAAATTCAAAGATCTTTTCAGATTACCCAATTAAATTTGACCGATTTTCTTATGACTTTTTATAGCATATTATGCATAGTTTTTAAGAAGAACTTTTGATCAATTTCACATCTTTGTAAAAAAAGGTGAACACCATGATTTGAGTTTTGGCATGTTTTTAAATACGTGTTTAGATGTTATTCGAGGATGTTGACAAACTCAAGAAAGTAAGGTTCGGCTGAGCTCCTCCTCACTACTCCAAAAAAAGCGGGCATTGCTTGTTTTAGTTTAAGCCGCCAAATTTCTCTAGTAAATAAAAGGCTTGAGTTTATTTTTTTCCTTGTTTATTTGCAACTACATTTCATTTCATGATTTGATATTTTAAAAAAAATTAACTATTAAGTATTTAAATTTTATTTTCATTGCCTAAGTCAATGATTCGATGACATGTAATTTTTTGAAAAAAATGTGACTCATGGTAATTTGTACA
>JBBYHK010000018.1:8478123-8494039 GCA_038382065.1 Adansonia grandidieri | reverse complement strand
TATATATATATATATTTTTTATTTTTGATTAAGCTTAAAGTTTTGATTTAAAAAAGGTATTAGCTTTCTTTGTCTTTATGTTTGGCCTATAGTTAGTGGCATTGTATCAATACCAACCGATACATACATGTTTTGAGGTAAAACAAAACGATGCTAATAGTGTACCATTTTGGTTTTTGTACCAACACGTATTGATCATACCAGCTTGCATCAGTCTGTAATGATCGACCAGTTCGTATTGGTTGATACATTATTTTAAATTTTTTTATATATTTTTTAAAAGAATTCACTTATTTGATATTTTAAAACTAATTTTTATTTTTTATCTTGATTATTATTTGTTTTTAATAATTACATTAAAAAATAAATTATATTCATTGGATTAGGTTATTAAACCTAATCAATAATAATTTATTATATTTTAAAACATTTTTATACTTATTTATTTGATGTTTAAATTTTTTTAATATTAAAATTTTATAATTTTATAATTTATATTTTCATATAAATATATATATATATACACATAATAGAGGTATATTTGTATGTCTATATATTTCTTATTAAAAGATTTGAAAATATGCTATAAATATATATATGAAGAAAGTATTTGCTGGTAAACCCAAAACGATATGCCAAAACACATCGATATCTTTATGTAGAAACACCAAAACAAAAACAATACACACATCAGTTTGGAATCAACTACCTTGGTTTGGCTCCGTAAAAAAATTTGACTAGCTCCCTCTTTTATTAACGTGCTTTAATTTTAATTTTAGTCACCCAACTTTCAGAGTTATTAAAATAGATAACATTATAAAGATTCATTTTTTAACACCCAACCATTAAAAACTAATGACTGGATGACATGGTGAAGCCATGTTGTCACCATGTTATTTGTCAAACACCATGTGCTATTGCCACGTGGTTGCATTTTCCACGTGATATCATGAACTTTGGGAAAAAAATAATTTTACTTCTAATCATTTATCTTTTTAGGAATTTCTTTTTTTATCACCCAACTTTGAAATTTTCAAAATTTGATCACAAGTGTTGATGAAATTTGTCTCCATCGTGAATATTTGATCATCTACATAATTTTACAATCACCAATGTTTATGAAATTTAATATGATAAATTTTCTTATTGTATGGAATTAAAACTATGAACGTTATTATATTTAGGATCTTGACATTATCAAGATTTTCAAATTCTAATTAAAAATACTTATTTAAACTTATTTGAATGAATTGGATGTTAAATACTTGAATTAATACATTTTAATAGTTAGATAATTGGATTTATTCATAAAATTTTCAAATTTAAATGATATAATTACAATAACATAAGCGTTAAAATACAATTTTAATTCCATAAAAATAAAAATGATGATATTCCACAAAATTGAATGCTTATTTTCTAATTTTTTTTATATAAGTTTTGCATGTTTATTTGAGTATTATCTTATGATCTTTTATTGTATAGAACAAAAATAATAAATATTTTATTATAGTGAATTTTATAATTGTTCAAATAATTATAAAAGCTATATCAACAATGAACCATTAACAACATAGACTAAAATTTAAATTTAATAAGATACTCAATTTTATTATAAGAGATAATTAAAATAAGAAATAAATCCTTGAATTTTTTCACTTTTTAAAGTCTTAGTACTTTTATTGTTTTCAAATAAATTCTTAACATTCAACTTATACCCAAATATGCATTTATTTCAAAATAACACTTGTCAAAAATAAAAATATTAATTTAGATAGAAATTAAAACTTAAGAGCTTATTTGGAAATAAGTATAAGATTAAAAGTTTACTTAAGTACAAATTAAAAGTTAAAAACTTATTTATTAGTAATAAAAATACAAGAATTTAATAAAAAAAATTCAAAAATTTTTTTATTGCCTAAACTTATATAAATGTAAAATAAATATGAAATGCTAACTTAAATTTGTTAATGAGCCAAGCTAGGTTAAGTTTTTGCTAGACTTATATATGGTATTAACATTTGTTTAAGTATGCCCATATTATAAATTTTTAACTTTAAAATATGTTTTTATCTTATTTTTAATAATAAAAAATATTTTAATAAGCTTTTGGTTAATATGCTTTTAAAATTGTATGATGTGACATCCATTATAAAAATATTTTGACATATGATGGTGATCAACTTGCACAAACACCTACTTCCAATCATCCTTTTGATCCTTTGCGAGGAATTGGAGGTCCAATGACTAGGGCAAAGACTAATTGCAGACGCAAGCTTTGCAAGGATTAATCATGGAAATGCAAGCAAAAAAGGTTGCTCAAGATAAATCAGATGCATTGCTAAGATTTATCATTTTTCTACATTGTGTTGAGGCTGAAAAAAGTGAAGAATAAAGGTTGGAGCCCAATTCGCATGTCCAAGATGAATGAAGCCCAATTTGCATATATTCACGGCCCTATAATTTAGGATTTTTGATTTTTGATTTTTGGAATAAGAATTTGACTTTTCAATTTTAATTTGTTTAGATAATTCATAATCAGATTATGACAAGGAGTAGACTTTATCCTTATTGATTAGGATTGTGTTTAGGATTTTAAGTTATTTAGATAAGTCCTAATCAGATTAGGATAAGGATAGATTTTTCCTTACTGATTAGGATTGTCCTTGTTTAGTTAAGACTCTATAGATTTGAGGCCTATATAAGGTTGTTTCATTCATGTAATTCGGCAGATCTGAATAGAAAAAATATCCTAAAAGTTTTTTCACTTTGTGAGAACTTCTTCTTTGTTCTTTAAACAAGAACTCAAATTGATCTTATCAAGGTAACTTGTAGTGATCAAGATTCTTATAACTTTAGTTCTAATCAGCAGGTTTGATTGGGATCAAGTTCTCTTTGCTTGATTTTTAAGATGTTCTTAAGGGTCTTTCGGCAGATCTGAATAGAAAAAATATCCTAAAAGTTTTTTCACTTTGTGAGAACTTCTTCTTTGTTCTTTAAACAAGAACTCAAATTGATCTTATCAAGGTAACTTGTAGTGATCAAGATTCTTATAACTTTAGTTCTAATCAGCAGGTTTGATTGGGATCAAGTTCTCTTTGCTTGATTTTTAAGATGTTCTTAGGGGTCTAATTCCATCCAATTGGGTTTTAGGTTGTGTTTTCATCCTAAGGTTCGCATTATTTGGCATCAGAGCTTTAGTTCTTGAGAGTTAGGTGTAATCTATCTTTTAATCCCATTATTTCAATATATTTTTATTATATTTAGTGTTGTCCATCATCTATAAAAAAAATTTAAAAAATTGGTCCAATGTTCTAACCATTTGTTGTTCATCATCTAAAAAAAAAAAAACCCAAAAAAAAGGTGTTCCAATACTTTAACCCTTTTCCTTCTTAAAAAAGATTGTTGTTACAGCTTCATATTCACATCTTACAAAAATTCTTTTTTCCTCCTTGTTGATTTTTCTTCCTTTAATATTTCTTGCTGAATTCGTTTCCTTCCATATTTCTAGTTGATTTCACTTCTTTGATTTTTCTTATTGATCTTATTAATCAAAGTTATAATAACTTCATTGTTGCTTGCTGTTTTGGAAAGATCATTTATAAAGTTCTTTTTAAAGGGCTTGTAAAGGGAAGTTAAGTGATAAAAGGTAATAGAGGTGAGAATATCATTGAGAAAAAGCTAAAATTGAGTGAAACACGAGTGGTTAAATAACTAATCTCGAGTGTTAACACATAAAGGAGTGTGTGAGGAAAACCAATATACTTTTATTCCTAACAAGTTTTACAGGTTTAAAATATGAGTAGTGGAGGAGATAATGTTAAAACCGATATCAACTTGTTTGTGAAGGTTGTCCAAAACTAGTTCAAGCTTTTAAACATGAGGTTAGATAATTTAGAGTCCCTACCCAATCTTAGATCCTCTAGAAAACACATGGTTGAGGAGGAGGAGGAGGAGAAGAAGGATTCTTATTATGATGAGAGTAATTCTAGGAAGGGTAAAAAGGTAATTTCAAAACGAGATAGCAATATGAGTAGTATTAAGATAAAAATCCCTACCTTCCAAGGAAAAATGAACCTAAATTATACTTGGAGTGGAAGAGAAAGGTAGAACATGTTTTTTATTGTCATAATTACTTTAGAGAAAAAGGTTAAACTAGAGCAGTTGAGTTCACAGATTATGCTAGTATTTAGTGGGATCAGTTGGTGATTAATAGGCATAGGAATGGTGAAAAACCTATTTGATCATGCGAAGAAATGAAGGTAGTGATGAGAAAAAGGTTCATACCTAGCCATTACTATGGGGACTTAAATAGAAAGTTGCAAGGGCTGACTCAATGATCCATGAATGTAAAAATTACTACAAAGAGATGGAGATAGCCATGATTAGGGCTAATAAAGAGAAAGATCATGAGATAACTATGGCTAGATTCATTGGTGGTTTGAATAAAAAAATAGCTGATGTGGTGGAATTGCATCATTATATGAAGATGGAGGAATTGTTGTATAAAGCTATAAGGCGAAAAGACAATTAAAATCTAAGGGCACTTCCAACTATAGTTCAGGTTCTAGCTTTTTATGGAAGTCAAATTGAAAGAACAACAAAGCTACCTCAAAACCTAAAGAAGCTGCAAGGGAAAAGGATTCAATTGATGTTTCCATAGGAAAAACTGAAACTAAATCATCTTCTAAATCACGTGATGCTAAACGTTGTAGGTGTCAAGGGTTTGGGCATATTGCTTCACAATGTCCTAATAAAAAAGTTATGATTGTTATGGATAATGGTGACATAGAGACCGTAAGTTCAAATGATGATGAAATGCCACCATTGTGAGGATTATAGTGATGTTGATATTGAAGAACCTGTGCATGGAGGAGATATGCACATTACTAGGTGAACTCTTAACATATAGCCTAAAAAAGATGGTGATGAGGTACAATGTGAGCACATTTTTCACACTAGGTGCCATGTGAACAACAAGGTATGTAGCATGATTATTGATAGTGGTAGCTGCACTAATGTTGCTAGTACTTTGATGGTTGAAAAGCTAAATCTACCTACATTAAAGCATCTAAGACCATTATAAGGTGACAAAGCAAGTGTTAATTGCATTCTCTATTGGCAACTACAAGGATGAGGTTCTTTGTGATGTGGCACCAATACATCCTAGTCATCTACTCTTCATGCATCCTTGGCAGTTCAATAGAAAGGTTACTCATGATAGGTATAAGAATAGATATAGTTTTGCAATGAATAATCGAGTTATTGCATTAACTCCCCTCAAACCATTAGAGGCATATAAGGACCATAATAGGATAGCTAAAGAGTGCAAGATGAAAAAAAAAGAATAAGTGCACGAGAAAAAGAAAGGAGTGATATAAAAAGTGAGTGTGTGCAAGAGAGTAAAAAAGAGCGTAGTAGTGTACAATGATTTAGAATATGGAGAGCAAAATAGAGACAAAAATAAAAGAATTAGTGCTTTTGAAAAAAAAAAAGTGAGATTAAGAATGCTATGTTGGCAAGGTAGCAACTACTTGTACTTTCGTACAAGGATGTTTATTTCTCAACTAACAATCTTAACCCTTCTTTGCCTAATGTGGTTGTTTCTTTATTACAGGAATTTGTAAATTTATTTCCTGAGGAAATACCATATGGATTACTTCCTTTGAAAGGTATTAAGCATCAAATAGACTTCATTCTCGGTTCATCAATCCCTAATAGACCAGTATATAGAGCAAATCCTGAGGAGACAAAAGAGATTCAAAGGTAAGTGGATAAGTTAGTGTAAAAGGGGATTTGTAAGAGAGAGTCGTAACCCATGTTCAACTCCTGTGATTTTGTGCCAAAGAAAGATGAAACATGAAGCATGAGTGTTGATTGCCGAGCCATCAATAAAATCACTATAAATTATAGACATCCTATTCCTAGGTTAGATGATATGCTTGATAAATTGCATGGTTTGTGTGTGTTTTCTAAAATTGATTTAAAGAATGGTTATTATCAAATTTGCATGAAAGAAGGTGATGAATGGAAAACTACTTTTAAGATAAAATATGGTTTATATGGGTGGCTAGTGATGTCGTTTGGTTTAACTAATACACCTTGCACCTTTAAGAGGTTGATTAATCATGTTTTGTGTTCTTTCATTGGGAAATTTATTGTGATTTACTTTGACGATATTTTAGTATATAGAAAAAATTTGAATAATCATGTTAAACATTTGCATGCTATTTTTAATGCTTTAAAGGAGCATAAATTGTATGCTAATCTTAAGAAATACGTTTTTTGCATGGAATCCATTATTTTTCTTGGTTTTATTGTGAGTTTGCATGGAATAAGTATAGACGAAGATAAAGTTAAGGCAATTAGGGAATGGTCAACACCTAAGAATGCAAATGAGGTAAGGAGTTTTCATGGTTTAGGAAGTTTTTATAAAAGGTTTGTGAAAGACTTTAGCTTTATTGCAGCACCTTTAAATGAATTTGTTAAAAAGAATGTTGTGTTTAAACGGGATGATGTACAGAAGAAAGCTTTTAATACGTTGAAAGATAAGTTGATTAATGCATATTTGCTATGTTTGCCTAATTTTGATAAAGTTTTTAAGGTTGAATGTGATACATCTGGAATTGGAATAAGAGTTGTTTTGATGCAGGATTCTAAACCGATTGCTTATTTTAGTGAAAAGCTTAGTGATTTGAAGACGAATCCTTTCGAGGAGGGAAAGAATGATAGAGATTAACTTGCACAAACACCTACTTCCAACCATTCTTTTCATTGTTTTACGAGGAATAGGAGGCCCAATGATTAGGGCAAAAACTAAATGGATCAAGCAAACTTTGCAAGGATTAATCATGGAAATGCAAGGAAAGCGGGCTACTCAAGAAGAATCAGATGCATTGCCAAGATTTATCACTTTTCTACATTGTATTGAGGCTAAAAAAGGAAAAGAATAAAGCTTGAAGCCTAATTCTCATGTCCAAGATGAATGAAGCCCAATTTGCATGTATTCATGGCCCTACAGTTTAGGATTGTTGATTTTTTTGAATAAGAATTTAACTTTTTAATTTTAATTTTTTAGATAATTTCTAATCAAATTATGATAAGAAGTAGACTTTATCCTTATTTATTAGGATTGTGTTTAGGATTTTAATTTGTTTAGATAAGTCCTAATAAGATTAGGACAAGTAATAGACTTTTCCTTATTGATTAGGATTGTCTTTGTTTAGTTAGGACTATACAGATTTGAGGCCTATATAAGGCTGTCTTATTCATGAAATTTAGCAGATTTGAATAAAAAAAATCTTGAAAGTTTTTTCACTTTGTATGAACTTTTTCTTTGTTCTTTAAATAAGAACTCAAATTGATCTTGTCAGGATAACTTGTGGCAATCAAGATTCTTATAACTTTGGTTATAATCAGTATGTTTGATTGGGGTCAAGTTCTCTTGGCTTGATTTTTAAGACTATCCTAGGGGTCTAATTCCATCCAATCGGGCTTGAGGTTGTGTTTTCATCTTAAGGTTCGCATTAACATATTAATAACTAGTAGTCTAAGATGAGCTCGAACTTAAAATTTTTGTCTAAGCCCGTCTAATTTTAAACGAGCTGTATTTTCTTTTTTTGCCTAAGCCCATTTTTCTAACCTAATATTTTTGTCTAACCTTCCCAAATATCAAGCAAGCTTTCATGTTTGGACCAGTAACCTAACCCTTGAACAAGTTTAGGTTAAAATTTTAAAATTCTTTGTAGCGAAATTCAATTATATAAAATAAAATTAAATCTCTTCTTATTTCTAATAAATAGCATTTTCTTTCGTATGCTACACATGAATTTTTGTTATTTTAGGATCTTTTAAACTTATAATTGTATATTTTTCAAATAAATATAATTGATAAATTGTTCATTAACAAAATTTGTATTAACATAAAAAGTTCATTTTCATATTTAGAATTATATCAAATTAATATAAAGTAAAATTATATTAATCTTTTTAATCTTTTTAATGTTATCAATGTAAAACTATAAATAAAAAAAATTAATGTGAGTTTTAACTCTTTTAATTTAAAATAAGGCAAACAATCTATTTAACAAAAGTGATCAAAAGTAAAACAAATTGATCATGTGCGACTAGAAATGTTTTATAGGCTAAACTACTTATCCAAACTTGAAGGCACATTAATATTTGGGAGGTTTTAAACAAAAATATTAGGTTAAAAAATGAATTTGGACAAAAAATTAAACTTATATAAAAAATAAGTCAAACCTTGGCTTCCACTTTTAAGATCCAAGACGAACCCAACCCATTTTACAAGTATAAGATATATATATATATATATAGTTTTATATTGTATACATTAAGTAATTTTTATCATATAGAAATACATATATAATATTACAGTATAATCATTAAAATATATATTAAATTATTTAAATTTTTATATTAAAAAAAAACTATTAAATTACTAAAGATTAAAAATTTATAAAAATAATTTATAAAAATAAATTAGAAAAAATAATATGAGACTTAAATAGACTTAAACCACCCATTTATAAATATGGGTAGACTTAGAAAAAAAAATAAAGCCTATATTTCGGGTTGGGCTAAGCATGGACAAGCATAAATGATATTAATACCATACTTAAATTCGAACCGAACCTAACCTGACTCATGAACACTTCTATGTGTAACCAAATTGTGAAAATTTCAAAGTTGGATGAACAAAATAAAAATTTTTAAAAAGATAAATCATCAAAAGTATAATTTATTTTTTAATTTCCAAAAAAATTATTTTTTTTCTCAAAATTCATAATGCCACATTTTGCAAGCCATGTCATCTAGCCTTTAATCTCAAATGGCTAAGTCACAAAAGAAAATTATAACGTTCGTACCCATTTTAATAATTTTAAAAGTTAGGCGACCAAAAATCAAATCACTAACTGTGTATTTAATTCATTACATTAGGAATTCTATTACAATCATATTCTAACGCACCACAATAATATGGCTGTTTAGTTTGTAGGATGGCTATTCCACGGAATAACCTATTACGGCCTTATTCCGTGAAATCACTAAATAAGCATTTCATGCCCTCCTATTGAATGGCTATTCCAACTTTAGATGGAATAAGAAATTGCTTTAGGAGATTCGAATCTCATACTGTTCTATTTCATTGAACTAAACTACTACATACATATTATTTTATTCTACTGAACCAATCTACTACATACAGCTATTCCATTGCATTTTTGCTCTATTCCATTCTCACGTAATAGCTATTCTATTACAGCTTCTTTCCATTCCAATGAATTAATCATTACGCAAGTGATTACGTGCTTAGTTTGCCGAGAATATTGTAGTACAATTTAGCACCGTACTACATATCTCAAAAAGAAAACTGCCCAGCAAAGCAAAGTTATCGACTCCATAGAAATACCAAGTTCTATTATACCACAAATCGAAGCAAAGGATTTTATTACCAAACTGGCAACCTCTAATAAATCGCTTCTACAATCCTCAGAAAATATACTATATATATAGATAAGAAAAGGGTCTTCCAAACGCAATAAAGAAATTTTTACTAGTGACTAAGCCTTAACGAAATGAAAAAACAAATAATGGACTAGTAATCAAACACCCAGAGAACCTGAATTCACAAAATTACCATGCCTTTTATATAAAGCTTTTGGTACTAGACAAATTTGCAATTAAATGCTTGGCTAATTGGCTGCGGTGCCAGTTGAAGGCCTAATCGGCTGTGCATTTCAGATTGCTGTCTTTAAACTGTACAAGAGATGCCCAAGAAAAAGGCCAGTAATGTATTCAACCACTAAAGAGTACCATTCGCGGGTCGAGTTGTCCACTGCAGTAACTGGAAGGAACAGCTGAAATCTCCAGCCTTCCTCTCCACTCTTCACCAGGTTTCAAGGTAATGGGCTTCTCCACACAAGCAGCCTCTACACAAAGCATATTTTTGTACTCATCATCACCAAAATCGGCCATTGCCTTTGCTTTCTTATCCCAGGGATTCCACACAACTGAAAAGTATTGGAACCAAGCTGTAAGTTGCACATCTAACCATGATTTACAATGCTTATCTGATAATGTATGCATCATAAAGTTGCATAATTTAGTTTATCTTCAGCCATAAGTAAACAGTAAATTTCTAATGCGTCCAATCCAAATGTTTTACTACTAAAACAAAAAGTAGGCTGTGTTCTTCGCAATATATAATATTACATTTCATGAAGAACTAGAAATGGAACTTTCATTGCCAACTCGAAATAATAGTCAGCTTCAAACATTCATTTGAATGCATAATGAAATGGCAGAAACAAGACCATAGCTCCTTGAGCATCAGATCAAAGCCTCGTTGGAGAAAATACAAAACTAGATGAAGATTTTATATTAATATTTACATATACGACTTGATTTTTGAAGCAACATCACTGCAATGCATGGGACAACAAGTAGTTGTCCTTCGTTCTATCCATTTCAGGTTATGCAAGCAAATTTTCCTCCATACACCATTCAGAGAAACCTTGCTTCGAAAGAGGGTAAAAGAACAGAACTATTTTGAAAGGGAAATCTCAATAAAGGCAGATTTGTTGGAAGGGAAGGATGCCACTGAAAAGAATCCTTTAACATCACAAATGAAGTAACAACAGAATTATGGGGAACATAATACGGAATGGATGATCCCATGTTTGTCATTTTTAGTTGCTCAATAAACCGTGTCAACTGATTCTAAAGTTGTTAACTTCCTAGAAGAAGAAAGGACCAGAGATAAAATAATTTTATCTCCCATCTATAGTACACCTCCCAGCATAACCTATCCGTAGACCTCTAAATTAATCTGGAAGTGTATAGAGCCAACAAACTCACCAGCATCTGGAAGTCCATCCTTTCGCAACTCAAATGTTCGCTTCCTTTCATGGTCCAGGATGGCAATTTTTGTTGGTGTACTGAGATATACTTTATCCACCTTTTTCATCCACAAGACAGGAAACATAAACACTAAATTCAAATTATTAGGCTTTAAAAGACAGGGAAAACATACGCCTGCTTATAAAAAATTGACACTAACTTCTGATTCAAATGTTATTGCATCCCCTTGCTCTGTGAACCGCTCTCTGTTCTTCAAGTTATCCAAATAATCCAGTGTCTCTAGTCCTTCTACTCGTACTTCACTAAATAAAAGTAATAGAAAAAGAATTGTGAAACACAGAATGAGTATGTCCTAGTAATGTATCATAATAGCAACACCTAGAACAGAGTTTTTATTTTCACTTAAAAAAAAAAAAAAAACAACCAGAGTTTGTTCATGCCATCTGTAATGTACACATGTTATTAAAAGGTGAACAATAGAACTTGCTTCTAATCATAACTTAATTTCACTATACAACATTTCAAGATAAGAATCATAATCTGGTGCAAGGATGTTTATAACATCTAAGTGAAATAATCGAGAAAATCCATATACTTAGTATGTAGAAGACTGTAGCATGCATGATAAATCATACATGTAAGTAAACTACCAATGTTCTAAGAACAATTTTGAGATCATATTATACAACCGCTTTTGACAGTCCTAGATCCTACCTATAAAGCTAAAGGATAATTTCATCATGAAATGTTCAATGGACATTGCATCTCACACTGCTTTTGTGACTGAATAAAACCGTACCCAGCATTGTTAACTAAAAATATACTACAACTGGTAAAATTACAATGCATGTTTAAATGTAGAAATTTTCAAGACTAAAAACCAGACGACAGCAAGATAAATATAGTAAACCTGATATCAGTGACGAAAAAATAGGTGTGATAGGCAAATGTAAATGTAAATGACTTTCCGTCAGTGTTTGTATTTCTGATGCGAGATGTCAACATCAAATCACCTCTAGGTCCCAAAGCTACCCTTAACCGACACTCATACCTGCACATAATTGCATATTTCTTAATCCAAATGATAAAACTTCAGTAAGAATCTGACATACTTTGGTAATGCCCTAAATGTACACACAACATACATAGAGAGGTGACAACAAATGTAATCAGTCAATCCATAAATCCACAAATACATTACCAGAGCACATTGAAGATTGCTTTTAAAACAAGTTACGTGCTAGCTCCAAAACAGCACACAACCTAATGCCATATATTAGAGAATTCTTCTTATAGAAAAAACAGGAAATTTATAGAGGAAATAAAATAAATTAAAATGTGGTCCAGACAGCAGTTTAACAGTTATATCATGCTAGTTTAACAACTTACAACTATGCTTCAAAGAAGAGCATTGAAATTGAAATGCCAGTTTAAGATCTGTGTTGAATATTCACAATTCATATGAGTAAAGCACCTGTGAGGCCAGATCTTCAAATCTTCTTCAGAGTGCCTAAGGATTAAGTCAATGAAGGCCCTGTGAGAAATATTTGATGGAAATGGTGGGGGATCAGGATCAACACTCCAAATTCGATTCCTTGCAAACCCATGTTGCTCGAGAGAACCAATATTTTCAAACTGCGTATGGCGAACAATTGAACTCGGAAACAAATATATAAAATTTGCCACAAAAAAAAAAAAAAAAAACAGATAAAAAGTATTTAAGTACATACTTGGGGGAAACAAATAGGTATACCTCCACGAATAGCCCTAGGAGGCTTAAAAGTAGCCTGCAGTAAGAACAAATTATTAACCGAAAGGGCAGTCATAAAGTTGAGTAGATCCATTCAAATTGCTAGCTTTCTTCCTGTATAAAACTCAATATACATTGATTGTTTCAATTAGAAATTTTTTTGTACTTCACGAAAATTGAGAAACCACATTTGTATCAAAAGTGTAAGTGACGGTCATTTTGACAATTCCCTCCTTCTGAAACTATCTGAGAATTCATTTTTATCAAAAGTGCTTTTGGAGCACTAACTTCGTCACCTAGAAGTAGCAATAAGTGTTAATCAAACAGCTAAGAAAATACTATAACTTCCAAGTAATTTATCACCACATTGCACAATCAATGGGACCTTTACTAGCATAAAATCGCCTAAGTGGGAGAAAATGATAACAACACTACCACCACCAAATTGCTAGAGTTTAATACTTGAGCTATTGCATGTGCATTCTGAGATCATCTCTAACTATGAAAGCATTAATAGCAGAAGAAAAGCTAATTTTAATTCATTTAAATTCTTAAGATGAACAGCTTCTTGCAAGAATAATTCTAATATGGATACCTTACTACTAAGGAAAAGCAACTCTTCTCCGAGTTCATTCTTCCAAGAAGTGACTTGACCTCCATAGAGATACACCTGTTTAAGAAAAATAAGTAGAATGAATACAAGAAATTTCGCTTGTTTCCTAAGTGTATATTAAGTATTCAAGTTAAAAAGAAAAGAAAAGGAGGAGGAGGAAGAGGAAGAACCAAAGGCATTACATTAAGCAGCACTCATGACTTTTGAAGTTCATAAAATAGTATTTCAAGAACACTAATTCCACTTTTAGGCATGTTTAATATAAGAAAAAATAAATCAACAAAATTGAAAATATTCAAACAAACCAATTCATGCTCAGACTAGCAAAACAAGGTCAAGTGAATTTTTCCCATGATTAGCGGGAAGCAAATGGATTATTATTATTACCAATACAAAGGCGTTGGAGCTCGAAAACCCCACAAGCAGTTTTAATTGATCATCACTTGTACATTTAACTACATATATTAACTTAATAATCTAACCTTGACGTCATTATTTATCATCCAATAGGAATGCGATAAGCACAGCTTGTGGACTTTTTAAACTCTCTCGCCAGTGTATAGAATAGCAGTCTTACTAACAAAAGTGCATGTGCAGAAATGCATGCCGGTATGCACTAACAAGGAAAAAGAAAGATGTTCTAAAGCATCTTATATATATTTCTAGAATATCTTATATACATGGCAAATACTCTTCCCGCTTGAAAACATTTCACAAGTTATTAATGTGCCAAAGAACCTTACGAGGACTTATCCCCTAAACACTCTTGATTGTTCACGTAAGTGAAATAATTCCTCCCATCATCTCAACAAAAATGTTCCAGAAGAAAAGTTATCACCAGAAAAAAAAAAAAAACTCGGTGCAAATTTTAATCATGTGCTTAACCCGCACCTCTAACTTGGTTTGACAGTAATCTTTCGTACCATTTCCTCCGATTGATTCTTACATTTTAGCTTCCTTTCTCTTGCTATCGTACTTCTCTTCTTTTTACTATACACACTTTATATATTTAAGATTACGACGAAAGAGTGAATTCTTCTTAATCTGAAAACTTAACGAATCATCACAAGATTTATTAAGCAAAACTTGCACGCGATTAAATCGTCAGAGTTTCATTACTACAGACAAGTAAGATAATGTTTAGATCCAAATCGATAAATACAATAATATACTGAACAAATCACGCAAAACTTCTCAAAGAAACGGTAATTTTTACAATGCGGATAATATTCTAACAGAGATTTGAAAATTCCGAACTAAAACAACAGCAATCATTTCGTTCCAAAAAAAAAAAAAAAAGGAAGAGAATAATAATCGGATAGAAATTCGCAAATGAGAGATCAAAGAAAGAAAAGAAAGAAAGAGAATGAAAGCGAAAACCTCAGCAGAGCAACGGCGAATCTCCCTTAAGATGACCTTATCGAGGCCATTGACGCCTTTACAGTGCTCGACATGCACCTTCTCTGAAGACATCTAAAGAATTCTTGAATTTCTCGTTTGAGATTAATCGTTCTTTCAAAAGAGAAATAAATAAAAAAAAAATTAGAGAGAGAGAGAGAGAGAGAAGAGGAATGAGAGGGAGAAGAGGAGTGTCGTGTATGATTTTCGGAGGGGTCTACTAATTATGGACATATCAGATTATTATGAAAAAGCTTTTGTCATTTTCTTTTTATTACATAAAGACTATATATATATATATATTTTTTTTTTTTTCTTTTCATTTAATTTTATTAATTGTTATTTTAATTTCTTTCGTTATCCACAAATTTTTGGTAATTTTATTTTATTTTCTCAAAAGAAGCGTAGCACCCTGTATATTATATATACATATATATATATATATTATTCTTTTCTATCTTATTTTCTCAAGAGAAGCTTAGCACCCTGTATAATATATATATATATATATATATATTATTCTTTTCTGGACATATATTACTTTGATCAAAATAGTTTATTTAGAAAAAATTCATAATTTCATGAAAACTAAATACCAATAAGACATTCAAAAAAGAAATTACAAAAATAAAGAAAAAAATTAGAAATACATGCTCCTCTAGAAAGCATTTCACATAATTTTTTACTACAATTTAATTACAATAAAAAATTATAATAATATTCATTATTTATAAGTATGAGTTTTGTAAAAGATTTTGGTGAATCTTTATGTAACTTTAAATTACGATTGAATCTGATTTCAATGCAAGTTTAAATATTAAAAAATTAATAAATATATTAAATAAATAAAATAAAGTGCCTAATAATTTGAAAAAAAAAAATCTAAACTGATATTTGAATATGGTGTAGTTGAATCATATGCCTCCTGTCCTCTGTGTGTATATATATAATATTATTATTATCTTTAAAGTAGTATTTTTGCTTTTCAATTTCAGCTTATAATAAACTTTAGAAAAATTTTAGAATTCGTTCTTTACTATAAGCTTTCCATCAGCCTGACATAAAATGAATCTTTGGATGTGAAATTTTTCATGTCAATGGTTGATTTAAAAAATATGGTTTACTTGGTAACCGGGCAACAGGAAGAATTTAAAAAAAATACGTAACATGAAGTGATAATGTTTACAAAAAGATAAAATTCAAAAAAATTATTTCAAAAAAATAAAAATTATTAAAATTATTAATAAAAAGATTTTAATTATAATTTAACT
>JBBYHK010000018.1:8463455-8475067 GCA_038382065.1 Adansonia grandidieri | reverse complement strand
TTTAAATATAATTATAATATATAAAAATAACACAAAAACGATGAGCTTTGGGTAGCAGAGAAACGCCAGATTTTCGTAACTTTGTTAGTTATATTATATGAACAAAAACTAAATTTAAATTGATATGCTAAATTAATTTCGGGGGAGGACCATATATGAATTAAATTTGAACGAATAAATCTTTGATCATGCTCATTTATTTATTTGAATCTATTTGTGTTCATTAAAAATTTTAAATTTATGTACATATTTATTTTTTTTAAATTAAATGTATTCGTGTTTGTTTATTTAAATTAAATAAATTTATTCGTGAACATTAAATGCGCATTTTCATGAACAAATAATCTAATATATTAGTGACCAGTTAAAAAATATGTTCGAGAATAATAAAAAAAAAAATCTAAACAAATTTAAACAAACAAACAAACAAATATATTTATTAATTTTAAATATAAAAAAATATAAACATTATTAGTTATATTATAAATAAATAAAACACAATAATATTATTAATTATATTATGATTGAATAATAAATAAATTTTATACGATTTATTAAATAAACTTTAAATAATTTATAAACAAATTTTTTCATAAACATAAATAAACTAACCATACTATGTTCGTATTAACTTTATTTAATAAAAGAGTCTTGAAATCTTATTCATATTCGTTTATCATCGAATGCTTTGCACATTCACAACCCCAAATTTTTTTTCTTTCAAATTTGGATAATTACGTAATGACACTGCTATCAACAAGGTTCTTGGGATTTCAGTGGGAGAAATTAAATCTGTCACTGATCATACACACATACAGAGTAAATTTAATGCAACAATATCCAACATCTTTTTTTGTAGACTGGAATTGCAAAGCCACCTCGGATCACACGCACACGCGCAAACACACATATATAGTAAATTTATTACAATGATATCCAATAACATATCCTTTGGAGAATCAGAATTCCCTCTCTGGAAACAGAATAGGAGCAAGGAGAGACCAGATGTAGAGAGCTGCAGTTGCCCACCCAGTTAGAATCCGGACCCACACAGATGGCCACCCTACATCTACCAACTTCCCGCTCTCCCCAACTGACGTTGACCATCCAGTCAAAAGCATTGCCGAGTACATACTTGCAAGAGAAAAGATGATGTGGAAGAAGGCGTATGAGTAAGTCACTGGCTTATTCTTCTCCTCTTCCTGCTCATCTGCCTTCTCCATTGGAAGTAAAGGCTTTCCACCACCTTTACACATTCAAACAACATGTTAGATTCATCTTTTCTTTTATTTTATTTTCTATTTTTACCCTCAGAAAATCGAAAAAAAGGGCTAGGTGCAACAAGAAAGGTGGCGAGTTACAAAAGAAGTAGGAGCAGCTAACCCCAAACACTAAATATATTTAACCGTAAGGAACAATTTATTTACTAGCAAAAACAAAAAGGATCGTCAGACTCTGAACTACTTACCCTCAATTCTTATCCCAAAACCATGAAACCTATAGACAATCCTCGACTCAAATTTTAAGAAAAGAAATGTATAAACATGAACATTTTTTTTTAATGGTATATCCTGTGTAAGGATTTAATATTTGTCACCAATACCTGCACGAGGTGAACTTGGCGGGGAGAGCAGAGTTGTAGAAGACCCAGCACGGACAGCAGAATAGACGACTGATAGGATAGTGGTAAGTAGACCAACGGTCACAGTGCCAGTAGAAATCGCTTTAGAATGCTTGTGAAGACCATTGCATTCATAATCTCTTGGTTCACTTGCAAGTCCACTGTAGCAAAGGTACAGGCAGTACAGTGATATAACTGAAGCTGGCAAAATGCTACCACCAACCTGTTACATGACAAAATAATAAGACGAAATCATCAAGATATTTGTATTAGGAATAGGGCGAAAAAAAAAAAAAGCATCTCTATAGATTGTAATAACTCACGTAAATGCTATCAGATATGGCAATAAACAGTGATAAATCATAGTCATGTTCCTACTCATTTTAAATGCTGGTGATAAGAGTGAGAGATGAGCCCTCAATATTTCAATTTTATGGAACAAAAGAAAAAGCATTCTCACAAGGCTTAATATTAAAATAGTTTTTCCAATCTAAGCCATCTTTGCAGCCAATTAATCAAATATTTTTTTGGTTCTGTATCCTTTATTTGCAATAGGCTGATCGACAGGAAACAGAAAACATGTTTATATCCACATGCTAATGGTCATTCTATGTTTAGAAAGGTATATCTAGCTTATCAATCATGGAAACAGAATCAATATTCTAACTGGGGTTACCAACTCAAGGTCGTGTAATCCCCACTTACCATTAAGGGTATATAATCCACAAGAGAGCTAGCTGTTATGAATGCAAGAGATAAGAAATTAAGCAAAGGGCAGCATCAACTTTTCTCCAATTAATGTATTAAGTCTTACACATTTGTAATCCACAAAAACACAAAAACTAATTGAATTGATAATTGATGGGCAATTATAATTACGAAAACCCAAAAGTAGACTTACTGCAGGATGCAGTGCAACTATGGCAAATAAAATAACAAGAATCAAGGTCATCACGATGAAGAAGGTATTGAGTCCACAATCCTGTCCAGATGGTGTGAACCAGTGGAAAAGAAGTCCCGAAAAGCCAAATGTCACCAAATAACAAACAAGTGAAACAACAAACAGAGCAACATACCTATACAGAAAAAACCAAACATGTCATGCAATCAGAAGAATACAAGATATACCGTAAAAACCTCAGAAAAGCAAAACTAACCAGAACTGCTCATCGTATCCAACCCATTTGTCATTCCATCCATGAACAAAGTCAAGTAGAAGCACAACTTGAACCAAAAGAAACAGTCCTGAGCCAAACTTTGATATGGTCTCTGCAAAATGCAACATTTAAGTTAGCTTAAGTCAAACTAGAAGTGATTTTAGCCAAATTATTATTTCCTCCAATCATTTACAAATGCTCTGTAAGAAAATTATCTCCTACAGCATGCAAAAGAATTTCAAAACAATGATATTCTTAATTTAGTAGAATGATTAATGATACACAAGCGATGTTGCTTACCATAAAAGCTGATAATCTCATTGGGAACAAAGAACATTAAAATCACTAAAATGAACCAGCAGATAATTTTCATCATCCATCCACCATGGTGCAAACCATCACGAGGATCCCTCTGATTTTTCACACCAATCATTAAAAAGGATAGGATAGTGAAAAACAGAAAATTTCCCAAGCTAACCCTCAGCACAGCATCTGTTTCAAACCATTCCCTGCTGGGTGTTTTGTGAAAATGATTGATCCCTGCATAAACAAAAATATTATATTAACTAAATCAGCAAACTAAGTGTATGCAAGATACAGGCAACACGTTCACTTTTGCAGCTCAAGAAACATGTAAAACATTATATACATGAAATGTGCGCCACATATCAATAACTAATGACAATCTAACAAAAGGCAGCATGGTCCAGGAGAAATGAGGTATGAGTACTGATTATCAAACACTCAAAAGGAAAAAAATATAGAAGGACAAGCTAACAATTTGGTGCAGGAGCATTAACAATTAAGAGTTCCAGCCTATTTATATACATTTAGGTAGTTGCTACAATATATTCAATTATTATTTTATTATTCTATCTAAAAAGTTTATTTTTAGAGCCTAAATCTCTTTACAGATTCAATCTTTCTCCACTATTTTCAATTCTTTTGTGTTCTAGCTATTCCTATCATCTCCACCCCGCATCAATTTGGTATCAGAGCATGACAGGACATGCAAGGGGCAGCGGAAGAGGGAACCAAGAACATCAGATAGAGTTGATCGAGTTGAGGCGCATGGTGGAGGATTCGTCGCAAGCTGTACAAGCTTTGCAGTGACAAACACATGTAAGAGCCCGAATAGAGATACTGGGAGGTGACCACAATCCTTTTGACCTACTGGAAAGTGGTCTTGAAGAAGTGTCAAATGACGGAAAGCTCGAGAACACTTCCCATGATGCTGGACCTGCAAACTTTGCAGTATGAGGCAGATTGGAAGATTAACTAGTGCATGCTCTTGAGTTAACAGGAGGAGAAGCAAAGATCCAAGTGGATGACTTCCATGGGGAGTCACATGCAGATGATTATTTGGACGCGAAAGCCAATGTTGAGAAATACTTTGAGTGGAAACCTATGGCTGAACCTAGGAAAGTACTCTTTGTGAAGCTTAAGTTGAAGAGTGTGGCACTTCAATGGTGGAAAAAAGTTGAAGAACAGCGAGCACGTCAAGGGAAGAAAAAAATCAGCAGTTGGGAACACATGAAAGGAAAATTGCGGAAGCAGTTTTCGACACCAGATTACACCATGGAATCGTATAAAAAGTTTCATTTGCTTAGGCAAAACAGAATAACGGTTGAACACTACACCTCTGATTTCAACAATTTGTCTATTACAGTGGGATTAAACGTAACCAATGAGCAATTAACGTCTCGTTATATTGCTGCTTTAGATCAAATTATTAGAGATAAGCTAGGGGTGGTTCGTATATTCAACTTGGAGGATGCACACCAATATGCCCTACAAGCTGAAATACGAGTATTGCGCTACGGTGCAAGGAAGACTCTATTTGGTAAGACTATTCGCTCTTCTCAAGGCAATTTTAGCAGTATAGGGGGTTCTTCAACCAACAAAGTTAGTAGGGGGAACATAGTGGGAGCCAACAAGGTTGATAAAGGAAAGGACGTTCGAGGTAGTACCCAGCCCAACCTTAGTAGGATGAGTAGCGGATCTCAAATCGGATTTTTTAGGTGTGGAGAAAGTGGGCATGCTTCTTATAGATATCCTAAAATAATGGTGAATTTGGTTGAACTTGATGACGAAGATCAAGAACAACCTGATCCGGTCTATAATGAGTATGTTGAGGACGAAGAGAAAGTAGACATACACCCAGCATAAGGAGAATCTTTGATACTCAGAAGGGTTATGACTGCGACCAGCCAAGACAATAGAGAGGATTGGAGGAGGAAAAGCATTTTTAGGACACGTGTTAGATGTGGAAATAAAGTGTGTAATGCCATCATTGATGGGGGTAACTCAGAAAACTACATTTCTAAAGAAACAATAGCAAAACTAAAACTACCTATAGAAAAACATCCTTATCCGTATAAGATTCAATGGGTTAAGAAGGGATTTGAGATACCTGTAAAATTCCAACGCTTAGTCAGGTTTACTATGGGCAGTAATGTGGATGATGAGGCGTTCTACAATGTGGTACAAATGGATGCGTGTCATATTCTTTTGGGCCGACCTTGGTTATTTGATCATGATATGCAGCATTCAACAAAAGAAAATACTTATTCTTTCCATAGAGGTGGAAGAAAGTATACATTGCATCCTCAAAAGGAAGTAATGACGCACAAGACTAACAAATTGAATGAGCTTTTAAAGGCTGAAGAGTTGGTGAATGAAAGTAGAGAATCAGGGGTTGTATTTGCTATGGTCAGCAAAATAATAAATATCACTAAAGAGGGAAATTTGAAGGAACAACCTAAGGAAATTCAAAGATTGTTAGAGGAGTTTACTGACTTGGTTGGTGACAGTTTGCCGCAGGGGCTACCAACCATGAAAAGCATTCAACATGATATAGATTTGGTGCCTGAAGCATCTGTACCAAATTTGCTAGCATATCAAATGCCACCAGTTTAGCAATGGAAATTGAAAACTAGGTTGAAGACTTGATGAGGAAAAGTCTGGTGCGCGAAAGCAAAAGTCCATGTGCTTGCCCAACTCTACTAGCTCCAAAGAAGGATGGATCTTGGCAAATGTGTGTTGACAGCAGAGCTATAAATAAGATTACGATCAAGTATCGGTTTCCCATTCCTCGATTAAAGGACATGCTTGATCAATTGGCGGGGTCCAAGGTACTTTCTAAATTTGATTTAAGGAGCGGGTATCATCAAATCAGATTGAGAGAGGGAGTTCAATGGAAGACTACATTTAAGACTCCTGAAGGCTTGTATGAATGGTTAGTAATGCCTTTCGGCCTATCTAATGCCCCTAGTACATTCATGCGAGCCATGACTGAGGTACTTAAACACTTCTTACAATCTTTTGTTGTTATGTATTTTGATGATATTCTAGTTATAGTTTGAGTAAGGAAGAGCATTTACAGTATTTATGGCAAGTTTTGGAGGCGTTGCAAAAGCAGAAGCTCTATGTAAATTTAAAGAAGTGCTCATGTTTGCGAACTGAGGTTGTGTTTCTGGGCTTTATTGTTTCTGAAGAAGGGCTGAAACTGAATCGTGAAAAGAGTCCAGCAATCAAGGGCTGGCCAGCGCCATAGTCTTTTGTTGAGGTTAGAAGTTTCCATGGTTTAGCTTCATTTTATAGGAGATTTATAAGAAATTTCAATGCTGTTACGAGTCCTATTATTGAAATTTTGAAAAGTGATAGTTTCAAGTGGATAAATTTTGCTCAAAAGGCTTTTGAATACATCAAGGTACTCATGACCAAAGCACCAGTTCTAGCATTACCAGATTTTAATAAACTTCTGTTGTAGACTGTGATGCTTCTCAAAATGGTATTGGGGCTGTTCTTAGTCAAGAAGGGAGGCCTTTGGAATATTTTAGTGAAATGTTATCCAATGCTAAATGCAGGTACTCTAATTACGATTTAGAGTTCTATGCTTTGGTTAGAGCGATCCAACACTGGCAACATTATTTGACTTATAGGGAGTCTATTGTTTATACAAACCATCAAGCATTGAAGTATTTGAGCTCTCAAAAGAAACTCCATAGTCGTCCCATTAGATGGAGTTCTTTTTTGGATAAGTTTAATTTCTCTTTGAAGTATAAAACAAGAAAAACAAATGTAGTTGCAGATGCTTTGAGTAGGCGATCTTTGATTTTAACCATAATGTGCTTTCAAGTTGTTGGATTTGAGGAGTTAAAAAACCAATATCAAACAAATCCCTATTTCAGTCACATGGTGAAAGATTTGCAAGGACCAAAAGCAATAGATAAGCTGCCATACAGATTGCATGACATGTATCTATTCAGGGGTAATCAGTATGCATTCCTGAGGGATCATTCCGAGAACAGATCATAACAGATCTTCATGGGAATGGATTGGGTGAACATTTTGGCCGAGACAAAACAATGGCTTTGGTCACGAATTGCTATTTTTGGCCTCATATGTTCAAGGATGTGAGCAGGTTTGTAAGGCGATGCGCTATTTGTCAATTTGGTGAGGGAAATTCTCAAAATACAAGGCTGTGTACTCCATTACCATAACCAAATTCACCTTAGATTCATTTGAGTATGGATTTTGTGTCGGGTTTGCCGAAGACGTCAAAGGGGTACGACTATCTTTGTAGTCATAGATAGATTCTCTAAGATGGCCCATTTCATTCCTTGTTCTAAAACAGCAAATGCCTCTCTCATTGTTGATTTATTTTTCAAGGAAGTAATATGTTTGCATGGAGTTCCAACATCTATTGTTTCTGATGGAGACTTTAGGCTTTTAGGGCATTTTTGGAGGACTTTGTGGCATAAAATGGGGACAAATTTGAAATATTCTAGCACATGTCATCCTCAAACGGATGGTCAGATTGAAGCTGTTAATCATAGTTTGGGAAACTTGCTAAGGTGTTTGGTCAGAAATCATGTGAAGGGTTGGGATTCAATTATTCCGCAAGCTGAGTTTGCTTACAACAATTCAGTTAATCGAACTATTAAGAAGACACCCTTTGATGATGATGGGGAAGCTTTTGCTGAATACATTTGCAGCATTCATAAGGAAGTTCAAAATGCGTTGAAAGCTAGCAATGCAACATAGGCTAAGCAACTAATCAGCATAGGCACTTTAAGGAATTTAAAGAAGGAGATTGGGTGTTTGTTTACTTGAGGAAAGAAAGGTTTCGTAAAGGTGCCTATCATTTGTTTACTTGAGGAAAGAAAGGTTTCGTAAAGGTGCCTATCATAAGTTAAGAAGTTTGGGCCATGTAAGGTGCTTAAAAAGTTAGGTTCGAATGCCTATTTATTGGAGTTGCCTACTGACTTGCAGAGCAATACTATTTTTAATGTCTCAGATTTGTACCAATTTGAAGGATTTAATGGGGAAGAACCAAGTACAGTTGCTCAACAAGTTGGCCAGCTTCCTACCAAGCAAGGTGACACTGTTCAAGAAGTTCTCAATGTCAAGGAAGTAACATCTAAGAAAGGAAATACTTATCGAAGGTTCCTAATAAAATGGCTAGGAAAACCAGCTTGTGAAAGTACTTGAACTTCGAAGGAACAATTGAGGAAAGTTGATCCAGAAATGTGTGAAGAGGCGGCTAAGGTCTTTTCTAAAGATATTACTAATCTTTCAACCGGGGGAGAATGATGCAGGAGAATTAACAATTAAGAGTTCTAGCCTATTTAAATGCACTTAGGCAGTTGCTACAATGTATTCGATTATTCTTTTATTATTCTATCTAAAAGGTTTCTTTTTGGAGCCTAAATCTCTCCACAACGTCTATCTTTCTCGACTATTTTCAATTCTTTTGTGTTCTAGCTATTCCTATCATCTCCACCTTGCAACACAATTCATCCAGGAAACATTTTTTTGATTCACATATACCAGAATCATAGCATCAAACATGGTGAATGGTAGATAATGTCCAGATTCACATGGAAATTAGAGCATTCTTCAGATTCTCTAGAAGACCTGATACATTCGGAAAGCATGTTTAAAATGCATTTAGTTCAGTCCAAGGCGATGCTCATCAGACAAACGACTGTGTCACAAAATCAAAGCCTAAAGAATTCGACTTCTCTGCCCATTGAATCCGCTAATGCTAGAATACTATTTACTATTTTGCAGCAACATTCGCTCAGTTCAACATAAAACAAGATATTTGTATTGGAGTCTTAAAACAAACAAATTATGCTTGGAATAACAAGCAGTACAAAGAAATCAAATAAATTTAGCAATAATAAAAATAAAATAAAAAGGAAAAATTGATCGAAGCTTACAAGGGAGCTGCTCCATGAGAGGGGCGGCAACCTCACGAAGTATCCACGAAACAATCAGAGAAAGGGCAAATAGTCCACAATAGGCGATCCTTGCAGACCTCCTGCTAATCCCGGAAACCACCGACCGGCACGCATCGCAGGCGCACGCCGCACAACACGATGCAAGGCATGAAGCAGCCCACATCTTCTTCAACCTCAACAACAATCAATTAGCCCGCCGAACCCAAGAACCCTAACTATGGGAACAACAAATTAAAAAAAATTAAATGATTAAATTCTGCAGAAAACCCTAATTGTTGAAGATAAAATCAGAAACCTCAAAATCCTTTTAGTAACTATAAAATTTTACTAATTGTTATTAACCTGACAAATTGAGGGAGATAAACTTACGCGAAGACGAAGATCGATAGAGGAAGAAAATACTCCAAACACACAACCCCCAAAAAGAATTTGATGAATGGGAATTGCTTTTTCTGTCAGACTCCACTGCCTAATCATATCCGGTTGTTAGCTGTTACAGTTCCTGTAATCCACTGATCAGAACCGTTGTTCACCGGGCATTTATGTTTGCAAGATGAACGGCCCATATTGCGTTTTTCTGATGATTCTTTTATTTGGTACAGCGGATAAAATGCTACCAATTGTTTTTTTTTTTTTTTTGGGTATTTTGTTTCTTTTCCTTCCTTTATTTCTTAAACTTTTTTCTGAGTATTTTTTTCCTTGTGAATAAGAGATTGGAGAAAAATAATTTACTCACAAAAAAAATATTTTATGAAAAATTCAATAATATTAATACATAATTTTGTCATTTGATATTATAATTTTATTTATTTTTTATAAATTCCCCAATTAAATTGTTATCGACGTAAAACTTGCTCAAAAAAATTATTTATAACTAGAATTTGATATACTCATAACGTTGATGAGTTTTTTTTAAATAAAAATTATTTAAGTGGTTTTTATTTTAGACATTCATAATTTTTATTATAAAAGTGATTAGTCTTTTACAAGTTCTTAAATAATAAAAAATTTAAAAGTATATATATAAATACTTTTATGTTAGTTTTGGTTTTTAAATAATTTATTTAATTGAATTAATATAATTTTAACTCAATAATTTTAAATTTATTTAAAAATTTTAATAATAATATGAAGATAAAATATGATACCAAAAAAAAAAAAAAATTAAAAGCTTAGGTTGGAGGTACCCATTGAACATGCAAACAAAAGATCTAAAAGAATCAAATACTTTTGAAAGGGTCAATCCCAATTATTAGATTTCATTATTTATTTTTTAAGGAAGATTTCATTATATTTTTAAACTATAATATTGAGGAAGTCAAAAACATTATGAAAGGGTCAAATGAATCATATTAATGGCACTCGACTTTTGAATTAATCGGTCAAACTAAAACTCATATATCGATATATATAAATAAAATAAAATTTATATTACAAAAATTGTATGAGGAGAGGACCATAATTCCTGTATATCTTTAGATTTTCTCCGCCTTTTAGCATTTGGACTTTTGAATGGTTCCTTTCGAATTTTCTTTTTTAGCTTATTCGACAACATTTAATATTGGACGAGTAAATATTATGATTGTGTATGTCAAAGTTTCGAATGGAAATAAAAATATATTTTTGTCAATTTATTTTCACACCACACACTTTTTCTTTGTATTTGATGCATAAATCAAATTAATTTATACTTATGAGGCAAAAAAATTGGTCGTAGATAACAAAGGATTGGTAAAATTGGAAACTGGGTTAATAATTTTTTACTTGACTAATATGAATTCAAATTTAATCAAATTCAATTTGATTAGTAATGATTTGAGTCATTTAACTTTGAACTCTTGATATTGGAATTCAAACAATTCTAAATGATTCAAATTTATGTTTTATTTGAATTAAAAGGTTAACAAATTATTGAAATTTTAAAGATTTGAATTTAAATAATTTAAATGTGAGATACAATGATTTAAACTTGAAATAATTTAATTTTTTAGATAAAAATATTCAAAAGTAGGTGACTCAATTCGATCTTATCTGTTTTATTTTTACCTAAACGATATATTTTCATAACATATAAATCAATGTTAAAATAAAAAACAAAAAACAAAATATAAACTTTAGTGTAATTAATCTTATAATTACTTTTAAAAAATAATAATCAATAATTTAAAGATTCCGATCCAAACATTTCTCATCTTTTTTTCAAACTCAAAACTACATCTCCTTTTTACATATATATATATATATATATATATAACACAAAGGGAAAATAGAAACATCCAAATATTTTAAAAAATATGAACATAACGAAGTTGTTTAATAATAGTGAGACAATAACTAATCTATTATGGAATGTTAGAACAAAAATCCCTTAAGGATTCTAAGTTGACCGCGTGTTCAGTTCTTTGCTGATAAGTGGCAAGCCTTTTTTTTTTTTAAGTTTTTTTCTCCCATTTTCTTCTTTTAGATTTTTAATTTTAACTTTTATTTTATTTGAAAAGCTATTCGCATTATAATTCATAAGTTAATTTAAAATTTACATTTAATTTACTTTAAAAAGTTAAAAATATTTTATTTTATTTTATT
>JBBYHK010000018.1:8446633-8459886 GCA_038382065.1 Adansonia grandidieri | reverse complement strand
AAAAATTTTTTGTAATCACTTGCTGAGCTAATGAAGCAAAATTTTGTAGAGCTGTTGACAAGGGAAAAGATCTTGCACCCTGGTTCTAGCTGATACTTTTTTTTTTCTTTTTAAAATTTCCCTGTCAAAGTTGGTCATTCTTTTGGATATTCTGGTATATCCCTCAGTAGATGTGTTAGATTCAGTCTTTGTTGTAGACGTTCAAATAGTATTGCATGCGAGAGGCTGTCTTAAAAAGCATTTCCAGCGAAGATATAAATATATATATATATATATATATACACACACACACACACATACACATTTGGTTAATTATCCAAATATATATATATATATACTTGGTTAATATGCAGTCTGGACTGCTTTAAAGAAGCAGGGTTTTACATGGGTTGTTGTTATTGGTCTTTTATTGGGACAAATTAGATAATTTTGATTGCCATCTTTTGTTTACTTTTGGTGGTTTAATGCTTTAGTATGACGTTCTTCTGGTCTTTTCCTAAGTTGTGATTACAATTTACACCCCATGTTCTTTGTATTTGAGCCAGATCTTACATGTGGTGGTGAATTCAATTGGCTACATGATTTCAGGTCACATTGTCTAAGGACTATTAGCCTTTAAGCTATGGTTCTTGACAGCATTGTATCTTCTCCCCTTCGGAGGTCAGGCTCAATGAGGAAGCAATTCCCAAAAGATGAGTTGGGTAGCTGGTCAACACTTGTTCAGAGGCATAGATTCCTCTTAACAGCTTTGGGACTCTTAGCATTCCTATGTACTATCTACCTTTACTTTGCTGTTACTTTAGGGGCCACAGACACGTCCTGGGTTGAAAGGAACGCAGAAAGCAACGTGTAAACTGCAGCATGGCAGGTTGATTCCATCTCATGGAAAACAGAAATCCCTTTGGCATGTTAATGGGAAATTACTAGTTGCTTTTATTATAATAGCATTGATTTTAGGCAACTTGAGAGCATTTAAATTTGAAAAAATAAACACATAATTCATTTATAGCAGATTATTTTGTGTAGTTAAGCTTGTTGGTGTTCATATACAGGGTCTAATCTGTGCAGTAGAAATTGCTCTGCAAACCCTGTTTTAATGAATTAATCTTATGAAGAAGCTAATTTTCTTAATGTTGAAGAAGCTGAGAAAACGGGTGCTTTTTACTTTTTAAACTGGTAAGGTATGTCCTTATGCAACTACTTTTATCTTTCATGAATTAGTGCTGTGATGCAAACAATTTTGAAGATGCAATACTTTATCTTTTATTACTTACCTGTTAAGAAATTTATGTTATTACAAATCTTGAACTTGCAATACTGACCATTTGGTTTGCTTTAGCATTGACGGTGATTACTGATGAATTAAATCAAACCATATAAAGGATCTTTTTATTTCACATTACGTGGACTCCGGTAAATGTTGGGTTTGAATATGTCATGTATGTTTTGAAGATTTTTCATATATATCTAAAAGATCAAACTCACATACCCATATTCTAATATGTATTAGATATGGACATGAGTATTAATTAAAATGAAAACTCTATGTTTGAAAAGTCCACATAGCATAGCTTGGCATATTAAAAGTTTGTTTATTGGGGAGCATCAGAACAAGAGTGCTTTGTTCTTCATGATGCGGAGGCTAAATCAGGCAATCAGCAGGGCCTAATTCTTCCTAGAAAGAACATAAAGTATCAAATTTTAACTGTTGCAGAGAATCCGTTATACATACATACATACATACATATATATATATATACACACACACACACATGCACACGCACACATATACGTGTTCTAGTTGTGTCTTTAAAATGAATGATTTTTCGCCATGCTTTTACCAAATCAGATGAGGAACGAAAAAAAAAAACCTTTCGTCATTTTAAGTTGGTGATTTGGAAAAACCTGACCAAATCAGCTTATATGCGGGCAGTAGGAGTGTAGAGATAGGAAAATGTCAATGACATTTAAACCTAGTAAAATGATACTCTTTTTTTGATAAGTAATAAAATGATACTTAAATTTATTAAAAAACTTTGAATTATATGTACAAATTACCACTATATTTTTTGAGGCAAGAAATAGGCAAGTTTAGATCAGGTTATCTTTGAATTTAGGTAATTTCAGGTTTGGATTTATTTTTTAGGCTCGGATCATCTCAAACTCAGATATAGGTTTAGATTTTTTTAGGTTTGGATTATTTCAAATCGGTTCGAGTTCAAGTGGGCTTAGACAAATTCGAATCATTTTTAAATTTTATAAGTTATAAATATTTTTTAATTTCAATTCTAATGCTTAAAAATTTTACTTTTACGCAGTGAAAAAAAAATAAACTTTTAAAAAGGAATAAATATTTTATTATCATTTAAAAATATTATACCGTGAAGATTTGAACCTTAACAATATTACATAATATAAACATTATAATCATTTCTGGATGTTTGTAAAATGCTGAAATTTATAACATGAAGATTTGAACCTTGGCTTGAAAAAAAAAAGCCAAAAATCTTGCCAAGTGAGCTACTTTTAATTTTAAAAAGTAAAATTAAATTATATCATCTATAATGAAATATAATAATAATTTAAAAAATACTTTTTTCAAATAAAATATAATAATAATTAATTATGTTAAATACCTTAGCTTTTAAAAATAGAAGTAATTTTATAAAATAATATTTGATAACTTAATCAATATACTTGGTTAAATCACTCTAATGACAAAATTTATTTTACTTTTTACAAAATGACATTTTAACAAATTTATGTACTTTTGTTAATAAAAGCATATATTAAAATATAAAAATTTTTAGTCTAACAAAATATACTTATTATATAAACATAATATGATATAATTTAGTTATGTATAATATTTACAATATAACTACAAACATATTGTACATGATATAATATACATAAGTTATATAATATATATAATTATAATGATATAAATTAATACTAAATGCATTTATATATTATAATATAATAAAATATTATATTCAATAGTTATATAAATATGTATAATTGTAATAAGTACTAGTATAACTATTGATATTGTAGAGAATAGTAAATATTTATATAATATCACAATATATAATATAATATATCAATAAGTATATATATGTGTAGTATAGTAAATTTTTATACAACTATTGATATTATAATATTTATATTATGTAAAATTTAAATTAATAGATAATGTAAGATACATAATGTAATATTATATGGTATATAATATAATTTACCCTACTAAGTTATTGTAGTATACTATATCATGGATCTATTTATATTATTCATATATGTTTAAGGATAGTACGTTATATGTCTTATTTATGTATATTTTAATAGGTTTTTTTATACAAATAATATAATTTTTTTTTATTTTTCGTTTTACTTCACTTTCAAATTAATTCCCAAAATATGCTTATTTTCTTTCTATACTGAGAACTTGCCATAGAATGTGGTGAGAAGAATACATGTTAGAAACTCGCCATACTTAAGGTCGGAAAAAATAGCGATGGAACGGATGGCGAGTTCTCAATGCCTAGGTGATAAGTTCCCAACACTATTTTTTCCAACCTTATTTTCTTTTCTTTTTGTTATAATAGGATTACGCTTTTAATTTTTTTAAAATTAGAGTTAATACAAAATAATTTTAGGTTTATACTTGAATAAATATTATAGATTTTTAATTTTTGATATGATAGTAATGATATATGCTGATAGTTTAGAGTTATTGCATGTTTTGGATATATTATGTAAGTATGTTAAATTTAGTACAGATATAAATATACTAATATTTTAAATTGGATATAAAATTTAAACAACTTCGATTTATATATAAGTATAAAATTTTACATTAACAAATCATTTACTAACATTATCGTTGATGCGAACTCTCCCCCGAGATGTCAGATTTGTAAGCACATTTGGTACAGCTATGGCCTTTATTCTTGCAAAATCCGCAACGCTTTGGTTGGCATCTCTCACTAAGGTCCATTTCATTATGCATACTACTTGATTTTGGCTAACCTTTTGGATCTCTCCGCATTTCTGGATTAGGACATAGTTGTGGAGCATTATATTCCGACCAATAATCTTCATGCCCAATGAGTTGAAACTTATGTTAGTAGACATTGGATATAATCTCTAGTCTATAAACATTGTCCACATATAGCATGCAATCTATATGAACACGAGCACAAGCAGCAACATGTGAACAGGGGTACCTTTGTGCTTGAAACTTTTCACAGTCCCACCATCCTCATTAAGATTGACTTTGTAGTTTGAAGCCACAACTCTTTTCTGTGGATTTTCTAACTCTTCAACCAGGAAAGATTGATTTACTCGCGTAAACCCACGAACAAGGTGGGAGTTAGCTTTCCTTCGATTTTCTCGCATGGCATCAGTGATAGTTTCGCAGTATGTGTGGCCTGCCTCCATCATTACTATTTGCTTGTTCCCCATCTTAACAAATAGTTCAGCCAACCTAAAATAAGTTGCTTGGACTAAAGCAATTATAGGAAGATGACGAGTTCCCTTCAACATTGAATTTATACATTCAACTAGGTTCGCTGTCATATGTCTATAGTGTTTTCCTTCATCATATGATTGAACCTATTTCTCCCTCAGAATCCTATCAATCCAATTGACTGCTTCTGCATTTTTTGCATTAAGATTTTCATAGTACCATTAAAAATAAGGTTGCCTCAACTCGTACGCTGTTAAAATCATATGTTAATTTATAGACTTATAGACAACTTGTTAATAAAAATGAAAATTGAGAGGGTTGTAAGAGATTAAATAATCATAATTGCGAATACATACCCATGTTAACAACCTGTTGACGCAAGTCTTTATTATTAAACCTCTTTATAAAATTAGTTGTAATATGTTAAATGCAATATACAGAATATGCATGTAGACATCTCTATGCACTACCTGAGTCTCTGATGACAGATTTGATGGATTAATGTCAATCAAAAATCAAGCAAATGCTAGGTTGTGTAACAACATATCTAAGTAAATTGCAGAGAGAAAATGACCATGCCTCATTTATCTCACCCTCCACAATTGCAAAGGCAATTGGTATAATGTTTTGATTGCCATCTTGTGCAATAGCTAACAATAATGTTCCTTGGTATTTTTCATATACACCATCTATTTGCATAATAGGCTTACAAAACGGAAAGCCTTCAATGCAAGACTTGAAAGTCCAAAAAAATTGATGGAAAATACGCTTACCTTGCACTAGTAGTTGACCGTTGTATGCAGGTACGGTCTATAATTCCACTATTATGCCAAGAACAAACTGTTGCATTACACCTAAATATTTTGGTAGATCATTGTATGATTTATCCCAATCGCCAAATAGTCGAACAATTGCCTTCTGCTTAGCTATCCATGTTTTCTTATAGGAGGTCATGTATCCATACCTATTCCGTATCTCCATGACCAAAACTAAAATAGAAATGGCTGGATTCGCTTGGACCAAAGATAAAATGCCTGAGCAAATCATATTAGAATCTAATTTCACATGATCTTGTGAAATTCGTCCAGATTTACAAGTATGAGGGCCATTGTGTTTTCTAATCTCCCAAACTTGTTTCTTTTTTAACAACGTTGCCCTTATACTCCAGTTGCACCCTATGCCATACATTTTGCTTTTACCGTGATACTTGGTTGGCATAGATTCAGCAACTCTGTAATCCACAGAGTGCTTGAGATTATGGTACTTGATAGCTAAAAACACCACCTTTTTCGCAACAAACTGCATCCCAACACAGAGATCATCGATAGATGAATTCTAAGTTGATGGCATACTGAAGGTATAAGCATATTCTGAAAATTCTGCCATGTGCATTGCATCCAAATCAAGGGTGCGCATATGGGATGCAGGCTCAAATTGATGAAGAGGACCACTACCTCCAGTAATAGATGAAAAATGATGAACATTGATATTAGCTGCGATTCTAGGTTAGAACCATTGTTGTCATCACTATCATTAAATTCAGCATATTTTTCTGGCTAACTAAAGTCTCCAACATATTCACAGTGGGGTCCAGATGGCTGATCAAGATCGAGATCAACATTGAATGAACTTGATCCTTTATTTTTCATTTCAACACTTCTAATTAAAAACTCTATCATCATGGACGTATGTGGCACATCATCTTCGATAATAGAAACTGTTGGTGGCACAGATGAATAATTGAAGGATTCAATAAAATTATTCATCAATACCTGGGCATCAAGAGGAGGTTGACATCCGAGAGTGTCAAATGGCCATGATATTTGTGGTAGTACGTTGCATGCGGTATGGATATTTGAAGGCCCACCATCATCACTAACATCCTTTAGCTCAGCATATAACTTAAGTATGTCGACATTAGGAAATTGTTGACAGGCATCAAACATGTATCTCATCGTCATCTTCAATGGGGACACTCCTATATTGGACACATTCTTCCCCCATAGAAACAAGAAGCCTATACTTAATCTTTGATACTTTTCTTTCGTTCCTAGCTTGGATTTTTGTATGAATTTTGGCCTTCAATTCCTCTGTTGTGATGTCTTTCTTAACACTAATGCCTTTTGGATAGTCACTTTGGAATGTAAAACCTTCTTCGCTGTTGAAAATTTGTCCATCAAAGTAGACAAGTGCGACAAATCTACTGCTTATCTTGTCAAATTCATGTTTAGCAGGAAACAACAAAGCTAGAATAAGGAAGCACTATCAATCAACTCTACAAACAAATCTTGCACAAATTGGAAATAATATGACAATAAAAGTGAATGAAAATGAGAGTAATGAACCAAGGTATTTATAATGGAGTAAAAACAAAAATCTATGCATAAGTTTCACATTTTTTTTACACTTTATTGTATCATTAGTCAAATATTTTCTATCATGTCAAAAGGAATCTAATATCCCATGCATCTATCACATCTTTTGGGTTCCAAGAAATTTATTTGGCATTAATCATCTTTTTTCTGTCGTCTTAGAAAGAATCTGATATCCCATGCAATTGTCATATCTTTCGAGTTCCAAGATATGCATTTGTCACATTTTTGGGTTTCAAGAAATTTATTAGGCATTAGTCTTTTTTTTTCTATCGTGTTAGAAGGAATCTGATATCCCTTATAATGTCACATCTTTCGGGTTCCAAGATATGCATCTGTTACGTCTTTTGGGTTTCAAGAAATTTATTAGGCATTGTCAACTTTTTTCAGTCGTGTCAGAAGGAATCTGATACCTCATTCATCTGTCACGTCTTTCGAGTTTCAAGAAATTTATTAGGCATTAGTCAATGTTTTTTAGTCGTGTCATAAGGAATCTGATACCCCATGCGTCTGTCGCGTTTTTCGGGTTCCAAGAAATTTATTAGGCATTAGCCAACTTTTTTCTGTCGTGTTGGAAGGAATTTGATACCTCATGCATCTGTCACATCTTTCGGGTTTCAAGAAATTTGTTACATATTAGTCAACTTTTTTCTATCATGTCAGAAGAAATTCGTTGTACGATATATAATTTCAATATAACATGCTATGTCAATGATCATAAATGATAAAAATAGAGATTATACAAAAACAATTTTGAATGATAAAAGTACATATTATACAAATAACAATAATGATAAAAATACATATTAAACAAATCACTACACAAAACTTTCTTGATGGGGGCCCTTTCGTGTGGTGTTGAACAATAATGTGGACCTCTCTTATTACGCAGTGGCAATACTCATTATTCAACATTTTCAGTTTCATTGCCATGCGTAGTCCGAGTTCGATGTCCTTGGCCTCTTATTGTCATCGCCGATGATTTTTCTTGAATGGCTTCTTCTTCAGTGGCTTCTTTTTGAGTGGCTTCATCTGTAATATCTGAAACCCTAAATCCAAATCCATCATTCATAGACATACCCATATATGTTATACCCAAAAATAGATTCCAGCTTTTGGAGTAGGCAGCACCTATCACACTATAACAAGGATTGAAGGTACTCGTACCACCATAGCCTAAAAATGGAGTACAAAACTACTACATGGTAGACAAATATATTGGACTTGAAGTCCATGTTAGAAGGTCAGTATCTAACCTACTTGTTGGTGGCTCCGACTGATAACACCTATCTCATTATCATCCCTAGCATGACTGAAAGAATGTTGGTAACTGAATCATCCTAGGTGCATTAACATTATGAACATCTGCCGAAATAGGTTGCCTTATCCTCCGACTAACGCCCGATGATGGAAAAATAAAGGTCGACCTTGTTCATAGAACTATCTCATGTATTCATCTGATGGCTTGAAATTGTTGTTCATTATTTCAGAACTAGACATAATAAGTGTATAATAGTTTTCCCAATACCGAACCCATTTTCTGTGCTTTTCGGCCTAGTTCTTTGCATAATTACCATGAATGTCAATTTTGTGAACTTTGTCAAGGTTCACTAGTGTTTGAGGGATTGGTTGTTGCATTCCAATAGGACCCTAACTGCCTAATGCCACTTTATAACTTAAAAGCATATCAGTGCCGTATTTGTACACCATATGTGGTTATTTTTATATGATTCCACTGGGAGGCATGCCATTATCTCATTAGAACGATATGGCATCCACAAAAACTGCGAAAAAAGTAAAAATTATTACTGAACAATATGGCATCTATTGGATTAAATACACACGTACTTTAATCAACTACTTTAAAATGTTTAACCTATCAGAGGTGGTGCGTTCAAGTCCTCCTCTGATACTTTTGAGCTTAGTTTGTGTGAATTTATAATCTTTTCTACCGCATCATCTGTTCAAATATATATCGAATTTTAATAATTTATATGTAAGTATAACCTCTACACTAATGCAATATAAATAAAGTACTAAAGTTTATTACCTTACGCAAGAGGGTATGCAGGCTATGCACTAACTCTCGGTGCAAGAAATGGCATCCAATACCAAGCCCATGACTACAATAGCCATAAGCAACCACCTATGTCATGGGTGCCTTTAGTTGCTGCTTGATAGAGTTCCCTATATAAGAATCTTAAACAAGTTGAGCCCCAACTATAATTTCTAGCCTCCCTAAAATCTTACAAAATTGGAAGATACATTAAATGAACCGATTACTAGATTTATGGGGCATTAACATTCCTCTAATTAAGCGTAAAATATACGCTCTAGTGACATATTCTATATCTCGTATGGTTGGATTCTGTGGGAGTGTAGCAAAAGCTTTTTCTAACCAAACTATTTTAAGCCTTAACCCTTCTAAACAGATAGTTGGAGGGATCTCACCTAATAATTCAAGGCACACCTCACCCCATTCCAAGAGGCTTCCCCCTGTTACTGCCTTGCCATCAACTGGCAGTCCCAACTGAAGTGTAACATCTTCTAGGGTGTCGTTCATTCACCACATGAAAGATGAAATGTATGCGTTTCGAGTCTCCATCATTCAATCAAGGCTTTTATTAGTCCAGGCACATATTGTGGGGTTCTCACTGAAGCTGCATAGTAAAATTCAGATGACCTTAGATAATCTACAATATATGCATTTGGTTCTTCCAAAGCAAATTTATGTAGTTGTAACTTCCAATCATAATCCTATTCAAAAAGTAATTAATTTATTAGTTATAATATTCTAAATTTGTAATATTTAAAGATTTGATTAATAAAATTGTGGTACCTTAGTAATACCCTCGATGATATATGAATTTCCTGTAATCTTAACAATGATGATGATGAAACCATTTATATTAATCGAAAATATTCCTACAAAAAAGTTAAAATTCTTTTAACATTAAAACAACTAAATTTATCGAGCTAAATCAACTATTACAACAAAAAACCTAAGTTACAAAATAAATAGATTTCATCGTAGAAAAATTCTCATGGCATGATGTAGTTATCCTATAAATTGTTTTGAAGAGGATGAAAATTATACCTTAATCTTTCAAAAAAATTTCAACTGCTAAAAAAAACTTAATTAAAATGAAACTAAATTTAATCATGATAATAAATTATATAATTAAATTTCAAATTATTTATTTAAAAAGCTTAAATCATACCTTAGTCACCGACAACAAATTTCAACTTCTACAAACAAAAACCTTAGTTACAACAAAATTAAATTTAATCATAATAATAAATTACAAAGTTAATTATATTTTAACATTACAACAATACTTCTACAAATAAAAATAAAAATAAAATATACCTTAAAAAATTATAAAAAACTTCTTCCAAATGCCAATATTTAAACTATAATTTTTTTCTTTCTTCAATATAAAAAGAAGAGCTTCGAGCTCTATTTATAGAGCCCGAGCTCTTCCTTCCCTTTTCCCCCTTCCCTTCAATTATTTTAAGTCTGTGACCCTAACTTTTTTTTTTAGGGTCACGAACCCTACCAATTGCGCCCCCAAATAATGGAGGGGGCACACTAGGAACTCGCTATTTAAGATGGCGAGCTCTCAATGGGATTACATGTTCAATTAGGAACTCGCCATATCAGATGGTGAGTTCCCAACACTACCTCTTCTTGCCATCTTTTGTGGCGATTTTTCAACGAATTTTAAAAATAAGCACATTCTCGGAATTAATTTGAAGCCGGTGTATGCCTAGAAATAAAAAAATTATTATTTCTGTAAAAAAGCCTATTATAATATTTAATTTTATATAGTTACTATGTACTTCTTGTTATTGTATTGCGATATAAGTATTAACTGAATTTATTAAATTATATTATTAATACATTTACCTCTAATACATAATATATATTACTAATATTTAAGATTTTAAAGTTATCATGTACTCTGTGTTATTATATTATTATATAAATATTAATTGTTTAAATATCTTTTGTAAGAATATCTTTTATTTAAATATATTTTGTTTAGATGTATTTAATTAAATTATTTAACTTTTTAATTTCTATTTTTTATTTATAGGATAGTATTTTTTATTTTAAGTTACAATTTTTATACACTTGAACATTAAGAGCATGATTTAAAGTTAATTTTGTTAATGGTATTATTATTTATTAGTGTTACAAAAAAAATCAGGTTCAATAATTTGTCAAAATTATAAGATATTTTTCTATATTTAAATTATTATTATACTAAAATTTAAATTTAAGTGTGAAATAAGTATAATAGTATATTATACATGATTATTTTTATTTACAATAGAATCAATCAATTAAATGTTAAACTAATAAGATTATTTGTTATTTTTTATGCTTAATTATTTTAAATATAATATGAATAATACTAAAAAGAGTTCAAATTATATTAGGAGGATCTTAAAAAGTTATTTTTTAAGCATCCAACAAAAATATGCCATGTCATATGTTTTTAAAAAGTTCTAATTAATATCATCCACTTTATATCACTAGATCAATTTTTATTAACATTTTAACCGTAATAATTCTAAATCTTTGTGTTAACTAAATAAATAAAAGATGAAGCAATTTTTTTTGTGCTTAAAAATTTTTTTTTTCTCTTTTTATGCTTTGTGATTAGGGTTTATCATTTAGTATTTAGGGTTTAAGATTAGGATTTATCATTTAGAGTTTAAGATTTAGAAGTTTAGGGTTTATAATTAATTAAGATTTAATATTTAGAGTTTATGATTTATAACTTTAGATTCAGGATTTAAGATTTAAGCTTAGCGTTTCAGTAGAATGTTAACTAGTATTTAAAAAAAAATTAAAAAGAGCTAATTTGATGTTCATGAACGTATTATATTATTTATGATACGTTTAAAAATGTGAAGTGACATATTTTTATTGGATGCCTAAAAAATGACTTTTTATAATCATCCTAATGTAAGTTAAACCCTACTAAAAAATATTTAAAATTTAGAGTTAATATGTTTACAGTTAACATGTATTAAGTTAAATCCAATTTAAAAATTCTCTATTAATTTATTATTTAATAATACATTATTAACATAATTATATAATAATTATAAATATATGTCATAAATTAATTATTTTATTTATTATTTATGTATTTTATTTCAAGTACAATCATACAATTATAGTTACTGCTTTTTCGGTTTTTATGAGTTGTGGGTTTGATTAGTCTCGAGCTTGATTTTTTTTCCTAGTTTTGAATCGGATCAGCCTCGAGCTTGGATAGTAACAGATTTGAGCTTTTATGAATTTCGAACCTTTTAGAGTTTGGATTTCTCTGAGCTTGAGTTTTTTTTTTTTTTTGGTTTTGGGTTTTTTCATAGGTTTTTTTTTTTTTAGATTCAAGCTCTAAGTCAATTTGGATTGAATTCAGTCTAGGATTAGCTTGGACGAACTTTCAAGCTGGGGCCTACTTTGCTAGCTCTATATATTTATCTATGTTGTGCAAATTTTCCTCCATCCTTGCGATTGGTATAATTTTACTTTTCAAACTTTTTTTATTGATAGCATTGTATTTTTAATTTTATAATAATTTTTAAGTAATTAAAGAAATTAATAAAAAAATTCTGTTTGAAATTGTTTTATAATTCAAAAAATAATTTTGAATTCATTTTTATCATTTTTTTATTAAATATAATCTAATTTTTTTTCTTATTTCATTTTCGACTGCAAACAGGATCAGAGCAAATTTCAATTGATGTTACACTTTTTTCCGTGACATGTTTTCTCTTCATAATTGTTTTTTTGATAACTTGAAAATTTAAATCCAAACATCAAAAACATAATAGTAAAATTGCATGAGTTAAAAGATTAATAATAAATTTGAACCACTACTCACATAATTAGCAAATGGTAAATTTGTAGTTATCCCAAGAAGTGGGAATGAGACTATGAAGCTAGCAAGTAATGCAATGTAAACAGCAAAATTTCCATTCTGGCCTTTCGGTCCAACAACTGAAAAACGGTAAGATAGTGACAACAATGATTGATTCATTTAGAGTAAAGACGTCCCATTGCCCTTATTATCATCGCCACCAATCTCAAAGTGCTTGCATCTCTGGCTCTGCAGAAAGAGTATCAACAAAGTGTTAGCATAATCACAGTTGCGATAAGCCTAACGAAGAATGGGCAACTCATGTACCTAGTAGGTTAATGCAGCTCATTACCATGATTATGTGTTCCGAATGGGACACATGCCTGCAAGTGCAACCCTAGCACTGTTGTCTCACCACAATCTTTTTAGTAGTCTGTGCCTGTGATGTGACACACGTAAAATCAGTTTGAAATAACAATTGGAATACACTTTGATAATAATAATAATAATAATAATAATAATAATAATAAT
>JBBYHK010000018.1:8414527-8429897 GCA_038382065.1 Adansonia grandidieri | reverse complement strand
TTAAAGGCAAATTAACAACTTTTATATTTAGCTTTAAGACAAATGATTATGTCAAGGCTTGTCTCTAATTATATGCCACATCTTGATACTGTGCATGTCCCCCTTGGCATGTCCTACTCAACGATGGCACCTATAGATCATGGTTGTTATAATTAATTAATCCAAAATAAAGCAACCTAAAATGTAGTTTGATTCATACCATCATCATATCCATGATACTGATACATATACATATATATATATATATATATAGTTATATGCCATGGTCATGCATGCATGTATCAGGAAACCCCCTTATACTGATAATATTTATATCGCCACTATCAAATTAGTTTCAAGGGGCATTAAAGAGTATACATGGAGTTTAGCCATTGTAATAGCGGTAAAATTAGGAATAACGTTAAAATGTCAAGATGAAATATATTTTGTCATGAGTTGAGTAACTTAGTTGGCTCGATAGATTCAATTCAAATAGGTTTTTAAAGTTTGAATGTGACTTAGGTTTAGTTTTTATTTAAAAATATTTTTATTTAATTTTATTATAAAATATTTTTAAAAGTAAAATATAAAAATATATATTTTTAATATTAAAAAAGGACCCTTAAAGGCTTGATGGATTGGTTAAGGCCTTGGGCAAAATTTTTTTTTTTTTATTCGAACTTAGCTTGATCCAATTGTGAATAGTTTTATCATGAAAATATTAAATATTATATATAATTTTAAGATTACAAACAATATATAAATTTCTTATAATATAATAATATTTTTTAATTTTCAACTATTATAATTCATTTTGCATAAGAAAAAATTAATTAGAATTAAAGCTTCAATGTAAAAGAACATAGCTTAATTAAAATAATTAAAATATCCATAAAATCATTTCAAATTAGAAAAGAAAAACAAAAGAGTAAACATTCAATTAGAAAAAGTAAAATAAGTTAAATGTATAATTTGTATTAAATATTGTTGTGGTTGAACTTTATTTATTTTTTTTATAAGCGTAGAATGAAATCTATTAACTCAATGCTTAAGGTAAATTAAGCTAACAATAATGAATGATGTTTAAATAAAAAATGTTATTAAATTCGTCATATCAAATTTCAAATTTTACATGAGATCAAATTAATAAATTTTGAAGGGATCAAATTTAAATATTCCTTATTTTTAAATAATGATGAAGGATATTCAAAAATACTATAAAAAAATTAGAGAATCAAACATAAATATACTTTTTTTTTAAATAATGTTAGTAAAATATTAAAAAATAAACTTGAAAAATTTAGGATAGGCCCCCTTAATATCTACCCTGCATTTTACAATAACACTTGGCTAGTAATGACTAATGAATAATCAAACTCGTAATTTATTTACTTAATATCGGTATTAATGAGCTCAACAACCCAAGAAATAACATTGATTGGAATTTGGGACCGACCCTTTTATCTATTCATTTATAAATAATGACTATACCTAAAAGTGGATTTAGAGATTTATAATTAAAAGTTGAGATTTACTCATGTTGGTTTAATATTTGAAAGATTTAGATTAAATGAAAAATAAGATTTAAAAAAAAATTTGAAACTGGTCCGAAACTTACGTGATATTAATAGTATATTTAAATTCGATCTAAATCTGATCTCATATAACTCATGAAAACCTTTGATCAAAACAATTCCATGGTTAAATATTGCAAAAAGAATATAGATTGAGAATTGAATTCTATTGTCAAAAATCACTATTAATTTCAAATGTAACAATCTATTAATTCAAATTGATTTGATGAAATGATGATTAATTTAGAATTTCATTTTTCTTTCTTATGAAACCATTTTTATATATAATTCTAATGACTAACCACGAGTTATATTTATTTACACTGCGTTTCAACCCAAAAAAAAAAAGAAAAAGAAAAAGGATAAAGAAACACGAGTGGATCTAAGCTTTTGAATAAACATAATTTAGTTAAATTGACTCTTGACCTAATGTGCATCCTATACATAACATTTTTTTTTTCTTTTAAAGAATCTTAACTAGTTTAAGCTAAGTAATTAGATAATATATGCCATAGTTTTTAGTAATATTTATGATAGTGAAGCTTTGCCAAACTCACCTTAATTTTTTTAAAAACTAATATCCTTAACCTCGAGTTAATGTAGCACACCAGGAAAAGTGTAAAGTCATTGAGATTGAATGACTAATTCTAGAAAATTTCTGTCAATTATAGCAGGCCGGCCCTCAAAGTTGCTATCAGATTGAAAATACTGAATATATATATATATATATATATATATATATATAATGTTTAAGATGTTTGGTGGTGTCAAAGTAGCTAATTGATGGACAAGGATTTTACCAAGAAAAAACATGAGGAAGAAGCTCAATGAAAGTGGGGATTGGTTAACCGATCAAATTAGATAAAGTTAATTATATAAACAGTAATGTTAAACAAATTAATGGTGAAAATTAATTTTGAAAAGTCTTTATTTTCCGTGAATGGGTGGATGCTCTTAGAGTAGCAACAAAGTCAAGATCATATGGAATCATTTATTCTAAATTTAAACTGCCTACATCTACTTTGTAAGACAGCCAGCTCTCCATAAAAATCAAATCAAATTAGAGAGAAAAGAAAGAAATTAAACCACATTTGTAAAAGGAAAAATTAACTACATTATATATATATATATATTTATGCAGCAGAAAGAACCATCTTAAAAAAATTAGAAGAGAAAGATGTTTGTGTGTCAATACTCAATACTCAATGCTGTTGCTCTTTTACGTCTGAACATGTTATCAGCATTGGTTTGAATAAAAATGAAACTAATCTTTTTCTAATTTAATGGACAATCAAATCTTATAAAGTTTCCAAGAATTTAGATGAAATGTTTCCCCATCTTTAAACCCAAATTCTTCTGGACTCTTGTATCATTAAAATCTAGGTGTTTTTTTCTCTTTTGTACATATGTGTGTAAAAAAGGTGAAAATCACTAACTTGCTAAGAACCTTCTTTCTTTTGAAGTGTGTAACATAAAAGTGTAGTTGTAGCCATCTAGATTTGGCTTGAAAGTTAAGAGTGAAATTTTTGAACTTTGGATAGAATTCTTACTTTAAGAAAATGAAACCCTAAAATTGCAGTTATTGGTAGTTATCATGTAGTTTTTATTATATATCCATATATATATATATATAATGGAAGTAACTGACTTAGAGTCAAGAGTCAATAAATTTATCATAAAACCTTTTAATAAATTTATTATAAATATGAAACTAAAATTATAAATTTTTTTAGTGTCATGTATCAAAAATTCATTTTTTTTAACTTCCCACTCAACACATAAAGATACCATTTATTTTTATTTATTTTTAATTTTGAAAAATATTCACATGCATTTGTATGTGACATGAAATCTAGTATATATTTTACGTAATAAAATCATGCATCTGATACATCAACATTCAATTAATGATTTTGAATTTTTCGTTATTTGCTTGATCATTAACACAAAACAAAAAAAAAAAATGCACAGATGAAGCACATCATGTGTATATATATATATATATATAGAGAGAGAGAGAGAGAGAGAGAGAGAGCACTCTCTTGTGTGGAGTGTGTTGAACCATAAACTTTTAATTTTGCTTTCTTGATACTGATCATGCAATTAATGTTTATGTAAGGTGCTTTTTCTTTTATTTCTAATTTTTGCTAAGCTAGAAAAACAAATTTATTATTGAGACAAAAGTAACGCAACAAGATACCAAACTTGACATAGTGCCCGAAAAACTAAAAAAAAAAAAAAAAAAAAAAAAAAACTAGAAATGCATGCATTGTGTTAATTAAGACGCGCTTAAGAAAATAAATTAGCTGGGTTGTATGGTTAAATAATTGTATTTAACTGTTTCTTTGAAGTTACTGAAAATTAAAAACACTTGGAATTAATGCCGACAAACTTAAGTTGGCTAATCAAGCAATTCAAAGATGAATTGGTTCTCTGGTATGGAGGCATCAATCTTATCATCAAACAATTTCTTACAGTCAATGTGAATAAAAAGAAACAAAACTGGAAGAAAAACGCAACCAATTCATTCACTTGCTATCTAGTTCTTAGGACGTTTATCTCAAATTCCATGCAATAGCTTCTCACCAATAATATTATATGCCATTATTTCTTAGGTAGGGTGTATATACCACAAGTTCAATGAATTACATATACATACATACATAGAATCCATCCTTGGATGAAATGGCTGTTACTATATTGAAATGAAAGTGTATTCAAATTGGTGGGTCATGAAACATCAAATTGATCCCCTAACAGGGTTTGGTAAAGGCAACCAAATCACACTTACTTTTGTCTCCTGATTGAATTCAAGTTCAACTTCCCAAGCAGTGTGAAAAACAGTACTGTAGTAATTATGATTTATGAGGGCATTAAAATTCAAGAATCTCAAATAAGATTACTGAGTATATATATTTATATATAGCTGCAATTATTAACTGGACTGATACATCACTATCACAATGCTAAGTATAACACTGTGCATAGTCTGATCAGCAATCACGCCTTCTTTTCTTGTATAATGGGATTTTGTTTTACTTGTCGATTACCACCAGGGAAGTCAAGACAAACTTGCACACACAGGCATGAAAACAACACAAGCAACTGAGAGAGAGAGAGAGAGCGAGGTAGAGAGAAAGAAAGATACAGAATCAATATTATCTTTAATTCCTTGACAAACACAACGATAAAGTCGAAAAACTTTTCTTATTAGTTTGACTCTGACAGGCAGATTTGTGCATGTGGCTTCATGTGCAGGTGATATACACAATTGCGAAAGTATGAATAATGTGTTCAAGCAATAAAGAAATAAATAGTTAAGAGACTTGGTTAAGAAAATTACATAAAATTCAGAGACTGCAATTTCTCACCAATTCAATCAGGGAAAAAATCCTTAAAAATTGGAAAATTTAGAGTCAAGCATATAAAGAATATAGTAGAATTACCTGGAACGAAGGTCTTACTCGTGACGAGAGAGAGAGCAAAATCTGAAATATCCACAACTAGCTTGAAAGTTCTTTTTGTTGGTGAGTGAGTGATTGAAGCTGCAAGATGACCTGATGCTGAACCATATCTATGAAGCCAAGTTCAAGCAGGGTTCTTTACTAAGACATCTAAAGTAATTCCCTCGCTAACTAAAAACCCCTTAACAAATGGACAATACTCTATCCTGAAAATGCTTCAGCACATAAATAACTCATCTTGGACTCGATAATTTTGAACCAAAACTGGTCGTCTACAATCCACTCAGCTATGGGTATCTCTCACCAATACATGTATCTTAATTATCTATATAAAGACTAAATTGACGGGAAAATATTGCATAAAAAAGAAAAGAAAAGAAAAGATTGATAGCTAAGTTCTTTACCAGATCATGCTGGCAGCTTCAATCTCTCAAACCAACATACCTGAAAAACAATAAGGGGATGAACCCTAAATGTCCAATAAAGTGTTTTTGCCTTCGCTGGAAATTAAGTTCTATAAATATATGTATATATGTATGTATAGGAAGGAAAGATAGAAGAAAGTAGAAGCTTTTTTTCCATAAACCTAAAGATTTGACAAAGGGAGGTGCACGAGACATGCAGGTTTTAAGGTACCAAATCCCTCGTGACTCTCCTCTACAATCTATATAATTTAATGCACCTCTCGCTCTTGTACTGTATCACGGAGGACTATCAAACGGAGGTTTTTGGTCCTTCCTTACAGCTATTGACGCTGACTTCTGGCCTCACCTCTCTCTTAATAATATGTACATTACATGAACAGGGACCACTGTGACCTTTAAACAAATTAGAATAACAGAGTTTTACTCAAATTAAAATTGGGGTAAATCTTTGAACTATTGAATGAATCTGAATAAAAAGAAATGGTCAAACCCCTTAAAAGTCTCTTTGAAAGAAAACAAAACTACTGATTATCATTCATCACCCAAATTAACTTGTGATTAGTAGTACTATTGACTTTTGGTTAATGTGTTTTTGGTAAAGTTATACTTCAATTATCCACCTAATTTTCATTAAATCAAATCAAAAGTTGTAATGACAGAACACATCACGGACGGGGAATCCTATATGTGAAGGGTTAAAGACTAAAGAGAACCATTTTTGTAAAACAAATAATTAGCCTAATACTTGTCAAGTTATGATTGGGCCAAGAAGAGCAGTTAGAGCATTTCTTTTCTTTTTCGAGTGTGGAAGCAAAAGTTAGAAGGCTAGAAGCTGGACCTTAATGATTTAAATTAAGAATACCCGCTTGGTTTGTCGACATGTAAAATGTCCTTTACCTAGCAAAAGAGCAGTTTCTATATAGATGTCACTAAAATCAAAGATAAATCTTTTTCTTATGTTTAGTTTTTTGTATCAGAACACTAAGCCGGCTGTAAATAAAGGCTGTTGCCATGTGCTTAGCAACCTTTTGGTCCCTTTCAATGCATTATATACGTTAAATTCAAATTATTTATATATAAGGGGCGTGCGTTGGCCAGGTTGGTGGAATCAATAGAGGGAGGGGCATCCTTTTGCCTTTAGCTTTGGGTGGTTTCTTCTGTCTTGGGGGTTTTCCATGGTTGACAAACAATGACATATAGACAAAGTTCTAATGCAAGGGGAAGGACCACACGCCTTTTTAACAATTTTGATTATGGATAGGATCACATGGCTTTGTTTTGTAGATTGGCTAAAAGAGTTGAACCTAATTTATTTGATTAAGGTAGGTGCTGTGGTGGTTGTGAATAAAGCAATATATATATATATATATATATATATATATCAGACAATTTAATTATGAATTTTCTTCTTTACAAATTTATTAATTAATAAGAGTTTTCTGGATTTTTTTTTAAAGTTCATTATTTTTGGTCCCACTTGTGTTGATGATATAGCTTATTATGTTGCTTTGAAGAGAGGGCATCCAGATGCCTTATGTTTGTTCCACACGAGTTTAGCAGAATTTCTGTTCAAGAGATGTTTTTGCATCATCATTAGAAAGAGTTCCCTCTCTGTGATCGTCGTTCATCATTAATCTGTAATTTGCAGAGAAAAACTAAACTTAATTCCGCAAGAGAAAATGACCCTTTTACTGTAGGGTGCCTTTTCCAAATCTTCATTAATTTTCATTTGAGAAAGTAGGTCATCATCCTCTCGTTTGTGTTAAAACCAAAGAAATCTATAACATTTTTAATTTTTAATTAAGTTTATACATATTCAAACATGTGGAAACAATTCTTAGGCCTGAAGGAATCTCCTCACTGTTTTTGGCTTGTATGTGTGTGTATACGTGTGTGTGTGTGTGTATATATATATATATATATTAGAACAACTTTCTTCATTAATTGGTTTTTTCCCCCTAAAATTACTAAAAACATATAATCTATTGCTTTGCTTCAGACAACTTGATACTTTTTGACGGTCAACTTATTTTTCTAGTTCTATCAAGTTATATAACAAGAATCAGAGAAAAAATGCTTTAAATTAATTATCCCATGTGTGTGGAAGAGTTGTAATTTGCTAAAATTTTTTCCGTTTTCTTTTGACAGAATGTGTTTAGCTCTTAAGCTTCCAATTTTCCAAGTTGATATAGAAATGTCCATATTGATTGAATTTCAATATTGGGAAATAAAGATGGTTAGTTGCTCCACATGGGAAACTTAAGGGAGGTGACAACCAGTACAACCGGATCTTGGTGGCTTGTCTGCCCTTTCAACCTTTTCTATATCACATTTTTCTTCATTGGGAAATGGATTTGTAGGTTGTCCTATCTGCCTCACTGCATGTGTCCGATGTTAAACTGAGCCTGTTGAACAAATAGACAGCTCTATGATCTCTTTGCTCCTATGGAATCTTTTTTAACTTTAATTCCTGTATTAAAAAGCAAGATTTAAACACAGATTTATTTATATCGAATGTCAACAGTATATCACACCTCACAATGGCCTTAATCTTGGAAGCACTTTTCTAGAATTTCATGCAATAATCAAAGAGATTTGCACATTTCCATGTTCTCTCCTAGGGTTTAGTGAGCAGAACACCTAAAAATCCTAGTTTTTGCAGTATTCCATGGCATTGCGATTAAAGTTTAATAGTAGTGTTACTTTTTCTTCCAATTCCCCCTTCATATATCCACGTTTAGGCTAATAGCCTGCTGGATATGTTGTAACTTATAGAGAGCTCTTTATATATACAAGTTCCTTGAAGAAATAAACACATAAGTTGATCTTCTTGAATTGGGTTTAGGGGTAATTTTCAGGTTGTTCAGCTCATATTTTAGACAGATCTTCTTTACCATTTTTGATGAGTGATTGACTGACAAATTTGTTAACAGAATATTACCAGAAAAGTATAGGGTTCTAAGATATCGGTCATGCATGCAGAAACTAGAATATTACAGCTCTCAATCATCAATTGCACCTTTGACTTCAAAAATATTTTATCTTTTGATATGTACAACTTACACTAGTGCATATCTAAGAGAATCAATACAAAGCTGATTGATTAATTATAGAGCACAAACAAAAGGAACCTCTCTTTTAGAATATTTCCCTTCCATTAAGCGCTACTTCTTAAACAAGTACATTTTCCCCAATTTTTTTTCCTGAAATTTGTCAGCGATGATGTAATTTCAGAATTATTATTTTTACCCTATTCTTTTTCCATTCTTATACAAATAGAGATAAGATAAATTATTTTATTTATTCTCGATAAAGTTTTTAGACTTCACAAATAAGTTTAGAAAAGTATGTAACACAGACCCAAAATATATTTAAAGTTTAAAAAGTATAACATATAACAGTTTCTTAATTCTAATTGTGCAGTTACAAATTTTCATTGCCTTTATATTAAAGGAAGTGTTAAGAGTTTTTAAAATTTTTTTCTTCATTTAAACAATGTTTTAGTGTCAGGGGTCCATCCAAAATGTGATAGTGTTTCTATGTTTCCTATGTTGATAAAGTCATTATTGAAAACTTAATGATGGGCATGGCAAACATGTTTAATTAATTCAATTCCACATAAATAAGATAATGAATAAGATGCATTAACCATATCACAAAGTGATGATGATATGATTACTTGCCATTTTGGATAGTTTTTAATAGGGCAATAATCTTTTCATTCCTTGACGCATCTAACTAGATATGAAATTTGAGCTTCATATTCAACATATATTAACATTAAACCCCGTTTAATTTCATGGCAGCTAATTAACAGTTCTTATGAATATACACTAGATTTATTAAAAAATTATTTACACCTTATTAATGAAATTTTTAAATTTTATAGATGGATTAACAAGACGATTCGTATCTTTTAGAGTTGTTTATTTTTTATATTCTGAGTGTGGAGTTTTTGAACTCTATAAGTAAGGAGACTGTCATGTATTTCATTTTTAATTAATTTTTTAAAATATTACCTTAAAAAGGTACGTGTCACTTTACTAACTCTTCTGTAAAATCAAAAAATTTTACCAAAATTAAATAAAATAATTTCTGATATTAAGAATATAAAGAAACCAATTAAAAAATTAAACATGTTACAATCTCACAAACAATTTGTGAAATTAAAAATTTTGCTGATAATGTGTAATAACAATTCTTAAATTTAATTAATAGTGCTGCTGTGTTTGGTAGTACTTTGGTTACAAGAATTATAGTAGATTAATTCAAGCATTAATTAGTGGCATGATTTCATAATTTTGCTGTCTCCCAATGTTAATAATTTTTTTCGGCCAAGAAAGAATATTGACCAAATTCTCCAAAAGAAGAATATTAAAGGTATAAAGTGCCATTAGATTCATCTTTTGCATGAATTAGATTGATTAATTTTTAAATTAAATAAAATATGATTGACTCATATAGAGAGGGAGAATAGAATTAAGCATTGATTCTAAGCTTTAATTTGTTTAAGAATAAGCTTGATTGGTCAGTGCACATGATAATGACAATGGCTGAAGTTGCATTTGGTTTGTTGATAGAGTATTGAACTCTTAATTATAGAAAAAAATTAGTGAAATTAATTTATCTCAAAAATTTTGTACCATTAATTAATGAATTTTGCTAATAAGTGTCATAAATTCACTTTATAAAGTTATTACGAGTCCGCTTGTTTCACATAAAATAATTTTTGAAAAATAATTTTGGTTCTTATTTTGTGAAAAATAATTTAGTTAACGAAAAATACAATTTTCAGAAAAGAGCTTCTCATAAATAACAAAATTTTTTTACATTGAGAATTAACCTGACTTAAGCCAAATATTATTTTATTAATAATATTTAATTTTCTGTTTTGAATATTATTAAACATATATATTTGTATTCTCACTATTTGTTGTTGCATATATTTCACACATCGATACTAGTTGATTTATATATTTTTTGATATATAACTGTAGATTTTAAAAATAAATAAACTAATAAATGTACATTAACTAAATTTTGTAATAACAAGTAAAGTCTGTTTCATTTACAAATTATTATAAAATTATTTATTTTTATATTATTTAAAAGTTAATTACAAAGATAAGAATTCAATTTAAATTTTATTCTTTATTTATATTAAATAAATCAATTTACTTTTAAGATAAGTTGAAAACTAAATTAATCCATTTAACAAATATGTTTTAATAAATTAAATTTTTTACTTACAAATTTGATAAATCATACTAATAATAAAAATATATCTATAATGATAATTTAAAAATATAATGAATAACAATAACTGTTTTTTTCAGTTCAAAAGATTCTTTACATTTGCACTTTATGTATATTATAGATAATATATGATATTATATCATTATTTTAATAATAAATAATAAATAATAAATAATTAATATAATTTATTATTTTACTAAAATATTATTTCATATAATAATAATATTATTTTATAATTTTTAACATTATCGATATTTTAAAATTTATATAGTATTTTTAATATTTTGTTGAAAAATATTTTTATATTGCTATCTAATAATAAATATATAGAAATTATAGTTTATAAAGATTTTAGTAATAAATTTTTATTGTAAAATATCAATCTTTTAACAGTATAAATACTAATAGAAATAATATTTTAATAGTTATTATAACATTTTAAATATTATATAATTAATGTCTAAATTGTTATTGTATTTTAAATATTTTAAAATTAATGTTTTTAAATATTAGAGTATTATATAATATTTTAAATATTTATATAATTATTTTTCTTAAGAAATAGTGCTATTTTAAGTTTTTAAATTATTATAATATTTTGAAGCTCCCGCTACGCATCATTGGACGGGCTTAGTTTCAATTATTATTATGAAAATATTATTATTTGAAATATCAATACTAAAATATTAATATATAAATAGTAAATATTTTTAATACTTTAACATTTGTGCCAATATTACTATTTGAAAAAAATAGATTTTTCAAAAAATAACCAAACAACATAAAAATATTTTATATTGAGTCATCCAAACGTAAAGAAAATCTCTACTCTTTTGAAAAATCTTCATATTTTTCAAAAAGTATTTCGTGAAAAATAAGTGGACCCTATATATAATAATATTTTCCTCAAATATATTGAAAATGATGAAAAAATCAGTTATAGCATTTCATACAATATTATTACTATATGTAATAACTTCAAGGATTATTATCCCCGTACATTAGCATTGAAATTTTTAATCTATAAGTAGAGTTAAAAAAATTATCATATATTCTTTTTATTTAGCTTTTAAATTTTAAATATACTTTAAATATATGTGATAATTTTTTAATTCTATCCGTGAAATTAAAAAAAAATTCAATGAAAAACATTAACATTCTCATTAGTAATATCTTAAATAAATTTTAAATAGTGCCAAAATCTCCGAGCTGTAATGAATCTAAACTAACAATATAATAAAAGAATAATTAAAAGGTTGGTGGAAGACATTACTTTGCAAAGACAGTCCAACCAAATATTAAATAGGCTATACCTGTCCTATTGATTGATGCCATTGATAATACACAAGCCGCCTATATGTGCATCAAGGAAAATAATTTGCACAATTAACTAAATAATTTAATAGAATATTTATTCTTAATTGAATTTGTACTATCATTTATCTTGTTCTTGTCTCCTTACTATACATTATTTCCGAAGAGTTTGTTTTATCATTTCATCAAAGTTGAAGAGCCCATATAAATTTTGTTGGTAATTATTAATTAAATTTGATAATTTTAAATTCTATATAATTATATGATATAAATATAATATAAAAAAATTAAATTATTATATAATATATAATATAAAAAATAATAAAAACACAATGTAAATATATAAATTTGTTAAAATCTATATAATTCAAAAATTATTACCGTGTTAAAATTTATATAATACATAAATCTTAAATAGTTATAACATTAAAAAATAACGTGACTCAAATGTGTGAATTATAAAATTTATTATTAGTAAGTTACAAAAAGAGACCATGCTTTTCCTAAAAATTTTTACTCTTATTTAAAAAGGTACGTTATACGATTCAAATATCAAATTTAACAAATAGCTTCTATCAGTAAAGGTAAGATTGGGATTAGTTTAGTAGAAATTTATTAGTTTTATGCAAATGTTCCTTCTTCCACACCTAACACGGAGCAAAACCTTTTTTTTTTCTTTAATTGTTTCACGAGAAATGTAGTGTTAATGGTTTATAGGGCAATGAAGCAAAGGCATCAAATCATGAATGAAAAACCCCTATATGAGAAAAGAAGTTAAATTTATTATTTAAACTCTATTATTTTGCCTAAACTTTGGAAACTTTGAATTTGATGTCAAGAAAGTTAGATATACATGGGCATTGGCTCATACTATGATTATAAGATAAAATAAGAGCTTTGGAGTTAATTTTCTTGCCAATTGCACTAGCTATTTTCCTTTTTAAATTAAAAGGACTTGAAAAAGAAAAAGAGTTGCAAGGTTTGGACATTTAAACTTCATCTCTTAAAAAGGGATGCCTACAACTTTCTTTAAATTTAACCATACTCTCATTTCAAAGCGATTGGATTTAGATTCAATCGACCCATGTGATTGCACTTTAAGTATGCCACACCACTAGTTTGTCCGTCTCACTCTTTTGCCTTGTGATAGGATAAACATTTTACTTAATTTCTAATTTCACCATCGTCCAAACCTTTTATCTTTTTGAAAACTAAAAATTGCAAATTTGAAATCTCAACTCATTCTTTGACTAGGAAAATTAATCAATAGAAATAAACTCATTTTAAGTAAATGAATGGGCTCAAGATATGATGAAAGCCCAAATTAAAAAGGTTGGCCAGGTCGACTCAAAAGCATAGATCCAATGACCTTAATTGTGTCAAATCCAAGCCGGACAATCAAACCCACACTGGCTAAGGCTTGATTTCAGTCCAGATTCTATAAATCAATCTATTAACATGGATGAATGTCATTAATCCAGCATCTCTCTCTCTCTCTCTCTCTCTCTCTCTCTCTCTCTCAATGGTTAGGGCTAAAGCAAAAAACTCAATCCTCATTACTTGCTATATTTGGCCACCCTTGATCAGCCTGTAACTTCACAAACTCAGCCAGGAGCCTGATTTCATCTTCCTTCAAACGTGGCCCGAATGTGCATTGTCCCTTGGGAGTGCAGCTCTCACCAAAGCCCTTCAAACAAATCACAATTACCAAACAAATCATAAGAAAAACATATTGTGAATAACTAATAAACAAGGATGTCCAATTACTATGGTAATTCTTACAGGCATTCTTCCCTTGCCATAGTATGTGACACGGTATATATCTTCTTCGGTAACGACCCCATTCCTGTATTACAATCACTCAATCGATCAGAAATAATTCCTAAAACTAATTTATAAGGATGTTTACTCATCTTAGATTTGAGGAGGAAACACAGTGAGTAAATACCGAAATGTTGCAGGTTCCAGGTTTTTATGTGTTCCTTTACACCAAAGTTTTTTTGGCCTAAATTGCATTGAAAGGAATCTAATTCAAGAGCATATGGTTTTCTCTGGATTCTTAACTATGTTTCCTGCTGATGATGAACAAAGACATTGGCCTGATTTACCTTTCTAGGTCCTTTTTAAAGAGTGTTGCACCCTAAGATGAACATGGAACAGTGCATTAGAGAGGAATTAAAGAAATAATGATCATGTGTACTAGGTGAAAATAGAAAAATAGAGTCTCACCGGTTGAATTATATTTCCACCTCCATCATGACATCCAATACAAGCCTGTCGAAACAAGGTGGCTCCTTTCTGTATATCTACGGTTTGTGCAAGAGCTGCATCCACGATCATCATATGTTCAGAGTTCGGAACAAAGGGTCCTTTGGACTAATCCGAAAGAAAATCAGTTTTTAAGCGAAAATGCTTCTCAGCAATCAAAATCATGACAGATTTAAGCAATAAAAAATCTATTGGCATATAGAAGGACAACAAAATTCTGCAACTTAAATGATAATTGCGGTTCAAGTGACGTGCTACAAAAAGAAATCAAGTGGATAATGAAAGCAATCAATTGTGTGGTATTGGTGGGATTAGGTACCTGGGGTGTTGCAGATGGGAGATAAGGCGACGAATGCAGCAACTAGAGGTGGAACCAAGTTCTTGATATGTAGTTTTGCTACTTGTTCGACATGTTTCAGCTTTAAAGGAGCTTGATTTGCACTCCCCTTTGAAAACCCTCATTGTTTATTCACTCCTTTAATCAGTAGGCAACAGCTTCTATATATATACAGACACACACACACAAACGATGGAGAAAGAAAAAGGATGGGAATGGATAAGAAATTACCTTTACAAGGAGACAACAAGTGATGTTGCTGCAAGCAGACACTGTCGAAAGAATCTCCATTTTCTCTCTGTGTTTAGTTTGAGAGTTTGACGTCTAAGAGAGAAACGGAACTGCCGCTGTCCAAAGAAGCTAATCAGTTCAAGTGAAATTTATAAAGACCAACCAATTTGGCCCAACCATTATTATCCTTCGGCTTGTTTTCTCGTAGACTTCTATATTGGGCTGGATTAAGATTGTGGAAGCACTGAAATTAAGTCTGCTCGTGAGCCAAGTCAGACCAGATTCGGATCGAGCTTGAGTATGATATTAACATTAAATATGTTTGTTTAAGTCTGGTCTGAGCTGAAATATGGGTCTTAAATTTTACCCAAGCCTGCCCATATTTGTAAATAGATAGTTCAAGCCCGTTTAGGCCTGCCTATATTATATTTTTTTTATAAATTATTTTTTTAAATTTAATTTTTATTAATTTAATAATTTTTTTATTAAGTTTATAAATATAAATAATTTAACTTAACTTTT
>JBBYHK010000018.1:8370245-8380928 GCA_038382065.1 Adansonia grandidieri | reverse complement strand
AACGTCAGCCCCTGTCCAATCCTGGGGTTGGCTTTACGAGCTAATGTAATGACTAAGCACTTTCCCTCGTACTGCCACGTGTCAAAAACGAAACCAATAATCTAGGGACAGGTCAATTCCTAAATGTAATGCCGCTAAAATTCCTTCCCAACACGAGGATTGAAAATTTCCCATCTCCTCGTGTAAAAGTCGGTTCCTCTCGACCTATTATAATTGCTAGGAAAGCTTTTGGAAATTGCCCTTTTCCCATTTTCCTTCAGTTGACATTCGTGGTGGATGTCAGCACCTGTCTTGACTTTATATCCTTTGCTTGTAATTGTGTATATATATGTTGTGAATGACTTGCCTATAACTATTAGAACAAAGTTTAATTAAGGCATGTTGGGTAGGAATCCTTCTATCAGTTCATGTTTTCCGGAAAGATTCTCTTATGCAAGCTTTGATGACAGCGGACAAAACTCAAGGAAAAGCAGCTATGGTACATCACCTGGAACTGCAACTCCTAGTCAGAGCCAGCCTAATTCCAGCTGCAGGGCCAGCCGCATTCCCATTCTAGACGTGCCTGACAGCCATAAGCCTTCGACAAATGCACAAACGCTAACCTCAATTACTGAACTTGTTCATAATAATTCCTCTAAACTCCCACTCCCAGAACATGCAGCGGCTCAACGGATCTCACAGCAGATTCATGCTACTAATCACCACGGCAACAACAAAGATGTTGGTGGTGCAACACCTGTTCAAGTGGTTGACAAATTTATACCAGAGCCTTCTCTTGCAGCTCCCCCAGCCTCTATATTACGAAGTGCGGTTCCCACAGTTGGTAAGTAACAGCTTTCGATTGGATATTGGATAGATTGTCGTCTAATAAATACTAGAAATTTTAGGACTCATTAACCCGAGTTTAACTGATAATTAGAGCTCAACTGTTGAATTCTCATTTTCATTTAATTTAATGGCAGGGAATAATAGGACTTCTACACGGCTTACCTTGTATGCACCTTTATATCAAGCTGCTCTGAAAGGTGACTGGGGAAAAGCTAAAGAGTTCCTAAACATGCATCCAGGTGCTGCAAATGTTAGGATAACGAAGGGATGGGAAACAGCTCTTCACATTGCTGTAGGAGCCAGACACATTGGATTTGTGGAGGAAATGGTCAAATTGATGAGCGTAGCAGATTTAGAACGAAGGAACAAGTACAATAACACCGCCCTTTGTGTTGCTGCTGCTTCGGGTATTACTAGGATTGCAGAGGTGATGGTGAAAAAGAACAAATATTTGCCAGGGATAAGGGGGAACAAGGGAGTGACACCACTCTACATTGCTGCACTGTTTGGCCACAGAGACATGGTTTGGTATCTGTACAACGTGACTGCTGCTGAGGATCTAACTCAGGAGGATTATATTGGGTTGCTTATTGCCACCATCACTACTGATTTATTTGGTATGAACTGTAAAATGAATTCAATTAGATGTTTCTATGTTGCTCTCTTTAATTTGGTAACATTTTTTACTCGAATATATTGATAAGTTCTCTGATTCCACTATATCTATAGCTCAAGACTTCAAAACTCTTTGCATCTAGTAAGGTTTAGTGCTATTAGGTCCATACTCCATGGTCCATTTATTAGAGAGAACTGCTTAGACATAACCTTCATAAAGTCGCTAATCATTCTAATTTTCTATTTAGACATAGCTCTCTGCTTAATTCAGCACAATCCAGAATTGGCTATCCTTCGCGATTCAAATGGGGAGACGGCGCTTCATGTTTTAGCTCGAAAGCCTTCAGCATTTCCCAGCAAAAGTGAGCTGGGAACCTGGGAAAAGTTTATCTACCCATGTAAGTGTTATAATTCTATATTAATATACTATTGATAGTTTAATTAGCTGGATTTGGGAAGCACTGGCAATTCAATCAAGTGAGGCAAATTGTTATATATTATTTTTTTTAATGATTGTCTCATTATATTTATATATATATATATATGCATTTTTGTGTATCCTATTGTAGCCTAAGCAAATCTGCTAAGTCTTGATCAATATTTGCAGCGTTTTGAAATTTCCCTGCTATTCTTATTTGCAGCATTTATTTCCTAGGGAAAAAGTAATCTGGAAATTTGTCTTGTAACCATATTAATAAATACTTATATGCTCTTGCAGGGATCTATGTTGAACCACTAGTTAAATATACTTGCCCCTCAGGCACGTCAAATCCCTGCTGCCGTGATACAAATCAAGGTTTCGCTCTCATTTTACCTCATTAACGCTTGGCTTTTCTGGGATTAATGAATCCAGCTTCATTTTTTTTAATTAATTCAAATGTGCAATCACGAATTCCATATGCAAATGATCAAGCTTTGTGGTACTCCAGATTGATCAAAACTTCAAGATTAACAAGCAAGTTATTTTGGAATGTCTGCAGTGTTTATTGGCTTAGCTGGAAGACTTTGCCATATAATGGAGAAAGCAAGTAGGTTGTTGATATTAAATTTAGATTTTTTTTTTCTAGCATAGTTAAAAATCCAATATCTAACCTTTGTTTAACTTCAGTCCCAGGACATAAAGCTGTTTACAAGAAAAAGTTACAGCATATGCAAGCCATTTTCCTTGTGAAGCTGTTATGGGAACAAATTTTATCATTAGAAGACTCACAAATTACAGATATACTAAGAAGCCCTTCACAGGTGTTATTTGTTGCCGCAGAATTCGGAGTTGTTGAGATCATAACTGAACTTATTCAGTCTTATCCTGATCTGATATGGAGGGTTGATGAGCATAGTCGCAGCGTTTTTCATGTGGCGGTCATTCATCGCCAAGAAAAGATCTATACACTTATCCATGATATAGGGGCACACAAAGATATGATTGCTGCTTACAAAGACAAAAACAATCACTGCATACTCCATTTGGCAGGAAAAATGGCACCTTCAAATAGGCTTAATATTGTATCTGGTGCAGCTCTTCAAATGCAAAAGGAACTACTGTGGTTCAAGGTCTGATAAATGCATTTCCATATGAAACTTTTGAATTTTTTTTTCTTATTCACTTAAGAATTTGTAATTTAAGTTGTTTTTTACATCACAGGAAGTAGAGAAGAATGTACAACCATTATACAAGGAAATGAGAGATGTTAATGGTAGAACACCCCGCATGTTATTCGCAGAAGAACATGCAAAATTGGTCAAGGACGGAGAGAAATGGATGAAGAGCACTGCTTCGTCGTGCATGCTTGTTGCTACTTTAATCACAACTGTAATGTTTGCAGCTATCTTTACAGTACCAGGAGGAAATGACAATGACAAAGGCACTCCCATGTTTTTAGAAGCTAAATCTTTCATAATTTTTGCTGTATCAGATGCATTTGCATTGTTCTCGTCAGTCACCTCTATCTTAATGTTCTTATCCATCCTCACTTCGCGTTACGCGGAAGAAGATTTCCTCAGGTTACTCCCACAAAGACTGATTGTCGGTCTTGCTACGCTTTTTTTCTCAATAGCAGCAATGCTTGTAGCATTTGTTGCAACCTTTTGCATTGTCCTTAGCCGAAGACTGGCATGGATTGCTGTCCCAGCAGCCCTGATTGCCTGTATTCCAGTTACCTTATTTGCCTTCTTACAGTTCCCACTGCTTGTCGATATGATCCATTCTTCATATGGTGCTGGCATTTTTGCCTGAATCACTTAAAATATTTCTTAGTTTGCCAGAAAATTCACTTCTTTTTTTTCAATTAGAAAATATATAAGCCAATGGAAATGAAATGAGCCTAATATCCAATTAACAAAATTTGTAAGTTCCCTTTTTCTTTTTTTTTTTTTCATGCATTGAACTTTTCTTTAGTCTATTGTAAGTTGTGTAACTCAAGCCCAACTGCCTAGCCAGTAAGTCCATAGAATCTGTGCAAAGCTCAAGTGCCCTTAGATGAATATCAAAAAATCAGTTTGATTAATAACAATCGATTCCTGTTAGAAGTTACAAGACATATGGACGTTCCTAATTCAAAGAGAGAATAAAAAAAAAAAAAAGGAAAAAAAAAAGACCAAAGAGTAATCAGGGCGGGACATAGTGGAGACAAGCTAGAGAAGGAGCAACACCGCAACAACTTCACTCTCCTCCCTTCCCCTCCCCTCCTCAACGCAACGTAAAGGACCAAAAGCTAAAAGCCAACATTTTTCAAGAACAAAAAAAGCGAGCGTGAATATCGAGCAACACGGGGATAACTTCCCAACTTTTAGATATTTCCAAATTTATTATATATAATATAATATAAAGTAGATGGTGTGAAAATAACGTCTTAATATGTTGCTTTTAATCTTTGGCATGCTGTAATCAAATCAAATAAAAGTCCTATAAAAATCTCATAATAAAACTTGAAATTTTGTTTTATAAATATTTTTTTTATCGTGTACTTTCAAGGTAATAAGCCTTGAAATCCTCCGCCCATTACTCACACACCTTCCCCACAATTCCAAGCGTGTCCTTTGTCAAACCCCCCACCTTCCTCGAACCGATCGAAGTTTCTGGAATTCCTCTCTGATTCCTTTTCTCAGTTTCCCTCCATCTTTCTTATTTGTTATTAATTATTTATTGTTAATTATTTTCGTTATCTTAAACGCGTAGTTTAAGCCTAGCAATTAACTAATCATAAGTATTTTAATTTTTATTTCACCAAATCTTTTACCAAACCGCTAAGGTTATTTCTGTAATTTTAATTTTCCCTCTCTCTCCTTTATAATTCCACGACTCCTTCGCTCCTTGTCCTCTGTGCTCCTAAAACAACCGCCAACTTCGATTTTTTCTTTTTCTTTTTTTTTTGTTTGTATGATCTGGTTGTGGTTATTGAGTGTGTAAAGACCGAGTTCGATTTCTGCCCTAGTTGTGCTCCCAAGTCCAATGGAGAGAAGCGGTAGTTACAGGGGAAGAGGAACTGGTGGAAGAGGCGGTTACCGTGGTGGTGGAAGAGGAAGAGGTGGAGATGGCGGCGGCGATCATCAGCCGCCGCATCAGACGGCTTTTGGCCGAGGACCAAGTGGGGCCCACCGGAACCCAACTAACTCTCACGTGGGTCCTTATCAAAATAGGGGACAGGACGGTGCCGTAAGAGGTGGTTACACTGGTGGTGGTCGTGGTGGCAATGATGGAAGGAGAGAGTGGATCCCTCGGCCTCAACCGGAGAGAACGAATTATAGTAATGTGGCGGAATCTGCCAGCTGCGACGTTGCAGGACCTGGTGGTGGGCCACGAGGGAGACCGTCGAGGCCTGCTGCTGCTTCAACACGGGGGCCTAAAGTTACCACAGTGACATTGCCTCCTAGTCCTACACAACCTGTTCCTGGTATAAATATTTTTTTATTTGACTATGTTGACCATGGGACCAAACTTTTCTATTATGTTGATGAAGTTGGACATAAATTATTTTAACATAGCAAAGCAAGGTTTTACATTTGATTAACTAAAGTTCTGTCGTAAAAGTTGCCAAGACTTTAGGCTTGATTTTTACTTGTAACTAAACTTTGAATTTGAGGTTAACTTTTGAGAAAAATTTGCCCTTTTTCCCATTACAGACTCTGTTGTGATGAATGTTGCGGAGCAGTTGGCTTCTACATCATTACCTCCAGGGAATAGGAATAGACATAACCCAATTATGCGACCCGATAAAGGTGGAGGAGCAGCTGTTGCAACTGTTAGGCTTCATGTCAATCATTTTCGGGTCAAGTTCAATCCTGAGAGTATCATAAGGCACTATGATGTTACTGTCAGGCCACTGGAGTCTCCCAGGCATGGCCGCCTTGCCAAATTATCGAAGTCACTATTGTCTACTATCCGGAAAAAGCTATTCACTGATAATCCTTCTAAATTGCCATTGTTCATGACGGCATATGATGGTGAAAAAAATATATTTAGTGCTGTTCAACTACCCGAAGGAGAATTCGAGGTAGAATTGTCTGAGGGGGAAGACATGAGGTTTCGTAAATTCTTATTTTCTATTAAACTTGTGAATGAGCTCAAGCTTTGCAAGCTGCGGGATTACTTGACAAGGAATGCCTACTCAATACCTCGTGACATATTACAGGGGATGGATGTAGTTATGAAGGAGAATCCTGTTATGCATATGATTCCTGCTGGCCGAAGCTTCCATCCTGCTGAATCTTGTCCCGAAGATGATCTTGGATGTGGCATCACGGCATCTAGAGGAATCCAATATAGCCTCAAGCCCACATTCCAGGGTCTGGCACTTTGCCTGGATTATTCTGTTTTGGCATTTCGTAAGAAAATGCCAGTTATAGATTTTCTAGTCGAGCACATTGCTGGTTTTAATGTGAATAGTTTTGGAAGGTTTAAGCGAAATGTTGAGCAAGTGTTGAGAAACTTGAAGGTTACTGTAACCCATCGACGTACCAAACAAAAATATGCTATAGTTGGCTTGACACCTCAAAATACTGGCAATATTTCATTTCCAGACGCAAATGCTCCACAAGAGCATATTAGACTTGTAGATTATTTCAGGGAAAAATACAACAAGAATATTACCTACTTGGATATTCCTTGCCTAGATTTGAGCAAGAACAATCGGATGAACTATGTCCCAATGGAATTCTGTGTCTTAGCTGAGGGGCAGGTCTATCCAAAGGAGAATTTGGATCGAAATGCAGCCTATTTGTTGAAGGACATTTCCATGGCAAAGCCACAGGAAAGACAGAGCAAAATCTGTGGTATGGTTCGGTCCGAGGATGGACCATGTGGGTATGTATACACAACAATTGAGCCTTTTATGTCTCTGTTTGCTTTCATGAGTTGTCTGTTTCGTTGCTTTCTTTTGTGACAAAGCATTTTTTTCCTTTGTTTTTGCAATTCTTATTTGCATAACATTAATTTTCTGCTGCTAGGCACAATGAGAATTTCTGAAATTTTGAGGAATGGGTACATTTGCTCTCTTTCCTTTCTAAAAATCATAATCAATTTTTTGGTCTTCATCCAGCATATAAGTCAAGAAAATTAAACATTGTTGTGATGATTTAATTGTTTAACACACTGTGAAGCCAATTTAGCTAGCCTTACATTCAGTTGTGAACTTCATGCATGATGGTGAATGCTAATAGTTGGCCACCATTGAAATTTTCCTTCTTGAACAAGTGCCTTGATCGTTAATTTTGCTTATGCGCTTCATATAAGCTGCATTCCAAATGACTGTGTACATGTACAAGTTTGTTGGTGCTTTATATGTTTTTCATGCTTTAGATGATTATTTTATTTGTTTGATACCCAGATATATGAAAGGAACATAATATGTTATTGCTTCGTGAAAGTTGAATGCATCATCCTATTCTGATACCTTAATCCTAACTGGCACTGTCACCTTGTAATATGAATCTTTTTTGCATTGTTGAATTTTCATGAACTCTTATATAATATATATATATATATATATATGTTTTTCTGGCAGTGGAAATATTATCCAAAATTTTGGAATTGAAGTTGATACTAAGATGACACCAGTGATAGGACGTGTGATTGGACCTCCAGTTTTGAAGCTGGCTGCTGCTACTACAGGCAAATTGATGAAGATAACAGTTGACAAACACACGTGCCAGTGGAACCTGGTTGGAAGGGCTGTTGTGGAAGGCAAAGCAATTCAGCGGTGGGCTGTGATTGACTTTACCCTTGCTGATCGATTCAAACTGAATTGTGATTCATTTATTTCAAAGCTGATAGATAGGTGCAGGAGGCTAGGGATGAGAATGGAGGAACCTCTCTTATTTCAAAAGACCCGAATGCAAATATTTTCGGATGGTAATGCACTTTTTCAATTGCTTAAAGAGGTAACTAGTCAAGCTCATAATCTTGGTAAAGGAAATTTACAATTTCTACTTTGTGTGATGTCGAGGAAGGATGATGGATACAACTGTCTTAAGTGGATCTCCGAGACGAAAATTGGTGTGGTGACTCAATGTTGTCTGTCCAGCCATGCGAACAAAGGGCTGGACCAGTACCTTGCTAATCTTGCCTTGAAAATCAATGCCAAGCTTGGGGGCAGCAACGTGGAACTGAATGGTCGGCTTCCACACTTCCATGGTGAAGGCCATGTTATGTTTGTTGGGGCAGATGTTAATCATCCTGGCTCTGATAATAAGACAAGCCCATCAATAGCTGCTGTAGTAGCAACAATAAACTGGCCTGAAGCTAATCGTTATGCAGCAAGGGTTCGCCCCCAGTACCATCGAAAAGAACAGATTCTACAGCTCGGCGAAATGTGTTTGGAGCTTGTCGAATCTTATGCTTGTCTAAATAATGTCAAACCAAAAAAAATTGTGCTTTTTCGTGATGGGGTTAGTGAGGGTCAGTTTGATATGGTTCTTAACAATGAGTTAATGGATCTCAAGAGTGCATTCCAGAAAAGCAATTACTTTCCTACAATCACGGTTATTGTTGCTCAGAAGCGGCACCAAACTCGTTTCTTTCCAGAGGGAAAGAAGGATGGGAGTCCCACTGGTAATATTTCCCCGGGCACAGTTGTTGACACTAAAATTGTTCACCCTTCCGAGTTTGACTTCTATCTTTGTAGTCACTATGGAAGCCTTGGTACTAGCAAGCCTACGCACTACCATGTCTTGTGGGATGAGCATGGCTTCTCTTCTGACGAGTTGCAGAAGCTTATTTATGAAATGTGCTTTACATTTGCACGGTGCACGAAACCCGTTTCTCTGGTCCCTCCTGTGTACTATGCCGACCTTGTTGCTTATAGGGGACAGCTGTACTATCAGGCAATGATGGATAGACAATCTCCCATTTCAGCATCATCCTCATCTTCATCATTTCCTTCGTCATCATCACGCTCATCAGCAGCTTTATTTCATGACTGGTTTAAGCTGCATGCGGATCTGGAAAACATGATGTTTTTTGTTTGACTGAAGCATGACCAAATTCCCTTTGAAAACGGGGATAAAGAAGGCCAGTGTGGTTTGAAAGAAACGCCCTGAACGCAGGTTTACTCCTTTCCTAAGCACCTAGTGAAGGGGTTTGTGCGTGAATCTAATGGGTGTGAAGGCATCTAGCACTTCCTCTTTTACATTGTTGGTTTATATATGCAATGTGACTTGGGGGAGTTTTTTATTTATTTAAGATGAATATGAATTTGTGTTTAATTCCTTTTTTTCTTTCCGCAATTCCGAATCTGTTGTGGACTCGGTTGTTTTATATTATATATATATATATATATGCATTTGGTGGGTGGCTGTATCTGTGTTTCTTTACTGCGAAGCCAGCGAATTGGGGAAAGAGCACCATGAAGATGGACGGTTTTGGATGTGAACCCATATGACTGAATGAATTTGTGCTACTGTTCATAATAGATTAGTTACCGTTATTTCGCTTTCAACGGGTTAGTGTTGGTAGTAACCTAATACAACAGCCATTTGTATTTGGCCATTTTAGTCGTGAGCCTAGGTTTTAGGTGAAGCTATTAAATCCCTACTGAAATAGATGTAATCCTGACTTAAAACTTTTATCCTATTTTCGTAGACTTAGTCGGTTTGTGTGATAATTATTAGGCATAAATAGTGTAGTGAAGAAGTTTGACTTGAGAAAATAGAAGGAAAAAGAATAATGACCGCTGTCTTTTCCTCTTCCGTTGTATAAATGGTACATGCACTCTTTTGAAGCTGGTTCAACCTTAAATTTTGCTCCAATTCCAAATGGATAACCCAAAATTCATCTTGGGCCGGTCATATTATTTTTAAAAAAGCAAGAAATATGTTATTCATTTACTTACTTATTTTTCGGTAGGAAAACACAGGTAGATAAGCATTAGGACATGTTTTGCGTCCCCCCGCGCCCCCCCCCCCAACACACACATATATATATATATATATAAAATAGGGAAAGTAAACTAAAGCTACAAAAGGAAGGGGTGGCTAGGGACATTAAAAGCAGGGGTGATAAAATGAATCAAAATTTAAAAATTTATTTAAAAATTTAAATTTGACTTGATCAAAATATTAATAATTTAAATTTGAAATGATCTGAACCTAATAGGACTTAAAACCAAATCTAACTTGAACGCAAACTCAAATTTACTATTAAAAATGAATATGGTAAAATTATAATTAAATAATTTTTTATAAATAAAAAACTTTAATTATCAATTTTATTTTAATATTTTTTAAATAATTTAATTAAATATTAAAAACTTAATTTCTATTTTATATATGATTAAACTTGTTCATGAGTTAGGTTGGGTCGTGGTCCGAATTTTTTTAAAATCTCACACTTAAGCTCTTATTTAACGTGCCCAGACCTGCCTATTTAAGCAAGAATTATTGTTCATCACATTAAAAAATATTTATTTTTAATATTTATATATTTTATAATTAAATTTAAATAAAATATATGTTATTTTAATTTAAAATCACTATTCTGAGCCAAGCCAAACTAGTCTGAAATAAAAATATAAGAACCTAAGCCTAGGCCTAATTGGGTCAGGTGGGTATCCTAACCTTTAAGCAGGTCTATATATGATAAAATAATAATTTATCAAAAAATAAATTATATTATGAGCTTTGTAAATATTGTCAATAAAATATATTGTCCATTTATCACTTTTTTTTTTAAAATTTAATTAGTTAAACTCATTAAATATTGAAAGTTTATGTATGTTAATAGTAAAATTTTAAATACTTCTTTGAATA